>CM032455.1:93337210-93477210 GCA_019049505.1 Pachyrhynchus sulphureomaculatus
TGTAAACTAGTTGCAATGTATGCGCCAAGTGCGTAATAAAATAAAAAAAAAACCGGTCAAGTGCAAGTTGAACTTGCACAATTAGTGTTCCGTTCGTTGATTATTTTTATAATAAAAAATTTTGTTAGGGTGGTATAAAATGATCAGTGAATTTACAAAACACACCCCAAATGAGTTTTCAACAAAGTTTGTTTCCGATCTTTACTGAAAAACTGGAGACCTTGAAATTTTGGTTTTTTTCTATACCAGATAAATTATTAAAAGTAATGATAATTTTCGTTCAATCTATACCCCTTGGAGAATATTCCAGGATTTTTTCAAAATTTTTTGATCAGTACTTTTCGAGATAAGGTAGGGGACAGCGATTTTTCACGATGTTTTAAAAGTAATACGAAGAAAAATGTGCGCAAGTATTACATTATATATATATTTTTTACTCGTGTTTTCACAAGCTTTCATTTGGCACCACACTCGATGACCTAGTAAAAAAAATTTTTTTTCACTTCCGATTTCACCCCTCAAAAAGAATCCCTTAAGTCAAAATTTACGGTGATATAAAATAATCAGTGACTTCACAAAAACACACCCCAAATAAGTTTTCAACAAAGTTTATTTCCAATCTTTACTGAAAAATGATGACCTTGAAATTTTGTTTTTATATACCAGATAAATTATTACAGGTAATGCACTCGTGATAATTTTCGTTCAATCTACACCCCGTGGAGATTATTCCAGAATTTTTGCAAAATTTTTTGATAAGTACTTTCCGAGATAAGGCGGGTGGACAGCGATTTTTCGCGATTTTTTAAAAATAATACAAAGAAAGTGCGCGTAAGTATTACATTATATATATTTTTTACTCGTGTTTTCACAAGCTTTCATTTGACACCACACTCGATTACCTAGTAAAAAAATTTTTTTTTCACTTCCGATTTCACCCCCCAAAACTAACCCCTTAAGTCAAAATTTAACTTTCAAAATTACATGGCTCTGATGAGGCCATCAATTCCTATATTACTACCAAATTTCAACTTTCTACGACAAATAGTTTCGGAGAAAATCGGGTGTGACAGACGGACAGACAGACGGACAGACAGACGGACAGACAGACGGACAGACACCTAAGTGATCTTATAAGTGTTCCGCACGGAACACTAAAAAGTATGCAGTAACAGTGCAAATCTCTGGAACAGAGGTTAAAAATAGATCTAGAAAACCGGTGAAGTATACGTTAAGGTCAGGAATCTATGCTCATTCATCCACAAGCTGATCAGCAAAACAAATGAACAAATCTAAGTTATCGGCCTATGAAAATTAACTGTACCAAAATGAAAAACTGGATGTTATAAAGTATGACAAAGCCAATGACAGCTAGCAAACTGTTTCTTAGAAGATTTTAAAGTGTTAAAAATAGTTTTATTGCTGGAAATCGCGGGAACTTATCAACAGTGAAAGTATTGTCTTCCATCAGGACCGCGCCAGACCGCACATATTTTTGATGACCAGGCAAAAATTAAGAGAGCTTGTCTGGAAAATGTTGATGCATTCATATATAGCCCAGATCTTTCATCGTAGGACTACGATTTATTTTATTATCAGTAGAACTCTGTTAATGGTGTGACTTCAAAAGAGCCCTACGTAAGTAAGTTACTTTGTTTAGATATTCAGAAATCCCAGAAGTTCAACAGTTACTGAATGGAGGTCGCAAAAAAAAATTGTATAAATTGTGACTTGAAAATGTAGGATACTTTTTGATAATTCAATAAATTAAAAGCCGCCAAAAAAAAACGAATATTTTTCTGTAAAAGTGATTGTAATTTTATTTGAATATAAAATACAAACTGTACGATTAAATGTGGAACACTATATCTGATAAAGGGCAGACATGGCTCTTTTTGCAAAAGGTCATCATCCTTTTGACGAAATTTTTTATCAAGCTCTTGCATATTTGTAAGTTTACATAAGTCACCACTCCGCTTTGATGTTATCCTTTAACTGTTCTTTTGTTGTTGAGCCCTTAGTGTGGGCCTTATCTTTAACGTCGCCCAAAGAAAGAAGTTTGACGGATTTAAATCCCATGATCTGAACAGCCACGTCTGCAATTCTTTTACGAAATAAAGTGAATGTTTTACCATATGTGGGGCATGTAGCGTCATCCTGGATACACTTTAGATCAAGAAAAGTCGGTAAACATCGTTCGATAACGCAATTCATTCACTGAAATGGTCGCACCTGCTTCAAATACGGTGACAGTGACACCACTAGCCCCAAAACCGTACTAAACCAACTCGTTTTGGATGGAGGGTGTCTTTGAACAATAGTCATCAAGGTAAAAATGGGCTTGATGCTCAGAATAATTTAAAAAAAAATCCAAATCAATATTCTGGTTTTCCAGTACCGAAACGACGAATATGCGGAATTGTGAATGGTCTGCCGGATTCTATTATTGTGTCAGCTGGACTTTATAAGTGTGTAGAACAAGAACTTTGTGCAAAATACAGTGCAAACTTATTTGTAATATGCCCAATTGCCGTAAAAATTTTGAAATTGCTAAATTAGAATTTTCTGCTACAGCGGTTGTTTTCAATAGATTTTCCTAAATGAGTACGAAATGGAATTTTCACATCACTAACTTGTCGGAGGCAATTTTTATAAGAGTAAATATATGATCAGTTTTTTTATGTGCTGTTAAAAATTATGAATAAATTAAAGTTAATTAAATACTAGAAAGAAAATTGGGAAATTATTTAAAATTAAACTAACCGCAGCTAACTAGAACTAATCAAAACTATTAAAGAAAATGGCAAAATATCATCTATTAAAATCACATATGTTTGATCTAGTTAACTTATTTTAAAATATTAATTTTGATTTAAAAAAAGCTCCATCGGAACTTGAACAGTTAACATCTCTGCTATACCTGCTCTCTAATTACGTCATCGGAAACCACCACCGAAAGAAACGGCACAAGTCATTGCCATATTGCACGAAGGGCATAGCCAACGTATAATCGCTGCGCAACTGCACCTGAGCCAGCCAGCTGTCTCCAAAATTACAGAGGTCATCAAGAGACTGGCGCCTTCACCGAGATCGGGATCAGGAAGAAGAAAGTGTACCTCGGAGAGAGACGACCGTTTCATTGTCAACATAACTTGACCAGCGTTGACGTCAAGCAAGAACTCCGATAACTTTATGGCCGGGCTGTCAGTCATTGGATAGTCAGAAGAAGACTTAAAGAAGCTAACCTAACTTCGAAGAGACCAGCTAACGGACCCAAATTGACAGCAGCCCATCGACAAACCCGACGATTTGCCCGAGAACAAGTCGACTGGACCTTAGAGCAATCCGCTCCGTTTTATTCTGCGACGAGTCTCGAATGTGCCTACATGGTAATGATGGAAGAAGACGAGTCTATAGGAGGCCTGAGAAGCGCTATGCACAGTACTGAATTACTGAAACGGTCCTCTACGCTTCTGTCATGGTGAGGGGAAGCATCTAATTGGATGCGAAAACTGATTTGATTTTCGTGACTGATGAGACTCGTAGCGGTGGTTAAACTGTTCATCGGTACATCGAGGAGATCCTGCAGGAACACGTCGTTCCTTACGCTGGGTTTGTTGGCGATAGCTTCGTGCTAATGCATGACAATGCGAGGCTACATGCTGCTGCATCGGTGCGGCAGTACATGGCGGAAGTGGGAATACTCACATTAGACTAGCCTGTGCGGAGTTCTGACCTTAATCCAATCGAACACAAGTGAGATGAGCTCAAAAGAAGGGTTCGAGCCAGAAATCCAGCCCCTGGATCACTGAGGGACTTAAAGGTTAAGATGAGGGAAGAATCCCACAGACAGTGGTGAAAAGCTCACCAGTTCCATGAAAACCCTGCTGAAAGCAGTAATAAGTGCTGGGGGAGGGGGAATAGGAAATATTGTGTTTGGTTTTTATTAATAAATTTAAATGTTAAACTTAAAATTTGTTTAATTTTTCCTTTCTCTTACCCCTATTTTCAATCCTTGTTCTCCTTTCAATCATTTAAGAAAGGGAATAGAAAGGAGTTTCAAATGATACTAAAATCCGTAAAAATATATGAACACTAAATTCTAGAATCGGTGATGCCAAATAGTTTGAGTTTTTTTTTTGCTCATCGGTGTATATACATACACATATATATATATATATATATATATATATATATATATATATATATATATATATATATATATATATATATATATATATATATATATTTAATTACCTTTTATTTATTGATAAAGAGAGAAAGGAAGAGAGAATTCAAAAAGGATTGAGCCTTTTTAGATAATAAAATTAATATTTCAAATGAAGTTAACTAAATGAAATATATATTATTTTATTAGATGATCTTTTGACATTTCTTTAATAGTTTTGATTAGTTTAGCTTAATTTTAAATAATTTCCCAATTTTCTTTCCCCGTATGTAATTAACTTTAATTTATGCAGACTTTTTAAGAATATAAACAATTTGATCATATATTTATAATATAACTTAGCGTATTAGCCACGAGCTTTTATATATGATATACATATATATATATATATATATATATATATATATATATATATATATATATATATATATATATATATATGTATAGTGTTCGTGTGGCCGCCGCGGCGAGAGCAACTCTGCCCAATGTTTGCAGAATAATATTAAATTTAAAGACAGTAAAGTTGTGCGGAATTTGACAATTTTTCGTAGAACAGCAGAAGTGATTAATTGGTGTAATTTGTGGAAGCATCATTATTAACTGTCAAGTGCGAAAGGAGGAAATTAAGTCTAGAAAACCAAAGAAAATAAGTTAACACCAGTAAAAATACTTAATCTAGTAAAAAATAAAATGATAAAAAGTTGTTTCTCTTTTTTGCAAAGCTGTATCGGGCACAAAAGGAATACTTATAAGGTGTGAAAATATTTTTGTGCATTATAAATACTTTGTGCAGAATTGGAAAGGGACCTATGGTTGAATGCAGTAAATGCGAGTCAACAATAAGAGGTGAAAATGGTATACGGTGCAATGGAGTATGTGATAAGGTGTATCATTTTGCAAAGAGATGTGCCGGTATCGACCAATACTCGGCAAACATTATTGATGAAGACAATTTTGTAAGATATATTTGCAACGATTGTATGCTGTATATTCGAAATGTAGATCTTGTTTTGAGGGAAATTCAGATTAGTGTTGATAAAAACAAACAAACATTATTAGAATACAAACATGAATTTGAAAGTTCTTTAAGACAAAATGAATGTGAAATTAAAGCGCTATTGGAAGCGATAGAAAACCGGTATGATGACAAATTCAAAAAAATTGCTAATATCCAGAGAATGTGTGAAAGAAATATGCAAGAAGTTAAAAACTTGTATGGAAATATAAATGAAGTTGAAAATAAAAATAAAGATATATATGATAAAATTGAAAAGAATAATGTCCAAATGTGCAAAGAAGTAAAAAAGGTAATAAAAGACGCAAATGAAAAAACAACAAAAATAACGTATGCGCAATCTCTAAAAGATAATATGGTGATGCCAGATTTGTCGAAAAATGTTTCCTTAATAATAAAACCGAAGGAGAAACAGAGCGTAGAAAAAACAAAAGCTGAATTAAACAAAAAAGTAGATCAAATTAATTTTAAAATTATAAATGTCGAAAATAGAAAAAACGGTACCTTAGTGATCCAAAGTGAGAATGTAGAAGAACGAGAAAAAATTAAAGAGGTGTTACAATCCGAAATCAGTGAGAACTATGAAATAAAAATACCCAAAGATATTAAAATGCAAATTATAATAACCGGCATGAATTTCAAAATGTCAGATAACGAATTAATAAAAAAGCTTAAAAAACAGAATGAAGTAATAAAAGATAGTATTATAGAAGTGGTTAAGATATTTGAAACAAAACAATATAATAGAACAATATTTAATGCAAAATTAAAAATAGACAATGATTCGTATCCGAAAATAATGACAGGACAAAAGCTGAATGTAGGATGGGACAGATGTAAGGTTTTCGATGGAACAGATATAATGCAATGTTTGTAAAAATAATAATATATGCTACAAATGTCAAGGAAACCATAGAGGTAAAGAATGCAATAAAGAAACAATAATGAAATGTGTTAACTGCATGAAAGAGAATAAAATACTAAAGTTGGGTCTTGATGAAAATCACTTCACCAATAACCGGGATTGTCCTGTGTATCAAAATAAATTAAATAATAAAAAGAGAAGGATGGGATTGTTAGCATAGCAACCAAAGCAGATGCGTGGGATTTATACAAATATTTAAGGGTTGATTAATAACTTTAATCAATTGGAAATATTAGCAGAAACAGAAAAACCTGAATTCATAATTCTAACTGAAACGCACCAAACTGAAGAAATAGATGAAGGTGAAATTGAAATAGAACACTATGATCCCTATAGTACATTGTCGAACTCGTCTAGAACTGGTGGTATAATGGCCTATTTTAGGAAGCATTGGAAAATAAATAAAATTAAAGACGATATTAAGGATACAAAACATTGGATAAGTGCATACATGGCGATACATGAAAAAACATCATTAATAGTAATTATAGTATATAGATCACCAAGTGCTTCAAAATCGGAATTTTGTGATACATTTCAAGATTTTATAGAAGAAGTATACGAAACAAACTGTGATATCTTAATTGCTGGAGATTTCAACATTGACTGGAAGAATGATTTTTATATCAGATATCAGTAATGACAATTTTCTGAAGAATAATTTAATGAAATTGTACCAAACCTTCTTGAATAATGGTTATCCTAGTAAAATCCTCAAAAAATTAATTTTCAATTCATATTGTTTTGATGGACCCACGGAGGAAGTAATCTCAACACAAATTAAATATAAAAAACTACCATATATTGAGAATCTCACCAACTCCATTACTGCTTTGTTCAAAGACTGCAAAAACATAAAAATAGCCAAATACAATAGCTTAAAAAATTTCAATCTTTTTTTTAAAGTTAAAGACAAAACTCCCAGGTTATATAACAGCAACGTAATCTATCGATTGCCTTGGGCAAACATCACAGTGGCTAAAACAAAGAGTAACTCAACATAAGAGTGACGTCAGATTGGGAAAAAATTTCGTGTGCAGTGGTATTGCGTAGTCTAAATACGAACCACAATTTTGATTATGATAATATAAGCATTTTACATAGGGAAAATAATTATTAAAAAAGATTATTTTTGGAGATGTATTATATTAATAAAAATAAGGAAGCCATAAATTATAAGTCCGACGTTAATCAGTTAAGTAACATCTATTGTAACGTTTTAAATATTAAGTTGTACAGACATAATTAGTATTTGTAACACACAATAGCAGGGACTAATAGAGTAAGTTGTCTTATTAATAACAATCGAAAAACAACAAAATTATATAAAAAAGATCAACACACTAACTAGATAAAAATTTTATACGGCAAACAGCTGTAGTTGGTTCGTGAGTTGCAGTACAGTATATACGAGGCTGGTTTGAAAAGTCCGTGCAAAGTCCGAGAGATGGCACCACCGGCGCGTATCGAGGTCATGTTTAGTTAGTAGCATCTCTTGAATGAACGCACACCAAGTTTCAGCCATATTGGTCTATTTCTTTGTGTTTGGCATTCGTGTGAATCAAGGAAGTCGAGTGATTTTCAAGAAATGGACGAAAAAGAATTTCGTGTGGTGATTAAACATTACTTTATGAAAGGCAAAACGCCTCAGGGGAAGCTTGATAAACATTATGGTGACTCTGCACTTTCGATTAGAACAGTTTATAAGTGGTTCCAAATTTTCGGACTGGCCATATGGGCACAGGTGACGCTGAACGTTCTGGACGGCCTGTGGAGTTTACGACTCCAGAAATCATTGATCAAATCCATGATATGGTGATAGATGACAGAAGAGTTAAGGTGCGTGAGATTGCTAGTGCTGTGGGCATCTCGACTGAACGGGTACATAATATTTTGCATAAACATTTGGACATGAGAAAGCTATCCGCAAGATGGGTGCCGCGATTGCTCACGCTTGACCAAAAACCGAATCGTGTGAAGTGTTGCAAGGATGGTTTGCAGCTGTTCCAGAAGAATCCGGAGGACTTTAAGCGTCGTTTCGTCACTGTGGATGAAACATGGATACATTACTATACTCCTGAGGCCAAACAACAATCTAAACAATGGGTTACCAAGGGGGAATCTGCACCAAAAAAGGCGAAGACCGTTCCTTCGGCCGGAAAGGTTATGGCGACTGTCTGGAAAATGGTAAAACTATTACAGGTGAATATTATTCATCGTTATTGGACCGTTTGAAAACCGAGCTGCAAGAAAAACGCCCGCGATTGGCCCACAAGAAAGTCCTTTTCCATCACGACAACGCACCAGCACACACCTCAGCAGTTGTGGTCGCAAAATTAATGGAAATAGGATTCCAACTCGTTTCACATCCCCCCTATTCTCCAGACTTGGCTCCCTCGGACTACTATTTGTTCCCCAATTTGAAGAAATGGCTGGCGGGACAAAGATTTTATTCAAACGAGGAGGTGATTGCAGACACTAATGGATACTTTGCAGACTTGGACAAATCTTATTATTTGGAAGGGATCAACAAACTAGAACATCGTTGGACGTTCATTTTACAATGGATTAAACCTTATTTTCGTAAGTATTTTTATAATGTAGTAAGGATTTTCAGATCATGTATATATATATATATATATATATATATATATATATATATATTTTTTTTTTTTTTGTTGATGGTACGATTTTCTATATTTTATGAAACTTTTAAATGTGTTTTTCTTGAATGTTGTATGTTGTTATAATATTTTAAAATTTTTTTTCAAAAGACTATACATTATATATATATATATATATATATATATATATATATATATATATATATATATATATATATATATATATATATAATATATATATAAGTTATTGTAGGATGTATACACGAAACTAGTAAAGATTTGTTTTGTAGTTAACTCCTGATGATGTCAACAATAAATTAACGAAATATTGAGTTGTAAGAAATAATTGAGTTTCATATCCTCATACGGACCGACACCCGATAATTCCTCTTCCGATGGTGTAAAAGCGTATGGTCGATAAAATTAAGCTTGAATATTTATATATATATATATATATATATATATATATATATATATATATATATATATATATATATATATATATATTTAGAGCACTTTTCGCTTCTTTTGCAGACACCATCGATCATATACAAATTAACTATGCCGAAATTGCCATCCTGGACGACTTTAATGTCCACAACATCAACTGGCTTAAATATTGAAATACTACCGATGAACAAGGTCGTGAAGGCGAATGATTTTCAATCAGTTGTGGCTTAACTGAGCTTATTGACGAACCAACATGGATCCCTGATCGAGATGGGGAGTTCGCCAGTCTTCTTGATCTGTTTTTAACCACCAATCCGGAGATTTACACGGTCAGCGTAAATCCGCCATTAGGTTCTTCCGACCATAAACTATTATCGACATCGAGTATCCTACCTATCAGTGACAGAGAGGCGCCTAAACCGCGCAAGATTTGGCACTACAAATCTGCTAAATGGGAAGATCTCATGGAATATTTTCGAACTTTCCCATGGTTAGACGTTTGTTTTCGATCCGATAACCCATCTGACTGCGCCAGGGAGGTTTCCGATGTTTATTTTGGCCGGTATGGAGGCTTACATCCCTTTTTCGAAGAAATGCCCTTCCAACGGCAAGCCTTGGTTTGACCGAAAATGCAAAGAAGCTGTTGCTTCTAAACATCTTGCATATCGACATTGGCGTGAAAAATCCTAACACCATAAATCGAAACACCTTTGTTCGTGCCAGGAACAGATGCAATGAAATTATCGACGAAAACCAAGGAGGCACACAATCAACGGATTAGGAACAAACTTCTCGATTGTCCCAACAATTCCAGGTCCTTTTGGTCAGTCGCTAAGGCAGTTAGTCAAAATTTCACCAAATCCACCATACCACCACTCACACGGTCAGATAATTCTATTGCAACGACACCTGTTGAGAAAGCAAACTTGTTGGCTGAATTCTTTGCTTCACATTCTACTGTCGATTTCCAAGGAAAAACACCACCTAATATTCCCATAGTGCAGTCAAGGATGCCCGATATTGTCTTCAGGCAGCGTATCATAAAACGGATTTTGATGAAGCTAGACACCAAAAAGGCTTTGGCGCTGACGCAATACCTGCCATAGTTCTCAAAAACTGTGCGAGGGAACTAACATCAGTTTTCTGTAGACTTTTCAAACCATCTTACGGAAAGGGAATATTGCCTTCCTGCTGGAAATGTGCCACAGTTCAGCCGATACCTAAAAAAAGGCAAGAAGACCTTGCCAAATAACTACCGACCAATCGCACTGCTTTCAATGATATCGAAAGTCATGGAAAAGGCTATCAATCAACATCTTCTAAAATATCTTGAAGGATTCAACATAATTAGCGATCATCAATATGGATTTCGTAAGAATAGATCAACAGGAGACCTCCTGACTTATGTAACACATGTTTGGAACAACACAATTGAACACTTTGGAGAATCTCGAGCGGTTGCTCTTGACATATCCAAGGCATTTGACCGTGTTTGGCACGATGGGCTGTTGGCTAAGCTACGTTCTTATGGTATGTCTGAAAAGTTCTGTTTGTGGCTCTCATTTTTCCTCAGAGAGCGTTCTTTGCGAGTGGCAGTCGACGGATTTCTTTCTAACACCTTCACTATCAACGCTGGTGTACCCCAAGGCTCCATACTGTCTCCTATTCTCTTTTTCATTTATATTAACGATCTGCTGGAAAAGACCAAGAATCCAATCTACAGCTTTGCAGATGACAGTACACTTATCTCTTCATTCACTTTGAACGCTCGGACATCGGCTACTCAGACGAATATCCGCAGACAGCAGGAAGTCATTCAACTTAACAAAGAAATTCTATCTTGGGGTGACAGTAACCAAGTGGAATTTAACGCTACAAAAACCCAAGCGGCAGTTTTCTCTAAAAAAGTTAACGTTGCTGAACCCGACATAGTTATGTCGGGACACTCCATTCCTCTAACATCGTCACTCAATTTCTCAGGCGTTAATTTGGGAGCAAATATGGCCTGGCATGAACATGTTGCAGGCATAGCGAGAAGAGCTTCTCAGAAGTTGGGAATATTATTTCGAACCAGAAAGCTTTACACTTCACAACAAATGTTAATTATTTACAAAGCTCAAATTCGACCAACTATGGAATACTGCTCCCATGTTTCGGGCTCCGCTCCAAACATACACTGCATTTGTTGGATTCTATTCAGAGAAGAGCTGTTCGTCTGATTGGAGACCCGCAACTGACAGGTGGCCTTGATTCACTGGAACATCGAAGAACGGTTGGCGACTTGAGCCTATTCTACAAGTATTTTCATGGAAAGTGTTTGAAGGATGTGGCCCGTTTAATTCCTCCCAGAGCGGTGCATGTTAGAAGTACACGTCACTTCACATCTGTATAAGGTTTAGCTTGTTACTCCTCGTACAACGCTTTTCAAGACGTCATTTATATGGAGAACATCATCCCTTTGGAATAATTTGCCCAGGACTGTGTTTCCCACCGAGTACAATTTACAGGTATTTAAGAACAACGTGAATAGCTTTCTCCGCACACGTGTCGCTCCTGTAGCACTTTAGGGACTTCTCTGTAGCACGTGTGCTAGACCCATAAATATATATATATATATATATATATATATATATATATATATATATATATATATATATATATATATATATATATCTATATATATATATATATATATATATATATATATATATATATATATATATATATATATATATATATGTATAAAGCTTTTTTGGTGTTTAGCTTTATTAAAATATGTTTTATGATACGCTGTCTAAAGACCAGATTGGGCATCCCTGACTGCACTGTTTTTTCTAGGAAATCGAGAGTAGAATGGGAAGCAAAAAGTTCAGCTAACAAGTTGCTTTTCTGAACTCGTGTTAATGAAATTTTGTCTAATGGCCTTAGCCAAAAAGACCTAGGGCAAGCAAGAAGTGTGTTTTTAATTTTTTGATTGTGTGACTCCTTGGTTTCGTCAATAATTTCTGGATCTGTTTCGGGTAGGAACAAAGATGTTTCGATATGCCGTTAGGTATGTAGTATGTTGTAGTAGGTTGTATATTCGATCAATATTAGTAGTTGTTAGTGAAACCATTTGCGGCAGCTTATTACGTCGAGTTGGATTAGTGTCCCATCATCTTCAAACGAACTCTATTTTTTTATGATCAGAGTATTTGTTTACATCTGCACAAACAGACATATTCCGGGATATGGCGTTTGGGTTTCTACGCATTGGTGGAAGTTGTGTAGAAAAACAATTTGTTTTTACTTTTGATTGGACGATGGTTGACCGTTGGAAGGACATTTCTTTGAAAAAAATATGCCAATTAAAATAATATCAGAAACCAGCTAGTAAGTCAGAGATAGTATAAATGTTCAGCCAAAGGAAAGTTTGAAAATGTTCTTTCAGTTTTTCCCATTCAGAAAATGTTTAGTGACAAATATTGAGTGATTTAGGCGTTTCTTGGTCATTAATTGGTAGATGAATTGATGTTGAAACAGTTTTATAGCCAGAAATACGGTAGATTTATGAAAATAGCGTAATTATCTTTATTGGTAGACACAATTATTTAGGAAAGATTCAGATTTACAGTGGTCATTAAAGTCGCCTAGGATGGCGATTTGGGTACTTGAATGATGTTGTAATGATGGCATAAAATTACCAGTTCAGATAAGAAATATCAGGTATAACCCTCTTAGTACAGAATTGGATAGATTTGGCGCTTACTTGATCCATTTTTTGAAAATTGAAACGGTAAGTTTAACTACGGTTTGAGAAAAGTAATGTGTACCGAAACATGTCACCGCTAATTTAAGTTATGATTTTATTTATTTCATTTTGCTAAATAAAATATAGTGAAAATCTGAACAACACTAAATTCTAGTATCGATGTTAAATGAAGTCAAATAGTTTGAGTCGATTTTTTTGCTCACCGGTGTGTATATGTATATATATATATATATATATATATATATATATATAATATATATGTATATATATATATATATATATATATATATATATATATATATATATATATATATATATATATATATATATATATAGTATATACGAGTATATACCAGGTGTACAAGTATGAAATGCGGATTTTTTTTTTAAAAAAACATGTTAAATTCGGAAAAATGATAAAAAGTGCTTTACTCAAAGTGTGCTCTATCGCTTGTTATACATTTTTCCCATCTTTCGGGCAATTTGTGAATACCACGCCAGTAAAAATCTTCCTCTTTTGCTGCGAACCTTTCATCGTGCCTTTTTTTCACATCTTCGTACGAACCAAAGCTCTGCTCAGCAAGTGCGTGACCCATCGATGCAAACAAGTGGTAATCGGAAAGAGCCAAGTTTGGTGAGTAAGCCGCATGGGGTAGAACTTCACAGCTGAGTGCTTCCAATGTGTCGCGAACTGGTTTTGCCGTATGTGATGGAGCATTGTCATGAAGAAAAATGACTTTGTGTTGCCTCTTTCGGTATTCTGGTCCTTTTTCCAAGCAGCGAACGGTTCAAATCGGTCAATTGTTGTTGGTAACGTTTAGTATTAACCATTTCCCCAGGTTTTAACAGTTCATAATAGACCAGGCCCTTCCGGTCCCACCAAACACAGAGCATCGTCTTTCTGCCAAAGCGATTCGGTCTTGCGGTCGATGTGGATGCGCCTGGGTCTACCATGATTTTTTGCGCTTGGGATTCTCAAAATAAATCCACTTTTCATCCCCTGTAACTATATACCGAGCGAGCAAAATGTCACACGTGTTTTTTTGCGCTTTTCCATTTGCCTGTCGTTTAACTCATGTGGTACCCATCTACCGGTCTTCTGAATCTTTCCCCATCTCTCGTAGCCGATTGGAAACAGCTTGTTGACTAACGCCTAATTGCTCGGCGAGTTGTTTTTGTGTTTGCGAATCATCTTCGTCCAACAATGCTTGCAATTCCACATCTTCGTATTTTTTTGGTGGTTTTCCACGTTCCTTATCTGCAACATCGAAGTCACTACTTTTGAAACGCCGAAACCATGGTTCACACGTATTTTGCGATGGAGCATGTTCACCATAAGTTTCTCGAAGTAATCGGTATGATTCAACAGCAGTTTTCTTCAAATGGAAACAAAAAATTAATGCTGCCTGCGAATGCTCTTTGTTCAGTATAAATTTCGACACATTGAACACAACAACACAACACTATGCACACACTTTTCCAGTTTATCACTCGTGCGCTTCTGACACTTGTCGATGACACAACAAAATGGCGCAGTGTCAAAATCTTTATAGCACAAACTGCATTGGTGCACCATCTGTTGTCTGAAATCCGCATTTCATACTTGTACCCCTGAGATATATATATATATATATATATATATATATATATATATATATATATATATATATATATATATATATATATATATATATGTATATATATATATATATATATATATATATATATATATATATATATATATATATATATATATATATATATATATATATATATATATATATATATAGAGTATAGAGAGAGAGGAAGAGAGAGAGAATTCAAAAAGGATTGAGCCTTTTTAGATTAAAATTAATATTTCAAATGAAGTTAACTACATCAAATATATACCATTTTATTAAATGATCTTTTGCCATTTTTTTTAATAGTTTTGGTTAGGTCAGGTTAATTTTAAATAATTTCCTAATTTTCTTTCCTAATATTTAATTACCTTTAGTTTATGCATAATTTTTAAGGATATAAGAAATTTGATCGTATATTTATTCTTATATTTCTTTCTCTTTCTTATTCCTAGCCCTTTTTATAAAGCATTTTTTTATCGACTTGATGAACTTAGCGTATTAGCGATCTTATATATATATATATATATATATATATATATATATATATATATATATATATATATATATATATATATATACATACATATTTATAAAGCATTTTTGTTTCTAAAACAAATCAATCTGCAATAAAAAATGCAGAATACAAGAAAATTGTTAAAATACTTAAGTTTCAAATGGATATGGGGGGAAGAGTTTAGCCTAAACGTTATTTTTACGTGTTGTTACCAATGTAAAGAAATCTAATACTATGAGAAAAGGAATAAGAAAGAGAAAGAAATATGAGCATAGATATATAATCAATTTTTTTATGTTCTTAAAAATTATGCATAAATTAAATTAAATTAAATACTAGGAAAGAAAATTGGGAAAATGAAATAAAATTATAATCACTTTTTCAGAAAAATATTCGGTTTTTTTTTAATGATTTAAAATGGCGGCTTTTAATTTATGGAATTATCAAAAAGTATCGTGCATTTTTAAGTCAAAATTTAAACAATTTTTTTTCCATCCTCCTTTCGGTAACTGTTGAACTTCTGATATTTCCGAATATCTAAACCAAGTGACTTACGTAAGGCTCTTTTGAAGTCAATTTCACATTATTGACAGAGTTCTGCAGGTAATAAAATAAATCGTAGTCCTACGATGCAAGATCTGGGCTGTATATGAATGCATCAACATTTTTCAGACAAGCTCTCTTAATTTTTACCTGGTCATTAAAAATATGTGCGGTCTGGCGCAGTCCTGATGGAAGACAATACTTTCTCTGTTGATAAGTTCCCGCAATTTCCAGCAAAAAAACTATTTTTAACACTTCTTCTAAGAAACGGTTTGCTAGCTGTCACTGGCTCTGTCATATTTTATAACATCCAGTTTTTCATTTTGGTACTGTTAATTTTGAGATTTGTTCATTTGTTTTGCTGATCAGCTTGTCGATGAACGAGCATAGATTCCTGACCTTGACGTAAACTTCGCCGGTTTTCTAAATCTATTTTTAACCAATGAGCCATTGATTTGCACTGTCACTGCACTCTTCTACTCTTTTTCTTGTAAACAGTACACTACAGTTTCTTCATTTTCCTTGAGCGTTCAAGTGTCTACTACCCATACAAATATCCGCAGACAGCAGGAAGTTGTTCAAAATAACGAGCAATAACACCTTTGGTTCTTTAGGATGTCGAAGAACGGTTGGTGACTTAACTTTATTTTATCAGTATTTCCATAACAAGGATTTGAAGCATACTACGAATATACTTCGGGCTAGTATATCACATCCTTATGAAGTTTAACTTGTCTTTCCTCGTTCCACCTTCTTCAAGAATTATTTTATATTATTCCGCTGGAATTAATTTCCAGGACTGTGTTTCCTACAGAAGGTAATTTGCAGCGATTCATGACCAACGTGAATCGCTTTTTCCGTGTACGTGCCGCCTCTGTAGCTCTTCGGCGATTTCCCTGCGCATGTATACCGTGCCCATAAAAAAAATCATTCGAGGTTAGATATTTCTTATAATTTTAATGTTTTCTTACCACGTACAGCAAGCACAAAGCTCGTATATTTAGTATTTTCCTAATTTTTCTTAATAGGCTTTCAAGTGGTTGAAAATTATGCCCCGAAAATTAAAACATATTCTTAGACTATTTTAATTTCCGACACAACCAGAGTGCTTTTCTTGTTCCATTTATGTTACTACGTATATGGTTTGCAAAGTTTCCTTTTAATATAGTTTTATTAATATTGTTTTTTAGGATTTACTGTTCAAAGAGAAAATTCGCTTTAATTAACTTTCATATCCTGTGTAAACAGTAAACAATCTCAGTTGACATCCTACAGAGAAGAAAATCCGGAATAGGGAACAAGACCTATTAGCCGTTTTGTATATGGAGAATGTTTGAGAGCTTCACACGCTTTTAACGATGTGATTTCTATAGAGTTACAATCAATATTGAAAGTATGAAAATAGCATTTTTTTATGGGCATAGCACACGTGCGGCAGAGGCTGGTTTAGCGTAATGGGTAAGGTGTCTGCCTTCTACGTCGGAGACCCGAGTTCGAATCTCGCCTGGGAAAATAATAAATAAAAAAACTTTCTCAACTTCACACGAAAGTGATGTATTAGCGCGACGTGTATTAATAGCATGCACAGCTCTGGGAGAAATTAAGCGGGCTACATCCATCGAACACTTTCCATGAAAATACTTGTAGAATAGCTTCAAGTTGCTAACAGTTCTTCGATGTTGCAAGGTATCAAGGTTCCTAGTGAGTTGTGGGCCTCCAGTCAGGCAAATAGCTCTCTTCTGAATAGAATCCGAGAAATGCAGGGTATGTTTGGGAGCAGAGCCCCAAACATGTGAGCCACATTCTATCGTTGGTCGAATTTTGATATTTGTACAGAATTACCAGTTGTTGTGAAGTGTAAAGCTCTCTTTGTTATGAATGCAACATGTTCATGCCAAGACATTTTTGCTCCCAAATAAGCGGCCAACAAATTGGGTGACCATGCTAGAGGAATGAAGTGTCCCGACATAACTATGTCGGGTTCCGCAACGTTAACTTTTACCCCCAGATTGAATTTATTCTAGGACTTTGTTAAATTGAGCAACTTGCTGTCTGTGGCTTTTGGCATGAGTAGCCGATGTTCGAGCGTTTAAAGTGAATGAATGAAGAAATAAGCGTAGTGTCATCTGCAAAGCTGTAGATTGGTTTCCTAATCCTTTCCAGCATATTGTTGATGTAGATGAGAAAGAGAGTAGGAGAAAGTATGGAGCCTTGGGGCATACCGGCTTTGAGAATGAAGGTGTTGTGAAAGAAACCCGTAGATTGCCATTCGTAAAGAACTTTCTCTCAGCAAACACGAGAGCTATAAGCAGAAATTATCAGACATATCATAAGAGCGTAGCTTAGCCAACAATCCATCGTGCCAAACATGGTCGAATGTCTTGGATAGTGCAACCGCTCTAGATTCTCCAAAGTGTTGGATTGCGTTATTCCAAACATGTGTTACCTAAGTTAGAAGATCTACTGTTAACCTTTGCTTGTGAAAACTATAGTGATGGCAGCTAATAATATTCAGTCCTTCAAGATATTTTACCTCATCGCCTTGACTTTTGATATTATTGATATCAGTGCGACTGGTCGATAGTTGATGGGCTTTTTTGGGTATCGGCTGAGCCGTAACGCACTTTCAGTAGAAAGGAAATATTCTCTCTCTTAGAAAGTCTACAGAAAATTGGTGTTAGTTCTCTCGTGCATTTTTTAAGTACTATGACAAGTATACCATCAGCACCAAAAGCTTTCTGGTGTTTAGCTTTATTAAATGATACGCTGTCTAAAGACAACATCGGGCATCCCTGACTGCACTGTTTTTCTTGGAAATCGACAGTAGAATGTGAAGCAAAAAGTTCAGCTAACAAGTTGCTTTTCTGAACTGGTGTTAATGAAATCTTGTCTAATGGCCTTAGCCACAAAGACCTGGGACAGGCAAGAAGTGTGTTCTTAATTTTTTGATTGTGTGACTCCTTGGTTTCGTCAATAATTTCTTAGGTATGTACTATGTTGTAGTAGGTTGTATATAAGAACGATAATAGTATTAAATTAGTTGTTAGTGAAACCATTTGTTGTAGCTTATTACGTCGAGTTTGATTAGTGTCCCAGCATCTTCAAGTGAACTTTATTTCTTTTTTATGATCAGAGTATTTATTTGCATCTGTTCTAACAGATATATTACGGAATATGGCATTTGGGTTTCTATGCATTGCTGGAAGTTAAAATATATAGAAAAACAGCTTGTTTTTACTTTCGATTGAACCATGGTTGACTGTTGGAAGGATATTTATTTAAAAAAGATATGCCAACTAAAATAACATCAGAAACCAGCTAGTTATTCGGAGACAGTATAAATGTACAGTCAAAGGAAAGTTTGAAAATGTTCCTTCAGTTTTGCCAATTCAGCAAATTTTCAGTGCCAAATTTTACGTAGTTTAGGCGTTTCTTGGTTCATTAATTGGTATATACTACTAATTGATGTTGAAACGGTTTTAAAGCCAAAAAAAACGGCAGATTTATGAAAATACTGTAAATATCTTAATTGGTAGTCACAACTATTTTGGGATTCAGCTTTACCGTGGACATTAAAGTCGCCTAGGATGGCGATTTGGGTACTTGAATGATGTTGTAATGATGCCATAAAATGACAGTTCAAATAAGAAATATCAGTTATGACCTTCTTAGTATAGAATTGGATATATTTGGCGCTTACTTGATGAAAATCCATTTTTAGAAAATTAAAACGGTAAGTTTAACTACCGTTTGA
This sequence comes from Pachyrhynchus sulphureomaculatus, assembly GCA_019049505.1. NCBI lineage: Eukaryota > Metazoa > Arthropoda > Insecta > Coleoptera > Curculionidae > Pachyrhynchus > Pachyrhynchus sulphureomaculatus. Next base: position 93,356,598 of record CM032455.1, read on the forward strand.
GAAAGGTACTGTGTACCGAAACATGTCATGGCTAATTTAAGTTATGATTTTATTTATTTCATTGTGCTAAATAAAATATAGTGAAATCTGAATAAGAGTTCGTCTTTTAATTTTCCTCTTAGTATAGGCTAGATTTCTTTTTTCTCCCCATGGTCTCCATTCCGACTTTTTTTTTCTGTCCATCTCATCCTTCTCATTTTTGTTCTGCCATCTCTATTTTGCCTTTAGTATCTAATATTTTCCATTTTAGTACGTTATTCCATTCAATAGACTTCTTGTCGTTTTGCGTTATATTTAGGATCGCTTTCTCTGTGCGGCGTTGGGTAAGTTGCTTCTTCTGTTTTCTTCCTGCTTGTCCATGTTTCAGCTCCATATTGCAGAACTGGGATAAGGCATTGATTTATTATTCTTGTTCTCATGTCTCTTAAATCTTTTGGTTTTCTTGTTTGTTGGGCATTTGGATAATTAGTCTGTAAATAATCGGTGATGTTTGCAAGAGAAGTGAAGAGTGTCCTAAACTTAGGTTTACTTGGAGGTTAGTAAAGGCAGCAGATCAGCTAACATTGAATACGTTATAATGGTGCCATGAAATTATCAGTTCAAATTAGAAATACTATTTACAAGAGTTGTTGTAATAGCTTGTAATAGTTATTATAATTAGTAGTAAAACGCGGGCAGCCCTTTGATCCCTTTGAAAGTGGTACATGCTAGGACTACACGTAATGCTAACATAACACAGCTTTTTTTCATGAAATACCTCATTTTTTAGCTTGAACTGCTTAAAACTATGTTTTCTGTGAAGCGTAACCTGCAGCGATTCAAGGGCAATGTGAGCCGCTACTTCTGCAGACACCCCGCACTTGTCGCGATTTAAGGAGTATTGTTATTTCTACAGGCGTAGGCGCGTATATATGCGAATTTCTTTTTTGGGTTTTGTCAAGTTTTCTTTACTTTAAAAACCAGACGTATTATTGAGTCCCTTTACTTGGAATTTGAGAACCTTTTATGATTTGATATTTGTGCAGAATTACGAGTTGTTGTGAAGTGTAAAACTGTCTAGTACGAAATATTATTCAAGAGCATTTGAAAAGCATGCAATATGTTCACGCCAAGACATATTTGCTCCCAAATTAGCGCCCAGCAAATTGGGGACCGTTCTAGAGGAATGAAGTGTCCCGAGATAATTATGTCAGGTTCCGCAACGTTAACTTTTACCCCAGGCCTTCCAGGTCTTTGTTAAATTGAGCAACTTGCTGTCTGTGGATTTTGGCATGAGTAGCTGATGTTCGAGCGTTTAAAGTGAATGAATGAAGAAATAAGCGTACTGTCATCTGCAAAGCTGTAGATTGGTTTCCTGGTCCTTTCCAGCAGATTGTTGATGTAGATGAGAAAGAGAGTAGGAGAAAGTATAAAGCCTTGGGGCACGCCGGCTTCGAGAGTGAAAGCGTTAGAAAGAAACCCGTTGATTGCCATTCGTAAAGAACTCTCTCTGAGTGAACACGAGAGTTATAAGCAGAACTTTTCAAACATATGATAAGAGCGTAGCTTAACCAACAATCCATCGTGACAAACACGGTCGAATGCCTTGGATATATCAAGTGCAACCGCTCTAGATTCTCCAAAGTGTTGGATTACGTTGTTCCAAACATGTGTTACCTATGTTAAAAGATCTACTGTTGACCTTTGCTTGCGAAAACTATATTGATGGCAGCTAATAATATTTAATCCTTTTTTATATTTTACCTCATGCTGATTCATCGCCTTTTTCATGACTTTTGATATTATTGATATCAGTGCGAATGGTCGATAGTTGATTGGCAAGGTTTTTTTGGTTTTTTTTGGGTATCAGCTCAACTGTAGCGCACTTCCAGCAGAAAGGAAATATTCTCTCTCTTAGAAAGTCTACAGAAAACTGGTGTTAGTTCTCTCGCGCATTTTTTGAGTACTATGGTAAGTATACCGTCAGCACCAAAAGCTTTTTTTGGTGTTCAGCTTTATTAAAATACATTCTATGATACGTTGTCTGAAGACAATATCGGGCATCCTTGAGTGCACTGTTTTTTCTTGGAAATCGACACTAGACCGTGAGCAAAAAGTTCAACTTACAAGTTGCTTTTCTGAACTGGTGTTGTTGCAATAATGTTATTCCGCCGTGTGAGTGACGGCATAGTGGGTTTAATGAAATTTTGTCTAATGGCCTTAGCGACTGACCAAAAAGACCTGGGGAAAGAAGTGTGTTTTTAATTTTTTGATTGTGTGACTCCTTGGTTTTTTCAATATAATTTCTTTGGATCTGTTTTGGGTACGAACAAAGATGTTTCGATATGGCGTTAGGTATATAGTATATTGTAATAGGTTGTATATACGATCAATAATAGTATTAGATTAGTTGTTAGTGAAACCATTTGTTGCAGCTTATTAGGTCGAGTTCAATTAGTGCTCCAGCATCTTCAAGGGAACTATATTTTTTTATGATAAGAGTATTTGTTTGTATCTGCACTAATAGACAAATTACGGGATATGGCGTTTGGATTTCTACGCATTGTTGGAAGTTAAAATGTGTAAACAAATACCTTGTTTTTTACTTTCGCTTGGACCATGGTTGATCGTTGGAAGGGCATTTCTTTGAAAAAGATATGCCAACTAAAATAACATCAGAAACCAGCTAGTTAGTCAGAAATTGTATAAATGTTCAGCCAAAGGAAAGTTTGAAAATGTTGCTTCAGTTTGCCGAATTTCAATGATTTAGGCGTTTCTTGGTCATTAATTGGTAGATGAATTGATGTTGAAACTGTTTTATAGCCAGAAAAACGGCAGATTTATGAAAAGAGTGTAAATATGTTAATTGGTAGTCATAACTATTTGGGGAAGATTCAGCTTCACCGTGGACATTAAAGTCGCCTATATTTGGGTACTTGAATGATGCAATGATGCTATAAAATTATCAATTCAAATAAGAAATATCAGTTATAACCCTCTTAGTAAAGAATTGGATATATTTGGCTCTTACTTGATGAAAATCCATTTTTATAAAATTAAAAAACGAACTGTTGTTTAGGTTTTCACTATATTTTTTTTTTATCAAAATGAAATAAATAAAATAATAACTTAAATTAGCCGTGACATGTTTCGATACACAGTATCTTTCTCAAACGGTAAGTTTAATTACTGAAACGTGTCACGGCTAATTTATTAGTTTATTTATTTCATTTTGATAATTAAACATAGCGAAAATCACTACAGTTCGTCTTTTAATTTTCCTCTTAGTATAGCTAGATTTCTTTTTTCTCCCTATGGTCCCCATTCCGTAGTTTTTTTTTGTCCATCTCATCCCTCCCATTTTTGCTACAAGTTCTGCTCATGCCTATTTTGCCTTTAGTATCTAATATTTTCCATTTTATTACGTTCAATGGACTTGTCTTTTTGCGTTATATTTAGGATCGCTTTCTTTATGTGGCGTTGGGTAAATTGCTTCTTCTGTTTTCTTCGCGCTTGCCCATGTTTCAGTCCCATATTGGAGAACTGGGATAAGGCATTGATTTATTATTCTTGTTGTCATGTATCTTAAATCTTTTGGTTTTGTTCTTCGTTGGACACTCGGATAATTAATCTGTGATGTTTGCAAGAGAAGCGAAGGTGTCCTAAACTTAGGCTTACTTGGAGGTTAGTAAAGGCAGCAGATGAGCTAACATTGAATACGTTGTAATGGCGCCATGAAATTATCAGTTCAATTAAAAATGTTATTTACAACAATTGTTGTAATAGCTTGTAATAGTTATTATAATTAGTACTAAAACGCGCGCAGCCCTTTGATCCCTTTGAAAGTACATGATAGGACTACACGTAATGCTAACATAACACAGCTTTCTTTTATGAAATACCCCACTTTTTTAGCTTGAACTGCTTACAACTATGTTTTCTGTGAAGCGTTACCTGCAGCGATTCAAGGGCAATGTGAGCTGCTACTTCTACAGACACCCGCACTTGTCGCGATTTAAGGACTATTGTTATTTCTACAGGCGTAGGCGGGTATATATGCGAATTTCTTTTTTCAGTTTTGTCAAGTTTCCTTTACTTTAAAAACCAGACGTATTATTGAGTTCCTTCACTTGGAATTTGAGAACCTTTTATGAAAACTATCAAATTAATAAAAACAAATTGGTAAAGTGATTTGCCATGTACTTCCTGTTCTAAAATATTAACACTTAATTTGATTTTCTTAGGGCTCTCCTTGATTTGTCGGTGAGGTATCGTTTTTCTCGGTATGCCTTACTTTCGCGGGAGCGGAGCAAGTCAGGTGAGTTTCATTGAAATATAGGCGTTCGGCATGTTTTCGTTACGGAATCGGTACTGAGCACACCGAGAAAAACAATACCGCACCGACAAAAACAACTTAATCCCAACAATACAACTCGGTATTTTACACATTAGGTACATTACGATGAGAAAATAAAAAAAGTTAGTCAACAAAGTTGGAAATAATGAAAAATATTATAATTTTCAGATTCCTCAATTTCAACACTGAAATATACTTACATTAGGATACAACCAAATTTAAAATTGATATCCCATTTCGTTCGAGATTTATCGTACCAATGTACCAACAGATCGATAGAAAGCTAGACAGACAGACAGGAGGAAATCGGAAATTATGTTTTTCGAGACCTTGGAAATCCTAAAATGTGAAGAAGAGAATCACGAACAGTGATCCTTTTACGATAACATTACTTTCCTTTACCAAGAAAAGTAATGAAATTATATGGGGGTAGTTCAATAAGTACCCGTGTTAGTATTGAAGATGCCATTTTTTTTTGAAAACAATTTTTTTATTTTTCAACATAGTCTCCTTTTAGGTATATATACTTTTCCCAACGTCCTTGCCATTTTTTTACCCCTCCAAAATATAGAAATTGTCCAACACCCCAAAATACGCTTCTATCTGAGCGATGGCCTTCTCATTTCAGCTGAATTTTTTTCCTGCGAGCCATTTCTTTATTTTTGGAAACAAGAAGAAATCGCATAGAGCCAGGTCGGGCAAATATGGGGGTGCGGCAGCAATTCATAACGCAATTCATTCAATTTGGCGGCGACAGCTCTAGATGAATGTGCTGGAGCATTATCGTGCTGAAATCGCACGTGTTTCCTGCAATTCCTTGTCGAAGCGCTCCAATAACTTACTATAGTATAGTCCAGTGATCGTTGTTCCTTTTTTTTAAGAAGTCAGTGAAGATAATGCCCTTTGCATCCCAAAAAATCGTCACCATAAGTTTTCCGGCCGATGAGACCGGCTTCGACTTTTTTGGAGTAGATTCACAGGAAACAACCCATTGTTTTGATTGTCTTGGCTTCGGGTGTATAATGATGAACCCAAGTCTCATTGACGGTGACAAATCGACGCAAAAACTCTTTCGGATTTTTTCCGTCTTAGCGACAAACATGTTACGCTACTTATTGAAATTTTTTGGTGCCATCTATCAGATAACAGCACACGGTGGTAACATCAACTTGCCTTGGCAACGCCATCTGTCTTCAAACACGGGTACTTATTGAAGAACCCTCGTAAATATCTCCCCTAATCAGGTTCTTAAGAATTTATTTCTCAAAGATATTTTCCATTTAACTGTTTTTGTACTTCTAATGATATGATCGCAATGCTGATACAGCTGAGGTGGGAAACACATATTCCAAAATACTCTTCCTATGCCAGTAATAGAACTTCAGAGACATCTTACCTGTTTACGGGCTATTGGCAGGCTAATTTGTAATAACTGAAATGGTCTAAATCTTCGATCTCGTTTTCTAAAAGCCCGGTAATGGCCCTAATCACAGAGCTTCTGTGATCCAAAGCGCTTACATACAGCTTCGGGCTTCAGTCAGCTCCCATGTTATTCGACTGTTTTCAGCCGTTTTAAAGGCATCTTGATTTTGCGTGCTAAAAATACACAACCTAATTAGTAATTAGCTAATAATAACTTCGAAGACAATACTAATTTAAATTAAGCGGGTAGTGCACCTACGTGAATCAATTATTTAGTTACATATTGGTTGTAAGTTTCTTGTGGTTCAGAAAAATTGAACTTTTGTTTAGTACTTGGTGCTCTTTGTTTTTGTGCAATTTTTAAGACTTAAAAAGGATTAAGGTGGGCTTCTGTTTTAATGTAAAATTAATAACAGAAGTTCTTTTCAATATTTTAAGGTTAGCAAATTAATATTTTATTTAAAATATATTAGTTTTAGAAAGATTTTCTACAAAAAATTGTCGGAATTTAATATAAACAAGGTAGGTTTATTTACAGAAATACATTTATGTTGACGAAATGATTACATTGCTGTTACATTTAGATTTTTAAAGTTTAAATCTTCTCACGATGACCGCCTATAGATATACATAAAATGTTCAAATATTTCTATGTATTTATTTTCTCCCAGTTCCAGGTTCCAGTTTCTGGCTACTTTCGTCCATAACACCTGGTATTTCTCTCTCGTTGAAATCATTCTTAACCGTAAGCTTATTTATTTACCTCCTTGATCTTTCTACATCTCTATTACCAGCTCCCAATACCACTGGCAATTCTTCCAGTTAATTCTGCAATACAATAGCTATTCGGTGCCGCTGTAGCGTGCGGTCTACCAAAAAAATGAAAATCTACCCTGCTATACAATATTAATTGATGAGACGAACAATTTGTGGTTAATAATGATTTTATTACGAATATATTTACAACTAATATCTATAAACAGAAGCAATATTCTTTAAAAAACTGACAAACTGGTTGTCCACATTCTTTTTTAATATCTTCTAGGATAAATAGTCCAGATGTGATTGAAGATGGTGTAATGGTACTCCCCTCATTTTCTTTAAGATGTAAATTTTGGCGTTTAACCACGACCGTTCGTTGTGTATGAGCTCCTGTGAGAGGATCAACATAGTTTCGCTGGTGATTAACGGTTTGATGGTCGAAGCTTCGTCTGCCAAGATTCCTATACGCTAGCCACGCATCTGAATGTATAAGAGATTAAAATTGAACATCTCTTTCTATAATTGGCATTATATTTTCATCTCTCCTTTCTACAACAAAATATCGTACTACTCGTTTTGTTTTCAAACCAAAAACACACGGTTCATCTATTCGTCTACCATGGTTTCTTTTGTTTTCCACCGGTGCATCGCTATCTTCAGATTCAGGTTGTTGATCACCGTGTAAGAACCTTCCCCTGTTATATTTTCGGCGACCTGAGAAGGGCGCTTCATTAATTTGTATAAGATCCTCGAGGAGCACACCTTGCGGCACATGTTATACCAATCACTTATGGTATGCGACGACCCACCAGACAGTTTTTCACATGTTTTACTCGGAATGACGTCCACGAACATAAACGCCAATTCCAAAATATGACACAAGTTTAAATTACGATGTAACTTGCCGTTCAAATCCATATAATAGAAGAATTTATTTCCGCTTCTAAACAATTTTGTTGTTTGGCAGCCTTTTCTAGGACAAGGTAAGACTAGAAGAAACGCTCCTTCTTGATCGCGTTTCCTTTTTCTTTGCATTTCCGCACCACACCTATAACAGATGTTATTTTCGTCATTCTGCATAAGTAGACTATGCGTTTGCAAAAAAGTCACGACTGCATCTTCGTTAAAAATGATATTAATATAAAAATCTCACAAAAGCATGGCTAATATAGAGTACTACAGTGATATGCTTTAATGATAATTGGTGCCACCGTAGTATGAGGTCTACCTGCAATAAATACATATTTAAGCAAATTAATAAAATAATAGGGTAAATTTCGTTATTAATGACAATGAAAAGTTGCTAATACACATAAATATATGTATTAGCAACTTGTCATTTTATTTATTGCAGGTAGATCGCATGCATCAATAAAGATTTGCAGGTAGACCTCACACTACAATGGCACCAATTATCATTATAGCATACCACTGTAGTACTCTACATTATTTTTTTTTTTTGAAGTCTCATGTCCGATTAGCCTGTGGTTGGCGTCTTTTTAAGTGTTCCATAGATACATTTTATTGCCGGGTCAGAATTGCAGCTTACTAGGCATGATCTTATAAGTGGTTTGCCATTGTTTTCCCGAGAAAGGCGACCATCACGTTGTTTTTTCTCTCTTTTTTTTCTGAGCTGAGATTCAAACTCGGATCTCAGGCGTAAAAGATCACGATGCTATGGCCTATGTTATCTCAACCTTAATTATAGTGTCCAAACTACTGCAATATTCTTTTATTCTATTGTTAGATATCTCTATAATGTTCTTATGTCTTATTCATTGTGTTTTTATTTTGGTACACATTTAACGTAATATTTTCATTTAGCTCAACATGATGCTTCAAGCTCTGGAAAAAAGGGTTAATGTTGAAAGTATATTCGGATTGGTAAAAACTGTACTTAACTTCAGTTTTAATATTTAAACTTAAAAGATTTTGTTTCTGATACGACTATGATAAATTTTAAAATTTGAGTAAAATCACTTGCATGTTTTTATCTTACTCTTAATAATTTCGCATTTTTGCTCTAAATATACGTTTAGTCAAAATACTAGAACTGAAATTGTAACTTTCAGTTATCAATATCTCAAGAAACATTAGCATAAACTTTCCTTTTTATCTCTATCCAGCATGCATCGTCTATGAGTGGACAGATACCTTCTCCATTTCCCTTCATTTGTTTTGGTTCTGTATGATGTTCGTCCCACTAGCCACTTTCCCGAATTGTTTTTACACCATTTTAGTGTCGGAAGTTCTGGATTTCTATTTTCTCCTTATGGCTTCCATTCCATAGTTTTCCTTGTATTTCCCTGTATTATGTCTTGATATATTCTTTTTGGTTCGTTTTTTAATCTATCTCATAGATTTTGCTTCCTTTAACGTTATATTTAGGATTGCTCTTTCCCTGTGGCCTTAGATAGTTTGTTCCTGATTCATTGTTTTCTTTATGCTTCCCCACATTTCAGCCCGACATAGCACGGGACACGACATTAATTTAATATTCTTGTTTTGGTATTGTTTCGTAAAATATACTTAATCTCCCAAAAGCTGTCCATGCGAGTCTATTTAAATCTGCCGTTTGCATTCCTATGTTTTGTCAGAGGTATATGTATTGTTTTACTTCTTTCGTCCTCGTTCCTTTCAGCATGACGTTAACTGTGTCAGGAGGATCTCTGGATTATTTCAGTTTTCTCCATATTTATACTCATGTACTTTGATCTTTCTGTGCGCTTTTTTATTATGTTATATAGATCCGTCTATATAAAGATTGTTTGGAACCACGTATTTATCCACACGTACGCACGCCCTCTTGCATGTATGTATAATAATCGTACTTCAAGTAATATATGTGTATCAAATGTGACATCAATTTCTTATTTCGTTCGAAAGTTATTGTACAAGTAAAGAGACAGATATACGAAAATGGGAAAGTATATTTTTCGTAATTTGGGGATCCTGAAACGTAAAGAAATGTAGAAATCTCAGAAGGTGTCTTTTTTAGCATATATAGCAGGTGAGGTAAAAAAGTTTTTAGAGATAACAACCGCAAGGTAAAAATCATTAAAATTCCTAAGTCTATTTCAGCCAGCCCATAAAGATTTGAAGAGAAAATATAATGTAATTTCTGGAATGTTGTGACATACTCCTTGCCCCAATCAGTGTATTTCTGCGAAACTGATTTAAAACTTAAGTACAGTCTTTCAATTAATTCTTGAAAATTTCGAGAACATTTTTTGCCATCAATGTATTCTTTGGTGTAGTAACGACGGCGCAATTACCTTAGTAAGTTGTCCAATCACCTCCTGCATCAATAATCGCCTGGCATCTTCGAGGTATGCTGTCGACGAGATTTTCTGCAATGATCTCTAAATTTTTAAAATCTCCCAAGACAACTAAATCAAAGTCCTCAGATTCTTTCCTCTGACCTTTCTCTTTATAAGGGACCAAACGTTTTCAATAGGGTTGGCTTCCGCCGATTGTGAGGGCCACTCTAGTATCTTGTCGTAGGCCCAAGCGGGCAGCTTCGCGACGTGATTTTTGCCCAGCAAAGGTTTCTGCAACGTGCTTCCGAATTTGCACGAAGATGTTGTCGAATGCATGGGACACATTCAAATCCGATTTTCTTAATTTTGCCGCTCCTTGATGCAGCGTCAATTTCGGGTCCCGTAAAAATCATGATTCATTTTTCGACTTTCGGGGTGACTTTGCCTATCGAGCCACGTTTTGGCAAGTCGTCGACATTTTTCATCTTGTTAAAACGATTTACCCAATTCTTTACAAACGATACCGGCTTTTTAATATATTTAGCGGCAGCGGAATGTGTCATTTTAGGCTCCTTTGGATGGGAACAAAGATTAACTACCTCTAACCGCCGTACAAATAAGTGACTCATTTTGGATTTTACGCGATTTCGACGAAAATTCGGAATCGACTGATACTTTTACTAAAATGCGTCGTAGACAAAGGTTCCCTCTACCGATTTTTTGTTGAATCGGTAGAATCGTATCTATCAAAAACGATTTATCGCGCAAATGTTCTTACTTGACAGACTGTAAGTATGTGTAAAGTATTTACTAAACCTTGAAAACTATTGTGTTTATACAGAAATGGGCAATCCTGAAAAATGGTAAAACATGGGTGACATATCAATCAAAATTATTTTTAATAAATACTTTTTTTAAATTACGAAATAAATCCTAAAAGTGATATAACTACTACATATTAATAATAAATATGTAGTGTGATATCAATTTTCCAAGTTACTATAACATATGTGTATTGGTTACGCTTGGTAGTCGGTAAACAGTCCAAATTTTAAAAACAATGAAATAAGAAATATTTAAAAATTTGAACTAAATATAAGGCTTAACTAATGTGTAGCAACTTGCGTTCTTGTTACCTGTTGGTTATCCAACCAACATAATTGTCTTTTTTGTTACTTCCATCACTAGAGGAAATTATTTTATTTATGACAAATCACCGTCTTGTTCTCCATGTTTCAAAGTCTCTGGATCCCGAATAATGTTGTTTCCAATAACCATTGGTTTGTCTGTCAGCATTTTGGCATGATAACTGTCGAATTCTGACACAAATTTTATGCTAAAAGATGGTTAATGATGAGGACTTACTCATGACAAAGTTTTGAGTTGACTATATTTTTGATGTTTGAGATATGACGGATTGAAGTTATAATACGTGGTAATATAAGCAAATATGGGCGATCAAATAAAGTTCAGACGTCATTTAATTTCCTGAATTAAATCGAAAAAAGCAGAGTTCCCTAAAATGTGTGCGAAGAAAATTTGACATTTGTCAAATTTAGTTTACCAGTTGTCAAATTTGATATTGGTATGTTCAAAATCTAAAGAATTATCCATAAAGAGTTGAGTTTAGCATTCAATAAAATATAGTTAACAGCAGGATAAGTTTTAAAATTAGCAATACTTCACACCAAGTTTAAAAAACATCAAAACGTGATAAATGAGTACAAAGCTTTTGTTAAATCAAAGTTAGGTAAGGATTGAAATTAGGAAGAACTATGTATTTTAAACAGAATGAAAGGGAACGTACATAAATATAAGACATGATCAAATATACCTACCTAGGAATATTATATACTCGATTACGTATGCTGAAAGAGAAAAGTATGAAACACGTTTAGTAAATAGAAATCGGAAGTTTCTTCCCGTTTGTTCTTAATGACATATTTCACAAAATATTTTGACTAGAACTTTTAAGGCGATTTTCTAAAAGGTTGCGGAAGGGACGCCTTGAATCCTATTTCCTATGTGTAACATACCTATAGGGTAGTCCATGTAAAATAAAAGATTACACTGTACACATACCTTATCTTGGAAAGTTCTAAATACTTATATCAACGGTTTATAGCAGATTAATAGCATTTAGCATACTTATTTGAGGAAAGGGTTTTTTTTTACGTCGAATTGAATTATTGCATATTTTTAAGACACTCTACATAAAAAATTAAATTGTTCTATTTTAACAAGCAAAAATTTTTTATGAACATTAACTTTTTTCGCAAAACATAAAGGACCAAATTTTAAATTTGATGGTAAGAAAAATCATGCACACGCTGCGTGCTATGTGTACAAGCTGTACACAACTTATGCATTTATTACGTATAGTTAGGTAGGTAACAACTTACTTAAAAAATGGTGCTTAATTTATTAAGCTACTCTAAAGAGGAGTAAAGAATACCTTTAGAAGGCGGTAACTTAATAAATCCGAAATCCACCCAGAAGGAATATATCAAGAGCATTAAGGGTTAAGATGGTGAAAAATGCCCCCAGCGCTTTTGAAAAACAAAAAATATCCTCATGTAGAACATAAAAAAATATGACTTTCCTGAAATTTTCAGCCCTCTAGACCTTCCCATAACCTCAAAAATCTATAAAACGTGATTTTCCGTTTTTTGGCGATATCTCCGGTTCTATCCATCGTAGAAACCTCTTTTTTTTCAAATTGTAGGATTTTTTATTGCCTACAACAAAAAAAATTTTGGCGCGAAATTCAAATTGTTTTGAGCGTTTTAAATTTTTAAAATTGAATTAAAAAAAAAACTAGGACTTACTCAGGCCCAAAAAAATATATATTGTGTATTTTATGTCAAACTATGCCTGTGAATTTTTTCAGATTTTTAGAGGTGGGGGAAATGGTTACAAACGCGAAAAACCGCTTTTTTCGTCGTTTTTCCCGCATTTTTACCTACTTTCGGGGCACAGAATTTCGTTGTAGATACTCAGTTGCTTCAAAATTATATATATATATATATATATATATATATATATATATATATATATATATATATATATATATTATCGAAATACTATTGAATCATTTTATGTAATATAAAGACCATATTGCGCCATTTTTCCCTTTAAAATCACGATTAAAACAAGATTAAGGCAAGGTTAAGACAAGATTAAGGCAAGATTAAACACATTTTTAAGTTATTTTTTTTGTTTTGAGTAATTAGTCATACTTCATAATTTATCCAAATATATATTTTTATAGAAATTAAAACATTTCTGTTTATAAAAACATCATATAGAAAAAAGATTTTCTATATTTAATTGAATTAGCGTTAACTTGGTAAAAATCCATATTCAACAAATTAAATCCACATGTAAGTGTGATTTTTACTTAATATTATTAATATAAAGTAAAAAAATTCTAGAATGATATGAAGCATTGTCCAAAACCATTAATGGGTTGGTGAATAAGCATTTCTTATAGCCACTTTTCGAATGTTTCATTATTTACTCTGCCGTGGTAATTAGCGGTTTTCGATGTAGTTGAAAATATTAAACTGGCCCCTGGTACAAATCCGGTGTATGAACCAGCATGCAAAATAATAAAACTCTTTCCAAAACTGTACCCCTTCTTCCTTTTTACTGATTTAGCCTAATTTGCCAGGATTTGGATCCACTTCCGTTTGAAAAAACCCATCATTCAAAAAAAAATACTTTTCTAAACTGTGATTTTAAATTTTCAACATACATCCTTAAAAATGTTACCCGTTGACTGGTAGTATTAAGGAGTTTACACAAATATCTTCGGTTGCAGTCTTTTTTATATCGAAATCTCAAATATTTCATTAATTTTGACAAAGGCTTTAGTCCAATTTCTAAAATCTTTCTATCCCGTAAAGTATCTTTTAAAGTCGTAAGAGTTATGTTCATGTTAGATTTATACATGTAGTAAATCAAATTTTTTCATATCGATTTTTTAGTTTATTAAATTAAGAAAAATTTATTTCGTCTGAGGATTTAAAAAGCCTGCAAAACGCTTTTTGGCTTCCATTATTATATGTATAATAAAATTTTTTGACACTATTGAAAATTTTTTAAAAAATGGCATTGACATTGACATAATAATGCTGCAAACTTTTATAAGAATATTTTACAAATATTAAATAAATTAGAGCTTTTCTGCCTCGGTTTTCCTAAAGTATTCTATTCGTTAAGCTCTGAATGCTCTCAGATGAGAAAGCAAAAATAGTGGCATTTACTAAGTTCAATAATATTTAAATATAATGTATATTATATCATAAAATAAAATCACCCAATCATTGTTCCATGGCATATGAAAAATACTATTTTTGCTTTTGTTAGTGTGTTCTTTTAAACATTTTTTAAACAATTTTAAAAGTATATTTGAAGTTTGAACGCGCTAATATGTTTAATATTTAACGATTCTCAAAATATTTAGATGGTTGCTTGCCACTGGAAATTATAGTTGGCTCTCTGCCTGGGACATAAAAAGTCTATTAGACTTTTTCAATTTTCCGACTTGGTATTAATTAAATTCATGCTGACTGCAACTTTAACAAGGACGACAACAGAAAAGTTTCTCGCAGCTGAGACGATACGACTTATTAGAATAGCTAAATTTTTACCCCACCAGATATTAGCACTTCCAAAAAACCTCCAGTACGAACTTGCAGAACAAACCAGACGTATTTTTGCTATTCCGATTTTGTATCCCTTTCATCTCCAGTTTGCTAGATTTTCACCCCTAGAAAATACGGCTCACTTTTGGCATCGCTGTGTGTGTATGTGTGAAAATGTAAATGGGCTGTTTTGTTATAGACATAAGATATGTCTACATCGCTTATTATAACACCATTTGTGTAACACACATCTAAATAGATTTGAAGGCAAAAATGGTAACTTCCATCCCTTTTACCTCAAAACACAAATGTATACTCAACTTGAAACTTTGTTATATCTTCATTATTAAGGGTGCCAAAATAGGCGATTTTGCTACATAACATATATTATACTTGTAGTAGAAAAAAACTCATAGTTTTTGCGCAATATTGCTTCAGAGCAAAGTGGTAGCTTATTTGAATTCTCTTTACTTTCAATAGTATTATGAGAATTTTCTTGGTTTTATTTTTAACGGTATTTAGAGAAAAATAACAGGCCAAGTGCAAGTCGGATTTGCGCATTTAGTGTTCCGTATGTTGATTGCTCTTAGAATAAAAATTTTTCTTACGGAGGTATAAAATGATCAGTGACTTCACAAAACACACCCCAAGTGAGTTTTCAATAAAGTTTTTTTCCGATCTTTACTGAAAATTGATGACCTTGAATTTTTTTTATATACCATATAAATTACACAGGACCACAAAAATGTTTTTGGTTGCTCTATCATCTCTCGTACTTTCCCTAACCTCAAAAAACGCTATTTTAGAGGTTTTGCAGACATTTATAACCACAATACTCGGGAGAAACGTGGATTTTATGTATCAGATGACCAAGACCATATGCCTGTGGGTCAGTAGGCTTCCATAAATCCAAAACCATCCAACCCCATAACGCTATAAATCTAAAATCCCATGAACCCAGATATGAAAGTATATATGTATAACCCTGGAACTCTAGGCAAATGTGGATCTTATGAATCAGATGACAAGACAAGTAAGTCAAACCAGCAGACTCATATAACCCCATAAAGCCATAGCTCCCTATGTCTATATATATATATATATATATATATATATATATATATATATATATATATATATATATATATATATATATATATATATATATTTATATATTTATATATTTATATATTTATATATATATATATATATATATATATATATATATATATATATATATATATATATATATATATCCATCCATCTACCTTTGCTCTCTTGTCTTCTGTATTACGTATATATATATATATATATATATATATATATATATATATATATATATATATATATATATATATATATATATTTATATATTTATATATATATATATATATATATATATATATATATATATATATATATATTTATATATTTATATATATATATATATATATATATATGTATATATATATATATATATATATATATATATATATATATATATATATATATATATATATCCATCCATCTACCTTTGCTCTCTTGTCCTCTGTATTACGTATATATATATATATATATATATATATATATATATATATATATATATATATATATATATATATATATATATATATATATGGTATATCACGATATGGACTGCTATTTCTGTAAATGTGAATCATAGCAGTATCCCAAAGTGAATTTTGGGAAGAGAGTCAGCATTTGAAGAAGATTAGGATGATTTTCTAGATACCGAAGAAATTGACAACGGTATCCTCGAGATGAAGATGATATGGAACTGAACATGAATGATAGAATCAACGGAGGAGAATCACGTCCCAATGAAACTAAATAGAGGATTTTTCAGTCAAGGAGAGCTGAACGATTTTATAAGAGATTCAGGACTCTCTAAAGAAAGTGCTGAACTTTTAGCTTCTCGGTTGAAAGAAAAATGATCCTTAGCTACAAACACAAAAGTCAGTTTCTATCGGGATCGAGATAAGCCTTTCCGTCAGGGTTAGGGATTCATGGATACCTCCTAACCCATAGTCTTAGCACGCCCCTGGTCATGTAACTATAGAAGTGTGCAGGCCTCTAATTATGTGGTTATAAAAATCTGTACGCCTAGGGTTATGTGGTTATAGGGATGTTAGGTAAGGGGGTTATGACGTTAAGGGATTATAGGGTTATGTGAGTCTAATTTCTTTTGTTATCTGATTCGTCAGATCTACATTTCTCTTAAGTTCCGTGGTTAAACGTGCCTTCATACTTTGGTTCATGTTGTTTTGGGCATATGGGGTTGAAAGCTTTTAGGTTCATGGAATCCTACTAATCAACACGCATATAGTCTTAATCATCTGATACATAAAATCCACGTTTCCTCCGAGTTTTGTGGTTATATATGTCTTCACAACCTCCACAATTGCGTTTTTTGAGGAAAAAATGAGAGGTGATAGAGCAAAAATAAAATTGAATTCGTGTTTAGCAACCCCGAAAATGTATAAAAGACCTGGTCTAGTCTTCGGCACATGAAAAAATATTTTCGTGGTCCTGTGTTATTACAGACACTAGTTATAATTTTCGTTCAACCTACACTCAGTAGAGAATATTCCAGATTTTTTTTTAAATTTTTTTATCAGTACTTTTCGAGATAAGAGGGGCGAAAGCAATTTTTCGCAATTTTTTAAAAATAATACAAAGAGAAGTGTGCGCAAATATTACGTTATATATATTTTTGAGTAAAAAGGAAATATCAGTGAAAACAAAAATTGCAGTTTGCAAAACAATATATACGCCAGTTATAATCTACGGGGCTGAGAATTGGATTCTGATGGATAAGTATGAAAAACGATTACAAGCCACAGAAATGCAGAATCTGAGGAAAGTGGTAGGGGCAAGAATAATTTATAAAAGAAGGAATGAAGATATTAGACAGGAACTTAATGTAAAATCGCTAAAGGAAAAAAATAGAGGAAAAGAAGTTAAAATGGACTGGACACATAGTGAGAATGAATGATGATCGGCAGGTCCAAATTGTGTGGAATGCAAGAGTGACTGAAAAACTAGAAGGGGGAGACCAAGGGAAACATGGAACAATAGTGTGAATGAAATACTGAAGAAAAGAGGAAAGTCCTGGGTTGAGGCGAAACAAGTACCTTTAAATAGAGATGAGTGGCCTAAATTTGTGGAAAAAAAGTAGAGAACGACCCTCGACACCTACGGGTAAGAGAGGTTTATCGATTATGTATGTATGTATTTTTGAATTCGTGTTTTTACAAGCTTTCATTTGACACCCCACTTGATGACCTGGTAAAAATTTTTTTTTTCCCATTCCCCAAAATTAACCCCTTAAATCAAAAGTTAACTTTCGAAACTACACGGCCCTGATGAGGCCACTAATTCCTATATTAATACTAAATTTTAACTTTCTATGTCAAATATTTTCGGAGAAAATCGGGTGTGACAGACAGAGGGACAGACATACGGACAGACAGAGGGACAGACATCGTGATCTTATAAGTGTTCCGTACGGAACACTAATAACAGGTTTCAGTTGTTACTTAAAGCCTCTTTTCTGGTCAACTTTTTTTTTGTGATATCAATCACAATTTTTTTTGTGATTAATATTTTATACTTTCAATTAAAATATAGTATCTTTTCTTTTGTGTGAGAAAGTCAAATTTAGTATTTATTTTATAATTGCGTGTTTTTTAGTGAATCACTGGGCATATAAGCTCAAAATTTTTTAAAAATAATTTGTTATTTAATCATTTAATAGAACACCTACTATTTACAAAATTTCATGGGAACTAAGGAACTAAAATATCCCAAATATTACTTAAATGTACTTTATGAAGCAACACTTTATTTTGTCTAGTCAACTTGGTGTAAATTATATCAGAACTGTTTACAAAGTAATGTAAACCATAATAAACACTTAAGGGGGCTAAAAGTTTGAAACTAATATTTACTTTAATTACTTGTTAGTATAATTAATTACGTTAATGGCTTCCTAGTGGTAATGAACCGCGCGATGAAATTGTGAAGCACATTCGTAAAGTTAATGAATCTTATACAGTGTGATCAATCATATTTGCAAGTGCATTTTGCCGGAGTCGGAAAGAAGGCTGAAACTGTTCATGATAACCGGTACAGTACATTATGAACATTTTCCGATTTATTTATTGTGTTTACAATAACGCAATTGAAGATTTTGAAGAATCTCGAGCGGTTACATTTGAATATCCATGGCATTTGACCGTGTTTGGCATGACAGATTTCTGGCTAAGTTCTTATGGTATGTCTGAAAGGTTTTGTTTATCGCTTTCGTGTTTCCTCAGAGAGCATTCTTTACGAATGACGGTCGACGGATTTCTTTCTAATACCTTCACTATCAACGCTGGTGTGCCCCAAGGATTCATACTCTCTCTCTCTCTCTCTCTCCTTCTCTCTTTCTCTTTTATATTAACGATTTCTTGAAGAGGACCAGACACCCACTCTACGTTTTGCAGATGACAGTACGCTTGTCTCTTTATTTACTTTGAAAGCTCGAACATCAGATACTCATGCAAATATCTGCAGACAGCACCAGGAATGTTCAATTTAGCAAAGACCTGGAAGAAATTCTATCTTGAGATGACAGTAACAAAGTAGAATTTAACGCCACAAAAACCAGGCGGCAGTTTTTTCTGAAGTGGACGGACCGAGCTTCGAAATAGTTCACAATCCACTCTATTCCCCAGATTTGACCCCAAGTGGCTTTTTATTGTTTCCTAACTTTATAAAATCTTTCGTCGAATGAAGAGGTTGTCTATGCTGTAAAAGAGTATTATGCACAGTCCGAAACATTTTTTTTTCTGAGGGAATAAAAAAATTGGAATGTATTAGGATTAATGGAGATTAATTTTTGTTTTTGCAAAAAAAAATTTTTTTACAAAATATATTTATGTATATATATATATATATATATATATATATATATATATATATATATATATATATTTATATATATACATATATATTCATATATATATGTATATATATATATATATATATATATATATATATATATATATATATATATATATATATATATATATATATATATGTATATATCTATAATATATATAAAATGCAACGTCTCTCTGTCTGTCTGTCTGTCTGTCTGCCTGTCTGTCTGTCTGTCTGTCCGTTAGTGACCTTATCACTGGAGAACCACTTATCCGATTTACGTACTTTTTTTTTTAAAACATACTTATGTTCTCTGGCCAGGTTATAGGCTATATTTTATTACGATAGGTAGCATAAGGAATGAGCAGTGGCAATAATAGTGAGTGAAGTCGGAAAAAAGTTTGCTGGTAGCGCGTTCCCTTGCAATATACAGCCTAAACCATTAAATATGGAACAATATTATGTAGCAGAGAATATCTTTAATCTATAATGTATATAAAATGCAATGTCTCTCTGTCTGTCTGTCTGTCCATTAGTGCGTTTATCACGCGAGAACCACTTATCCAATTTATGTGTCTTTTTTAAATTCATACATATATTCTTTGGCCAGGTTATATAATAATAATAATAATCTATATCTATAATATATTTAAAATGCAGCGTCTCTCTGTCTGTCCGTTAGTGCGGTTATCATTGGAGAACCACTTATCTGATTTACGTGCTTTTTTTTAAAACATTCATATGTTCTCTGGCCAGGTTATCTATATATAATATATATAAAATGAATCGTCTCTCTGTCTGTCTGTCCGTTAGTGCGTTACGTACTTTTTTTTTAAAACATACATATGTTCTCTGGCCAGGTTATCGGATATATTTTATTGCGTTAGGTAACATAAAGAATAAGCAGTGACGATAATAGTGAATCAAGTCGGAAGAAAAGCTACCGTTAGCGTGTTCTCTTACAATATACTGCCTAAACCATTAAATATGGAACAATATCATGTTGCAAAGAATACAATATATATATAAAATGCAACGTCTCTCTGTCTGTCTGTCCGTTAGTGCGCTTATCACTTGAGAACCACTTATTCGATTTACGTGTTTTTATAAATTTATACATATGATATGTTCTATATAATTCGATATAAGCCTAGATAATGGGAGATAAGGTGAGATAATGGGAGATAAGTATAAATAATGGGAAATAAGCAGAGATAAGTCTAGGTAATGTAAGTTATGGTGAGATAATGGGAGATAAGGAGAAATAATGGGAGATGAACAGAGATAAGCCTAGATAATGGAAATTATGTAGAGATAATGGGAGATAAGGAGAAATAATGAGAGATAAGCAGAGATAAGTCTAAGTAATGGGAGTTATGGTGAGATAATGGGAGATAAGGAGAAATAATGGGAGATAAGGAAAAATATTGGGAGATAAGTCGAGATAAGCCTAGATAATGGGAGATAAGGTGAGATAATTGGGGATAAGTATAAATAATGGGAGATAAGGTGAAATAATGGGAAATAAGCAGAGATAAGTCTAGGTAATGGGAGTTATGGTGAGATAATGGGAGATAAGGAGAAATAATGGGAGATAAGGAAAAAAATGGGAGATAAGGAGAAATATTGCGAGATAAGTCGAGATAAACCTAGATAATGGGAGATAAGGTGAGATAATGAGAGATAAGGAGAAATAGTGGGAGATGAGCAGAGATAAGCTTAGATAATAGAAATTATGTAGAGATAATGGGAGATAAGGAGAAATAATAGGAGATAAGGGGAAATAAGGGCAGATATTTTATTACGTTAGGTAACATAAGGAATGAGCAGTGACGATAGTAGTGAATCAAGTCCACGCGAGCGGAGCCGCGGGCACTGCTAGTATATATATATATATATATATATATATATATATATATATATATATATATATATTATATATATGTATATATATATATATATATATATATATATATATATATATATATATATATTTATATATATGTATATATATATATATATATATATATATATATATATATATATATATATATATATATATATATATATACGCTTACATATATATATATATATATATATATATATATATATATATATATATATATATATATATATATATATTCATATATATTCATATATATTCATATATATATATATATATATATATATATATATATATATATATATATATATGTATATATATATGTATATATATATATATATATATATATATATATATATATATATATATATATATATATATATATATATATATATATATATATATGTATATATATATATATATATATATATATATATATATATATATATATATATATATATATATATATATATATATATATATATATATGTATATATATATATATATATATATATATATATATATATATATATATATATATATATATATATAAACTCCTGGACAAAATTAACGCAACAATCTGAAAATTAATTTATCTTTTTCTTAGGTCAGTTTTAAAGTTTATCGAGTATTTGAATAGTAGGCAATGCATATTTTGTTTCGTTGTTCATGACAGAAATCAAAACAATTCGTTTAGATTTAGAGTTTTAAAGAATTTTTTAGAAGATAAACAATTTTCTGTAATAATGCGATAGATTTTCTTTAAAAGTAAGCTTATAAATTGTTCCCTTTTTCAAAGTAATACGTTTTTGTGGTAGACTGTTTTATTTTTTGACCCCGAAGAATTAGAAAAATGAATCGAACAAGGAATTTAACTGAACACGAGGTAGTGCGAGCCTCAGTTTTATTGGACGAGGGATATTGTCAGAGTTATGTTGCCAATTTGTTAGGCAAACATCGTTTCACAATAAGTCGTATGGTAAGACGCTTGAATGAAGTAGGAACTTATTCTAGAAGGCTAGGGCAAGGGCGAAAACGATGCACTAGCGACCTAGATGAACGTTTTATAAGACAATGTGCTTTAAGAAACAGGACTGTCACTAGTTCTATAATAAGAAACGAACTTGAAGCTGTTCGCAATGTCATAATTTCTTCTAAAATAGTTAGAAGACGGTTAAATGAAGCTGGATTAAACAGTAGGAGACCACCCACTGCGCCCTTGCTTACTAGAGAGAACAGAGTTGCCAGGTTACGTTTTGTTCGAAATCACGAAAACTGGTCTGTGGATGATTGGAAACAAGTTTTCTTCACAGATGAAACTAGGGTTAGTCTAAAACATCCAGATGGTCGTGAGCGAGTATTGCGAAGACCAGGAGAGAGGTTTGCTCCTTGCAATATCTCTGCAAGGATTCCATTCGGCGGTGGCTCTGTTATGTTCTGGGGTGGCATCTGCTTTAATGCTCGCACAGAGTTAGTTCCTGTAGGTACGAGATCCATGAATGCTGACTACTATCTTGAGAATATTGTAATAGAACATGTGATGCCTTTCGGTCATTTTGTGGGGCCCAATTTCCTGTTTATGCAAGACAACGCTCGACCTCACGTGGCTAGGGAGGTACTCGATTATCTTAATCAAGTTGATATACCGATTATGCAATGGCCACCAAAAAGCCCGGATCTGAATCCGATAGAACATGTATGGGATCACCTTAAGAAAAATGTGAAACGTCATATACCTGCACCCAGAAACCTGAGGGAACTTGAAAATGCAGTTGTCACAGAATGGGAGCAAATTCCTCAAGATTTTATCTAAAAATTGAATTAGAAGCATGCCTAGGCGCATAAACGCTGTCATCCGAAGTAGAGGAGGCAACGCACGCTACTGGTGTCCCAGTTACACCATTAATTTTGCTACTAGTGTTCCAGTTTATTTTTTTCATTATTACATAATTTCAAACGATTTTGTTATTAGGTCTTAAGAATAATTTTAATTCGAATCTTATAGAAATTTGGTAGCTAATTCCCTTTTAAAGTATCCGAATAAGTTTTTTTTTTCTAACTTTTAGTGTAACCAATGTTCATAAAAAATTATTAAAATTAATTCATTATAGAGATTTGTATGATTTAATATATTGTTGCGTTAATTTTGGCCAGGAGTGTATATATATATATATATATAATATATATATATATATATATATATATATATATATATATATACATATATATATATATATATATATATATATATATATATATATATATATATATATATATATATATATATATATATATATATATATATATATATATATATATATATATATATATATATATATATACGTATATAGGGTGCCCCATATGTACTGAATAATTATTCCATAGCATTTATTAATTAGTGTATCAAAAAAATGTTTAAATAAAAGTTATACGGCGCACATTTTGACGTTGACAATAAAATGTTTTTAACTGTCAGTGCGAAGAAATTACGTCATCTTAATTTTTTTAAATAGAAAGCCCTGTATATTATTTTATTTTTGAGTCCTACTAAAAATTCTAGATATTATTTGTCTAACATATCATATGTCTAAATTGAACTGTTTTGGAATTATTGATATTTGAAATTAAGGGGTTCAAATTAAAAAAAAAAAAAGTTAAGCTGGCTTGTGTCAAACATTTACTGTCAGGTGACGACTTAATGCGCCAAAAAATGATTTATTGACGAAAACGTTTATTCCTGCATTTTGTGAAACTACAATTTGAGCATAATATTATAATGGTACATTTAGCAGAAACTAAAAGAATCACTTTGTTAATAATAGTTGGTTACGGAAACCGTAGGAGAACACAACAGGAGGTGTGTGATCTTTTTAATGCAGAATATCCGAATCGAGAACCTATTACCCAATCCGTAGTTAGCAAAACATTAAAACGATTTAGACAATCGTTCTAAACCTGGACCTCCAAAAGTTAAAGCAAGTGATGATAAAAAGTTATTGGAAATCATAAAAAAATCTGCATACAGCCACTCGTCAGCTTTGTCTAGACCACAACATAATTAAAGGTACCTTAAGTCAGAATGAAGAAAAATTGTATCCATACAAACATATTCTATTACAAAAATTATCTGAAGATGACTGCTATAGACGCGTTGAATTTTGCGAGGTCATGATGGAACGAATCAATAATGATCCTAACCTAATTCATAATATTGTTTTTTCTGACGAGGCCACATTTTGTCTTAACGGAAGAGTTAACAGGCATAACTACCGGTGCTGGTCTACTGAGAATCCCCACTGGTTAATCGATAGTCATTTTCAAAGACCACAAAAGATAAACGTGTGGGCAGGGATTTGTGGATGTCATATCATTGGTCCCCTTTTATCGATGGAAATCTTACAGGACAGCGGTATTTACAGTTACTCCAAGAGCAAGTTATTCCAACTTGTGCAGGTTTTTTTCTCGATGAAAATAATTTGGATACCCCTAACAGGAATCTGTATTATCGACAGGACGGAGCACCGCCTCAATATGAAATCAGTGTTCGTAGATATTTGGAAACAATTTTTCCTAATCGATGGATAGGCAGAAGAGGTGCTGTACAATGGCCTGCAAGGAGTCCCGACCTTACGCTACTCGATTTTTTGGAGGGGGTCATTTGAAAACCAAAGTTTACCGAAGTCGACCTGAAACTGTCGAAGATTTACAACAAAGAATTCAATATAAAGTAGCACGGTGCACCGCCTCACTATGAAATCAGTGTTCGTGTCCACCGTATCAAAGGAAGAATTTTTTTTCGACGTTCGACAAGTAGCCTTTAGAAGAAACCTGAACAAAGTGACTTTAAAAACCTACCTGAATAATTTATGAATATATTCACATATTAAAGAGGACAGTCTAATAAATTAGACTGCCTTCTTTAAAATAAAGGAAATAAAATTTTAGCGGATTACATGTGTTAAAATTTTTACTTATTAAAACAATGTATTAAAATGGAAAATTTACGTAATTATGATTTGGTGTCAAAAAGTAATTATTTGAAAAGGTAACAATTTTTATAATATGTTTTTATTATTAAATTTGTTAAAAAAAAAACAATTCAAATGTGAAAAATATTCTAGTAATTTTGGTCTAAGCTGGATTTTTTTATTTAAAATTTTTCCTAGCAGACTAAATTAAAAAACATCCTAATTTTAATAACAATAGCCAAAGTAATTCACAAAAAAAAAACACAAACAATAATAGTCATTAAAGGATAAATATCTGGAAATGACTGAAGGATTATAGGGTACATAAGGACTGGTATACCAACCCTATAGAACACCAGCAAGCTGAAAGGCTATATAGTGGGTCAATGTACTAAAAAGCACGTTGTATCCTCTGAACTCAAAAACTTTAAGCCAATCTTGTAAATTTTATTGAGTATTAATAAAGGTTTTTTGAACATGAATTTGACATTCTGGTTAACCCTCGACGATATTGTGCAGTTGTATGGTACACCAGTGGGGGTGTGAAAAAAATATTCATATCGTCATTTTCGCTGTTTAAGGTTTAGTGCGCTTATCACTGGAAAACCACTTATCCGATTTACGTACTTTTTTTTTAAAACATACATGTTCTCTGGCCAGGTTATCTATCTATAATATATATAAAATGCAACGTCTCTCTGACTGTCTATCTGTCTGTCTGTCCGTTAGTGCGTTACGTGCTTTTTTTTAAAACATACATATGTTCTCTGGCCAAGTTATAGGATATATTTTATTGCGTTAGGTAACATAAAGAATAGGCAGTGACGATAATAGTGAATCAAATCGGAAAAAATGTTACCGTTAGCGCGTTCTCTTGCAATACCCTGCCTCAACCATTAAATATGGAACAATATCATGTTGCAAAGAATATATTATATATAAAATGTAACGTCTCTCTGTCTGTCTGTCCGTTAATACGCTTATCACTTGAGAACTACTTATCCGATTTACGTGTTTTTATAAATTTATACGTATGTTCTATATAATTCGATGTAATCCAATAAAAGGGAGATAAGGTTAGATAATGGGAGATAAGTATAAATAATGGGAGATAAGGATAATTAATGGGAGATAAGCAGAGATAAGTCTAGCTAATGGGAGTTATGGTGAGATAATGGGAGATAAGGAGAAATAATGGGAGATAAGGAGAAATATTGCGAGATAAGTCGAGATAAGCCTAGATAATGTGAAATATGGTGAGATAATGGGAGATAAGGAGAAATAATGGGAGATGAGCAGAGATAAGCGTAGATAATGGAAATTATGTAGAGATAATAGGAGATAAGGAAAAATGATGGGAGATAAGGAGAATTAATGGGAGATACGCAGAGATAAGTCTAGATAATGGGAGTTATGGTGAGATAATGGGAGATAAGGATAAATAATGGGAGATAAGAAGAAATATTGCGAGATAAGTCGAGATAAGCCTAGATAATGGAAATTATGTAGAGATAATGGGAGATAAAGAAAAATGATGGGAGATAAGGGGAAATAATGGCAGATATTTTATAAGGTTAGGTAACATAAGGCATAAGCAGTGACGACAGTAGTAAATCAAGTCCACGTGAGCGGAGCCGCGGGCACGGCTAGTGTATATATATATATATATATATATATATATATATATATATATATATATATATATATATATATATATATATATATATATATAAAACTACAAAATTATCATTTTTATTACTCCTCAATCTATCAATCCAGAAGACTAAAAATTCAGTCTAAATACAACAGTAAGATACAAGTTGTTGCAAGCCCAGTATTCAAAGCAAAGCATACCTGCCCTCTATCAAAACTTGCCAAGTATATGTCATAAACTTATAGCGGAATTTATAGCTAAAAAGCTATGTCACAATTGTTTTAATTTTAGAACTATGTATTTGTGTAAATCACATGAGCGATTTTTTATAAGAAAATCACAAATAAGAACATGGCCTGTGTTTATTTAGTGACAGTCATTTGCACCCTCAGCCGTTTTCAAGTTTCTATGCTGCTAGTTGAGCCACTTTTTAATTATAAAATTATTATTTTTCTCTGTATGTCCTCTTCGTATGTAAATAAATGAGGTTTTTCTCGAATTTGAAAAATTCATATAGTATTTAATAATTACGCCTTAAGTTTAAATTTTTTATACCCATTAATTACATGAAGTAGTCCTACCGGTCATTCGAGGTCAGTTATTTGCCAGTAAGTGAAACCTCGGGCAATATATTTGCCTCTCAGTTTCTCTAAAGTTTCGAATTACAACCCTTATAAACTAGAATTACTAGTTTTAACAAAGAAAATTAGCATAGTAAAGAGTCAGAGGTAGTCTGACAAAGCGGTCGTTATAGTCAATAATGTACAGGGACATTTTTTAAGTGTCCCAATGAATTCACTAGTTTTCTATTCTATATACTAAGAGAATTCTTTCAGTACTAAATCTGCTTTTTGTTTTGTGAGGAAGCCAAATATGATAACAAAAAATTTATTACCTGTCGATTTTGATAGAGTAAAGGTCCAAGCAGGATTTTTTTAAATGCCACCCTCTATGCATGTGCATACCATTAAATAGAATTTTTCAATCTATTTACAAAAATATATAACACGAAATTTATTTTCAGGCGTTACTGATATACAGGATATTCAAGTTATTGAACTGAATTTTAAGTTTGAAATGACGCACGCAATTTGCTTTTTTCCTATTTGGGGTATCAAAAAAATTTTTACTACTAAACTTGGTTTTTTATTAGGAAGACAAAAATTTGTCAATTTACAAAGCCAACAAGAATTTTTTAAATAGCACCCTCTACCTATGAGCACACCATTACATAAATAATTTTCCAATCATATATGGAAGATGCGATTTTAAAAAATCTAGTTGACTTTGTAATCGTCAAGTTTGACAAGTGAAACATTTTTTGTAATCATATTTGGCTTCCTCAGAAAAAACTAAGGTTATTATATCTGGCTTCCTCAAAAAACAGCTAAAGTGATCAGTGAATGAGAAAAATACAAAAATAATTATTCACGATGAAGAATCCCATGTCTGTTTATCCGTGCTCGAGCTCAATTCCCCAGCTTCCTCTCCAGATTCCTTCTCGGATTTTTCTTCTTCTTCGGTACTTTAGTCGTTGATATTAGGTTCAGCAGAAACAAGCATTTGTATTGTTTCTTTACTAAACGATATCGATATTTTTTTGGGTTTCGGCCTTTATACTAGATATAAGCAATAATCTGTTGAGGACATGTAAATTGCATTCTTCTGTTGAGAATTTTCTATCAAAATTTTGCCGGTACAGGTGAAAGTGCTTGGATAAAAGTGCCTTTTCCATTACTGGTGCACCGTGAATTAATATTTTGTGCATCGTAGGAGTCGTAGAATGCCAGAGATATAACTCCACATAAATTTTGGCGGCCTCATATTTATAGCCTGCAAATTTTTTTTTAAGTCGACTTTGTGACCATTCGATATTACTTCCAAAATCACTTTCAAGCGATTTATGAGGTTCAAGTCGACACCGGTAATTTCAGCGGCCACCTCTGGATTGGCGAAAAATCTCCTACTTATATTGCCATCACTGGCGTTACCAAATCCAGCTTTTGACACACCTATAATTAAGCCCGTTTGCTTTCTGAATTTTGCCTGTATTTCTGGCTTTTTTTGCTTGACAATTTCTTTGTCTTGGTCCGATCTTAGCTGCCACGTTTGCACAGGAAGTTTGTATGACAAATGCAGATTACTTTCAAATAATCGGATCCTAACATGCAGACCAAACAGTAATGCATCTGTGTCGACGTTATTTTTGACATTGAGGTCATGAACTAGTCCCACAAATGTGGTATCTCATTGTTGAAGTAGCAGCATTGCACACTTTTACATCGACCATAATTAGTGTCATTATATGTCTAATGGAAAAAGAGATGTCTCCTTCTACGAATTCGTTGTTTACCAAGGCGTTTATTGCATTTTCTGTGTACGTAATTTCAGAATATACACAGTTTCTTTAATAAATCTAATCCTCATTGGCCAACGTGGTGAAGAGGGAGTTGGATTCTGCCAAATAACTTTCTTGTTTGTCCCAAAAATAGTAGAACAAAGCCACTTTGAAAAATGTTGCTGTCAATCGCATCTTCTTCTTGCATTTTTTGCTTAAATTGTACTTGTTGCGATCGGTCACATCCTCATTTTGAAATGAGTGTCCATAATTGAAGCTCTTCTAGATTTAATTTTTTTGGTATATCCTCCAAATATGTGGCCAAACGTTTAGCTGTGTAATCCAATAAATGCTGTAAGTTAATTTCAGCACATGTTTCAGTTACCCAATAAGCCTCTTTCGCCGGATAACAAGTGTTTTTTGCTTACTGTGACACGGTGTAACTGGGATAATACTTCTTGTTACTATTCCTTATTATTTCATAATGTCTAATTAAGAGGTCAGCTTCTACAAACATTGAGAGGGTTATTGTATTTAGTTGTGATTGTTTTTCATGCTGTTTTGACATTTTGTATACTTTCTGGTATACTTGGGCTGTCTGGGGAGAGTTAGTTATGTCTTTTAGAATACTGGATGTAATTCTCTCTCCAGAATTGGAAATACAAAATATCAAACAAATTCTTTGTTCAACACTTCCATCCATTATAAAAATCGTCCTTTTGGCTCGACTAACATAAACATCTGTTAAACACATATTAATTGACAGATCGCGTTTAAACTTTGTACAAATGATAAGTAAGGTCCTGCCAACCTAACAAAAAAAAAAGATATTCGCATACCTCCAAGGAACGCCATTTAAATTACAAATTTCTGATACTTTTTGGAATGTATATACTTATTGAAACTAAAGATAGTGATTAGTTTCGCTTATAGGCGTAAACTGTTTATCAGAAATTATTAGTGGCTAAGAAAATTGAAACAAAAATAATAAATAAATAATTATTTATTTATTTACTTCTATGGCACATGAAATATTAACAAAATACCATGTTACTATTTTAATTCATACTTCATTAAATCCATTATATGCAGAAATCGCCCAAAAAAAATATTCTCACTTCTGAGAGAATGACTATTTTCGGTTTGTGATAGATTGTTTGTGTTTTTTAACAATTTTCTGGTCAAAGGTCACTTTGATTTACACTGGGGTTTATACATCGAATCAGACATACTTTTGCTTTCAACGTCCTTGATGCTAATGAAATTTTTAGGTGAACTTTTTGGGCGAGATACAGCTAACGTTAAAAATTGAAATATTTTTGAAACAGCCATTCTTTGCGGAATCGTAGACACGTCAAAAATGGCCTAACTAAACTGTTTAAGTAGCACGCATTATTACTTATTTATCTACAGCACTGCGTACTTCCTCTGTTTTTCTACGTTTGCTCCTCTCACTTGATTCTTCAAATACTTTGTTGGTCGACCAGAAGAACGGCGTTTTACCATAGGTATTTCAAATGTTTCTTGCAACCATTCTTTCTAAGAAAAACTTCTGCTTTTTTATGCGCTTCTGTCCACTTTTTTTTTTGAATTGTGACTTCAAATAGGAGAACTTATGCTTCACTTTCTTCCTTTGCTCATCAGAATATTTATCTTGCGATAAAATATAACTCTCAAGATATATTAATTTTTCTTTAAAATTTGGTAAGTTTTGTTCCTGCATTTTTTCAAAAAGTAATCTACAAGTTACTACTCGAGCACCTACAGGTAATCCTAGAACAAAATAAAAACTGCTTGAGTTAAAAAAATAATTAAATACAAAATACCAAGTGGTTTTCATCGTCTGATTTAAAGACCATGAAAACCTCGATTTCACGGGAAATCACAGTTAATATTGATCTATTTGATTAGTGCAAATATTTTTTTTTTCTGTTAAAACCAATAAAATCACTAGGATGCGTCCTGAACTGTAACAAATACCTTTTTAAATTCCCAAAAACGTGTTTTCGTACAACAATTTCGAGTAACATTTTCTACCTTCAAAACATTACTAATTATTTAAAAAAAAAATACAGAAAAATGATCAACCTGAACTAACTTGAAATATTCAAATTAATCACAATTTTCTTTAAGATAAACTCCAAAAAATTAAAATCGCGTTTTTAAATAACTATTTTGTAACGACTGCCGAGAAGAAAAACGAACACT
Organism: Pachyrhynchus sulphureomaculatus; assembly: GCA_019049505.1. Classification (NCBI taxonomy): domain Eukaryota; kingdom Metazoa; phylum Arthropoda; class Insecta; order Coleoptera; family Curculionidae; genus Pachyrhynchus; species Pachyrhynchus sulphureomaculatus. The sequence goes on from CM032455.1 coordinate 93,388,048, forward strand.
CAGAGCGACGATCAAATTCCGACTAAGACTCCGGCGCGCGCGCTGTCAAATGGGTAACGGGAGGGGTCGCCTATTGTTCTATGCCTATTCAACATTATTAGGTAGCAAATTTTTTCTACCCGAGGCAAGTTTTAGGAAATTGATTTAAGGCCGCCTAAAACGCTGAAATACTCCTATGTGTGGCAGCAGTTGATGAGCGGAAGGGTATTTTTGACGTGGATATACTTTTTCAACAGATAAAAACGTTCTTATTGATACAAGCAATTATAGTCGTCGTTTTCTTATTTTTAGTTTGAGCTGAGATGTCGCTTTTGCTTACTTTTTGTTTGGTATCTTTTATTGTAGCCTGATTTTCATAAAAAAGAAAACTTTTTCCTGGTTCTTATTTCAAAGTTTAATGTCTAATTTAAATTTCTATATATAAGAAATTAAACATTGTTTAGCCCATACGCAATTGAAATTAAAAATTGTATCGATAAATTACTGCGATATTTTTGCGATTTTTTTTATAATACTCGTATTTTTAAATTAGATTGCGTTTGGGTTAAACAGCATTTAAACGTTTTTTTTTTCATAGAAGTTTACATCAGACATAATAATTTTTATTATTATCTGGGAAAAACAATTTCGGGTTTGTTTTAATACGAAAATCATATACACAATTATCGGAATATGTTCATTTTTGTTAAATTAGTAAATATATTAAAAAATGCTTATATTTTTCTATAATGGCTTGAAATATTCCATATTTTTATTTGATTCGGCTCCAGGACACCGTGCCTTGCGAAACAACCATTTATAAGAAACTACTGTACTCCTTTTGTTCGCTCCTACATTAAAGCATTTACCTGATATACGAGGATGGTTTGAAAAGTCCGTGCAAAAATAAAAACTACTTATGTGTTTGGGGTAAACCTTTTTTATTTTTCGACATAGTCTCCTTTTAGGCTTATACACTTCGTCCAACGATGTTCTAGTTTGTTGAACCCTTCCGAATAATAGGATTTGTCCAAGTCTGCAAAATATCCATTAGTGTCTGCAATCATCTCGTTTGAATAAAATCTTTGTCCCGCCAGCCATTTCTTCAAATTGGGGAACAAATAGTAGTTCGAGGAAGCCAAGTCTGGAGAATAGGGGGGATGTGAAACGAGTTGGAATCCTATTTCCATTAATTTTGCGACCACAACTGCTGAGGTGTGTGCTGGTGCGTTGTCGTGATGGAAAAGGACTTTCTTGTGGGCCAATCGCGGGCGTTTTTCTTGCAGCTCGGTTTTCAAACGGTCCAATAACGATGAATAATATTCATCTGTAATAGTTTTACCCTTTTCCAGATAGTCGATGAGGATTATCCCTTGCGAATCCCAAAAGACAGTCGCCATAACCTTTCCGGCCGAAGGAACGGTCTTCGCCTTTTTTGGTGCAGATTCCCCCTTGGTAACCCATTGTTTAGATTGTTGTTTGGTCTCAGGAGTATAATAATGTATCCATGTTTCATCCACAGTGACGAAACGACGCTTAAAGTCCTCCGGATTCTTCTGGAATAGCTGCAAACCATCCTTGCAACACTTCACACGATTCCGTTTTTGGTCAAGCGTGAGCAATCGCTGCACCCATCTTTCGGATAGCTTTCTCATGTTCAAATGTTTATGCAAAATATTATGTACCCGTTCAGTCGAGATGCCCACAGCACTAGCAATCTCACGCACCTTAACTCTTCTGTCATCCATCACCATATCATGGATTTGATCAATGATTTCTGGAGTCGTAACCACCACAGGCCGTCCAGAACGTTCAGCGTCACTTGTGCCCATATGGCCAGTCCGAAAATTTTGAAACCACTTATAAACTGTTCTAATCGAAGGTGCAGAGTCACCATAATGTTTATCAAGCTTCTCTTTAGTCTCCTGAGGCGTTTTGCATTTCATAAAGTAATGTTTAATCACCACACGAAATTCTTTTTCGTCCATTTCTTGAAAATCACTCGACTTTCTTGATTCACACGAATGCCAAACACAAAGAAATAGACCAATATGGCTGAAACTTGGTGTGCGTTCATTCAAAAGATGCTACTAACTAAACATGACCTCGATACGCGCCGGTGGTGCCATCTCTCGGACTTTGCACGGACTGTCCAAGCCAACCTCGTATTTTTAAAAAATCCTCAGTCTTTTTTTAGCTCATATGCCGAGTCAACAAGTTTTTCAGTAAATAGTTGGACACTCAATATATTAAACCTATCTTGTACTTGTGTTTTATAACTTTACACTAGTACTTTTATAAATCATCTTATACCACACCTTTTATCACATAATCAAAACATGTTAATTACGCTCAGTTGTAGTTTATTGTAATTATATTAACTAATTAAAATCATTTTTTACAGATATTTCAATGGATTTCAGGATTCATCAAGACAACTCTCTAAATCTAACATATGACACCAGCATTCCAGGAGACAATACAGATTATACGATCAGTTTCGTCATCGGATCGTGTGTGCTTGCAGCTTTTTTACTTTTAGGCATTGTGGCCAGCGCTTATTTGTGTTTAACATTAAAAAAAGGAACATTGTTATGGGTATCAGAAAGTAATAGACAGTTAAACAAAGATAAAGGTGAAGAAATGCGTCAGAATGACAAGGAAGTTGGGGGCAGCGGAAGTTTAAAAGATGTTAAAAGTACAAGTAGTTCTCAAGAAACCACTCAAATATAATGTATTTTTTTAAGATATGATATATTAGAATTTTAGTTTAAATGGAGTGCTTTATTGGTTCATTCTGGTTTCAGAAATGGTCATTTCCGTATTAGGTCTGGAACGTGCTATTTTTTCTAGATGAGTAAACAATACCGCACTTTCCTTTTATGACGCATACAAATTTTGTGCATACGTATAAATTAATAAAAACGTATAATTAAATAATTATTTATTTGTTAAAATTTGCAGGATAAATACTAAATGATGACAAACACTCTATCGCTATAGTAACATTACAGTGAAGTCTAAATTATTATGATTTTCTGACTTACTCAGTAACGATTAACTCTTGATAACGAAATATTTAGAAAATATTTATTTTTTGAATGAATGCACAAGATTTAAATTAATTAGTTGGTCAATATTATGTTTCAATATATTTTTGTTTCTTGTTATTCTTGTGTACCTAGTTCAGAACTGCTATCAACTAGTTAATTTTTATATTTTTCAGTAGGGGAGACTAGTACAGAATGATCCCCTTAATGAAAAAACAAGATTATTTTCAAATTTAAGGAATTTATGTTTTATTCATTAATGTGTAATAAAACTATGGCCCCTTTTCTAAAACAAGAATAAAATATCTGAGTGAAGCTATTTTTAAATACATATTTTTTAAATACATATATATATATATATATATATATATATATATATATATATATATATATATATATATATATATATATATATATATATATATATATATATATATATATATATATATATATATATATATATATATATATATATATATATATATATATATATATATATATATATATATATTCGGATTTATAGCGTCCTACGCCTTCTAGTTCCTAGCCACCAATCTCTTGGTCTTAGATTTCTTTCCGACATGGCTCTTTAAATACCCGACGACCATGTAATTTTTGGTCTACCCCGTCTTTTGCGTTCTGAAGGCATCCATGACATTGTTTGTTTTGGTATTCTTTGGTCATCCATTCTTTGTGCATGCCCGTACCAGCATAGTTGTTTTTGCTGTATTGAGTTAGTTATTTTGTCTCGTCTGGATACACCTGCTGATCGTCTCCAGAAGACTATTTCTAGCGCATTTATTCTTTCCTCTAGACGTTTACTAATTTGCCATGTTTCACTACCATATAGAATAATGCTCTTAAAAATGCTGTTGTAAATATATATTTTTTCCTTTGATTCGATACATTCTTTGACCACAGTACTGAATTCAATGCCGTTATTATTTGTTTTCCCTTTGTTATTCGATGTTCTATTTCTCTTTCTGTCCTTCCGCTTTGATCTATTTTTGTTTCTAAGTATGTATACTCCTCGCAGGCATTTATTTTTATTCTGTTGTTAAAATAAGATCTGTTTTCTCACCCTTAATACATAGGTATTCCGTCTTGGCCATGTTTACTGTCAGACCTCACTTTTCGTATTGCTCTATTAATTTACTAGTCATGTACTCTAAATCGTCTTTGTCGTGTGCGATTACCACGTGATCATTAGCAAAATGTAAAGTCTTTGATTGTGTTACCTGATACTTGTTGGAAATTCATAATAAAATTATATAAAAACAATACTGTTTTAATTTCCAATATATTTAAAGTAACTTGACAATTGTTTCTTATTTAATTCTGAAGAAGCCATTGTATGGTGAAACAATTGTCAAGTTACTTTAAATATATTGGAAATTAAAACATAGTGTTGTTTTTATATAATTTTATTATGAATTTTCAACAAGTATCGGCTAACACAATCAAAGACTTTATATTTTGCTGATGATCAGGTGGTAATCGCACAAGACAAAGAGTTTTTATATAATTTCAAAATGTAAAGTATATAGAGTCGTATCTTCTGTCAGTCGGATGTCCATTCCTTCACATTTTCGTCTCCACTCTTTCAAAGCCTCACTTAGATAGATCTTGAAAAGCATCGGAGAGAGACAACAAGCCTGCTTCAAACCTTTCGTCACAGTGAATGTTTCCGATAATGCCCCGTTGATTTTTATCTGTGATCGATCTGTGTATAGTTGTTTGATTGCTTGATCGCTGTTTTCTCCCAGAATTTGCCACAGTTTCCTCGTAGGGACTGTATCGTACGCCCTTGTCAGGTCCACAAACAGGAGATGAACATTTCTGCTAGTTTGCTGCTTTCTTTTCGGTCACTTGGTGTATCGTAAATACAAGTTTTTCCTGCTCTGAAACCAGACTGTTGTTTAATTTCAAAAAAGGCTGTACTCTTCTTCCACTATATTCCTCAAGACTATTTCATACAGCCGGCTAAATGAACTAGTAACTGTAATGCATCTGTAATTTTCGCATTGTTTTCTGCTACCCTTCTTGTGGACAGGCGTAATCCAGCCCAACTTCCAACTCTCAGGTATAGAGTCTCCATTTGCAAATTCCTGAAAAATCCATGCCACTATTTCTATTAATTTCCTTGGCCCACACTTTATTAGTTCTATAGGTATTCCTTCGGGACCACTCGCTTTTCATTCTTCATTGTTGTTGTTCATATTTTTAATTTGTTTTTTAATTTTATTGTAAAACGAAAGGATCATTTTATACATACCTGTCTGTAAAATGATCACTCTCTCGGTGAAAAATGATCCCAAATGAAATAAGCCAATTTATTAAAACAACTTTATTATGTGGTAGTTACACCTTGTTCTAACCTATTTACCTACAATTTAGATCACATACATAGGAATCTGCATCGTTTTCGTCTACGCCAGCGCACAGTTCATGAGCCCAATTTTTACACTGGTAGCACCGTATCCATCCTTCCCCACTTTTAGACTTTGAATATTTTGAGTTGCAATACGCACTCAGCGTCATTTTCAGCGTCATCGTCCGTGTCAGAAAAATCTTGCTTTGCATCTTTCTTTTCTTGTTTGTTTTCATTGTTTTCTTTTTCTGTTTTGTCTTCTCGTTAGATTTAGATTTTTTGTTAATTTTATTTTCTTCTCGCTATTTACGTTTTAGGCCTACTACTTCTTTACGGTTCTTTTCTTCCTCTAGTTCATTTTTATAGGGGCTGCTGGTGAGAATTTTTATGCCAGTAGTCAGTCTTTTTTTCAGGGACCTTTTCCCAACTGTTTTTGGTAGAGGCACTAGGTCACACGGAGATACTGTAAAACAACTTGAACAGGAGACACTTTCATTAATACACATTTTCAGGGGTGTTCTTGGTTCGGCGATGGGGGCTTGAGATTCGGCAAGTACAGGTTCCAGAATAGGCATCAGATCATTGAAAGCAGTTGTTGCAGTAGCGTCGGTTGCGGCAGGCACAGGATCTAGCATTAGCTCCAGATTGTTGAACGCTGTTGCTGTAGTAGCTTTGATTGTGGTAGGCATCGGTATAGGTTCCAGATCTTTGGAGACAATTACTCCAGAAGCTTGGTCGTGGTCGCTGAAGACAGTAACAACACCAGCTTCAGATTTAGTAAGTTCCAATATAGATTCCCGATTGTCAGAGAGCATGACAGGTACAACAGGTTCTTCGTTTTGTCCCGGTTCTTCATCAGCAGTTTGTGCAGCGATAAAATCCGCTTCGGTAAAGATGTCAGGAGTGGCACTGCAGATTTAAGGTAAGACTCACTAAAGATTATGCTTATTTGTTGGACAGTTACGACTCTGATTGATAGTAGAATTAGTAGTAGCGCTTTTATTAGTACCTTTTGCTCTTCTTTTTAGAGCCATGACCGGCACTTCATGCGCTCTACCTGCAGTTTTGTATGGTGTATCTTTTTCTACATCTCTCAAAGCCGCTGTCATCACCTCTACGGCTCAATTCGGACGGTTTGTCTTGCGTTTGTATGTAAGTAGGCATCTAAAACAATCGTAAACAAATAAAATAAGTCTTGAGGTAAAATGATCGGATCGTCTTACCCCAACCGGTATTTTTACATTTCGAATCAAAACATTATCTCACACGAAACAATTCGAACCAATACAATGTGGAATTCAGTACTCGAACGGCAGTACAATGCTAGTACAACACAACCAATACTAACAAACACATCTCCATTTATATTACGGCTATCAAAAAGACAGTTACCTTAGAAAAAAGCAACGTATTCCAATTTTTTGATAATAATTCAGGGTGACACGGGCAAGCGATCCACCATTACTGCCTGTACGAACTTCACACTCGTTGTTTCCTAGATGGCGTTATTAGATTCATATAAACTAGAAGGGATCATTTTAGACTAAGGGATCATTTTATACCAGTCTCCCTTAATATCCAATAATTTTTTTCTTGAAATGATTTTGTTATTTGCAGACGCTTAGATAAAAATTAATAACTCGGAACTAGTCTGTCTTAGAATCCGGAACAAGCACTATTATTTCAGTGTTTGCAGCGCAAAGGGTGTCAAGGCCATAATTACTAATTTAGGGAAATCACAATTCAAAGTTTGGCTATTTTTGCTAAATCAGGACGCGCATGTTTTGTTAACTTAAAATACTCACCTGGTTTTTGATATAATAAATAATATTATGTAACATGTGTTTTTTGAATTTTACATCTCACCTATAATTTCTTATTTTGAAAAACGTTTAATAATTGATGGACTTAACACGTTATTCACACATGAACAACTACCATGAAAATTAAATTTTTAATTATGTTTATATATTTTTGTATTATAAAACACAAATTTTGTATTTTAATAAATTTTAATTGGTAAAGTAATTATTTACTAATTACGAACAAATCGGTTAAATGAAGAAACCTTATCAAAAATGTGTTTATTTTATTTTTTAAGCAAAAACTATACAAGAATATTGAAAATATAAAAAGAATTCTAAAAACTATGTCTTGTAATTATTATTAAAAAGCAATATTAATATTATAAGATAATAAAAGAATAATAAAAATAAAAAAAAAAAATAATTATCTTCCTCTTCATCCGAAGCAGGATAAACTTCAGTCGCCTTTTTAAAGGTGACTAACTCTTCGTAAAATTTATGAAAAATAGGAGATATGAAAGGGCACAAATCCAACAGGTTTTTTTTTTCTCTGTAGAAATTAAATTTGGTCCATCATATTTTTTTTGTGGTAAGAGTTTACCAAATTTTCCTCTTTTTCTGAAGTTCACGGACCTAAATTCTTCTCCTACATCTAACGTGAAGTACAGAATTCCAGGCTGTTCTTTGACATATCGGAGCCATCTCACGTTTTTCCAAATGAACTGATTTTTATGTTCGTCTTGTTTACGATTAACCAAAGTGGTTTTTAATACAGCAGCAAAATTAAGAAATTTATTTTGCTCCATTTCGACAACCATGAATGGCTTTTTTTCCCAGTTTGCCTTATAAGAACTGCCCAATCATGTGGGTGTTCAATCGGACCATTGTACGACTTTTTCTTTCTCTCAATTATACTGTGGGACGTATCGCATTCCATGTGGGTATGGCCGGGAATAAGGAACTTATGACCGATAGATTCTAAAGTAGGTGATTCTTGCAAAGCCGTCTAGCACATTACTGCCACGTGGCTATTCTTATTCTGGCCAGGGCATGAATCACAATACATAGTCAACGATTTGACTTCGGGTTTGATCATTTTAATGAAATGCTCAAATAAGCAGGACGCAACTTCATTCGCTCCTCTAGCAGCCATGGCCTCGTGCCATAAATAACAGTAAGTTTGTCCATCGTCACAATCCTAGACAGTTAAATTAAATGTCCACAATGTTCGTTTATAAAAAGATATAGAATTCGTTAATAACGGTGTAGCTAGACATTGCTGAAGGTCAAATGTAATTGTATTTTTTGAATTGTCCATTTTTGAAGTTTCTTTGTCTTCACGTCGTATGCCTTGCCTGCATGGATTGGTCCTGAAGTAAACTTTCCGTGATTGCATTTTTGGCCTCTGCACCAACCGCTATTTTAGCTTACATAAGCAATGTCGCAAGTCGCACATGTGTCCACTTGTGGTTTTTTTTATAGAAAGTTTGAGTGAATGAAATACATCATAGAAAAAACGATATGATGCTGTTTTACTTCCTTCAGGAGAAACTTTCAAGTATTCTTCGTGGAGAGAAGTAATTGTCAGGTGTGGAGGTAGAAACCTTTTACTGCAATCTCGTCTTGAATAATGGCTCTCGTAGAAATAAATTTTGGCCAGGAATTCCTTCACTGAAAACGTGAGAATTTCAGAATCGTTAATATTTTTGTGTGTCCCTCGCATATCCACCTGGAGAATTTCAGAAGATGAAGCTCGTTTCTTTCGAATAACATTTTCCAAAAATGTTCTGGTCTCACCAAAAATGGTTAAAAAGCATGACTTGCAGACTTTGATTCTTGATCCTTCCACTTCACGTTGTAGTTAACTTGTAACCAGCTTACAGGACCCTTCATCCATTCCGCACTCGTGCCGCTCCTGGAGCGCTTTAGGGACTTCCCTGCAGCACGTGTGCTAGACCAATAAAAAAAAAAAAAAAAAAAAAAAATTCGTTTCCTCGTTCTTTTTGGCGTTTCCAGATGTAGGAGACTACCCATGTAACTTAATCGTCTGTTAAAGTCTCCCATGTTCTAGTAGTCGTAAAACAGTGATTTTCTGTCAGCGATCGTAATTTTTTCTGAGCATTTATTTCTGCCGAGCTTCAAAGGTTCCAATTTCCTTGCTTGTCGAAGTTTCCCGCTTTTAGTAGAGTATTCTTTTCCAGAATTGCGTTTCTCTTTACGCAGCATTCGAAGTTTCCATGTATTCCCTTTTAATCCCCATTTCCTAATTAAACCTCTTTTTGTAAGTAAAGGTTGTGGGTCCGGAACTTGTTCAAGAATATCTATGTCAGAATTGAAATCTACATTTTTCCTATCGGAGCTAAGAAGTGGCTTTAAGTGTCTTCTTTTTTCTGACAACATGGTTTTCTTCAGGGCTGCTCCCAAAAATGGAACCTTTGTTAAAGGCGGAATTCTGCATATCATTGCGTTCAATAAGGCCATGGGTGCCTTTAAAAAAGGAAAAAAGAAAAAATAGAAAAGGCTATACGAAAAATTATATTTAAGACCATTAATCAAAGAATAACTCACTGCATGACGCTCCTATGTTGACTCCAGCAGGTGTTATATTTTTCATCGACGAGTAGTCGGTGAAATTTGAACTGACAAGATCTTCATATTGTTTTGAAACAGAAGGTGGGTCCACACATCCATTTGCAGATCCGTTATCCACAAATGTTTCAACATTTGAGTACAGTAAGAACTGCAATTCATCTGGGATAGAGCCAGGAGGACTTGAATCTAATTTTAGGCAGGAAAAAATGAAAACATCTAACTTCTTGAGGATTTAAATTAATAGATCAATTTTGATTATTGAATTGACATTTGGTGTCTAAAAATCCACACTAGTCTTTGTGCTATTGATATTCAAAAAAATTACTTACTTAGTAAATCATTATTTGCATTATGACTAGCTTGCGTCGTGTTTTCTAAGGCCAACGTCAGTATCCGATGTGCACTGGTAAATTACTCCGTCAAGAATGGAGGAAGGACTTGGCCCTCTATACCCATATGAAGAGTAAAAAATACTTTAAACGAGAGCGGACATAACTCATTTTTTACAAATTTGAACTTAACACCCTTTGCGCTGCAAAGACAGATTTATATTCCATTTTAGCCTATAATTCGATAACGGGATATTTTTAAACTTTTTTCCAAAATAAATTACTTACTATTTCATAATAAAGACAATTTTTTATGGGGATGGATTCTTAACCTGTCAAGTCTATCAAAGTCTCCCAAACTTTTTGTTAGTAGAGTTCTTTTTTATGTTCTTTTCGGAATTTTTCTACTATTAGTAACATTGTTATTACTTTTTTATTTTCAATTTTGGAGAAATGTTTTTACACCTGAACTAAAAAATGTTAAGATGTAAGTAAAAAACAGAAATAAGTAATAATAGAGCCCCACAAAAAAATCAAAGTTCATTACTACGAACCAAAATACATGGATCTAGTGTATTTCATGACGCTGAATTTTGTCCTAAGAGCTATAAGAATTTGTCCTTTGTACATGTTATTTAAATTTACGCGCGTTATTTAAGTTTTAGGGATACTTTTCACCTCCTAAAGGGTGGATTTTGGTTTAATTAATAGAAATAGCTTGCTGTAGTTTGAATGCATATTCTCTTCTCTAGACTATGAAATAGCTACCATTTTTCAAACTTCATTAAGAGTCATTACATTATTACTATAGTTTTTGGCCCATTTCAAGGGATGTTTCTGGCCAAATTTAGTGTCGAAAAATACACATGTGTTTTGGTTCGTGGTAATGAACTTTCATTTTTTTTGGTGGTGCTGTGTCATCAATAAATAGGGAAGTATAAGTAATACTATATTTTACTTGCGTTGTAAACTGATTCTGATCTATTGCAAATTCTTACAGAAAATGCTTAGCTCGTATTATTGATTGAATTTTGATTTTAAATGACTTCTCACTTTAGAAAAGCTGTTGTTATGTTTTTAAATTAGATTATAATTTGAACCCCGTTTTTGAAATATCTTCCATACTTTTTGAATTTACCCTGTTTTAAAGCTATTTTTGATGAAATAAGTTTTTACATAATGAAATAGACTGATAAAATAAATAACAATATAAAATTTCTGAAAATTTTCAATAGGCTAGACAGGGTGGGTATCTGCCCCACTAAAATTTGACCTTGATTTGGAATATTAAAAAACTCACTTTGGCTGTCTGATTATTATTAAAAAGCAAGAACTCGTCTACAATAATTGGCAACAGTGTTGCTACATTTTAATTTTGATAAAATGTTTTTAAAATTTAGTAGTTAGAAACTATATAAATTTTGCTTTTGAACTGCTTTAAGTGTCACAAAATATTGTCTATATTATATTTTTGACTTTTAATTACAATATAGTACTCTTTTTTTATACTGTATTTCTTTTTTTTTAACTTAAGCTGTTTTAAAACAGCTGTTTGATTAAACCATAGATTTGGCATGATGACACTGATTGATGAAATTAAATGTTCATACATAACAATACAAAATTTTTAGAGATTTTTGATAGACTTGATAGAGTTGGTATCGGCCGCCCTAAGAATTTGATCTTGACTTAGAATATAAAAAACAGACTTTATATTAATTTAAAGTAAAATAAAATTATACAGTTCATCCCTTATCTATCAATTAGAATAACAAAATATAAACTTTTTTCTAACATGAAGGAATATGTGGACATACTTTTCATAGAATGAAATGAATTGGCAAGATAGTATACTTCTTTATTAAAAGTTTATAGTACTTACTAAAATAAATCATGCCATTAAGTATTTTCTATGTACAAGTTAAAGAAACAAGGAAATGCGGCATTTTGATGTTAATTAGATCATTTTTCTCATAAATAGAAGAAGTTCAATATATGAGCTACTTCGAAATTCTCGGTAATGTTAGGAAATTTTCACGTTAAATTTTGTTTAAAACTATTTTTTCAATAACAACTTGCAGTTTTCTATAAAGTCTTGATTTGGCGAAGCGAATTATTTAGTGAGTATCCTAACCAGATAAGATAAATAATACCTCAACTTAAATAGTTCAGTAAAAAAAGTATTTGAAATTGTACAGTCTAGATACAGCAATATTATGATTTTATCCTCTCTGGAGTATCACCCGAAGTATTGTTGTGAGTTTTGGACCTCGAAAAACTGGTGCTCTTTTGTTTATAAACAACTTTAGTTTTCAAAACGCGTTTTTTGAGTTTAAAATGTGAATAACTCCAGGTATATAAGTCGGATCGGGACAAATAAAAAAACAAACTCTTCGTAATAAAATTTCCAACAAATCCACGTTAGTTTAAATCGTTCAAGTGCGTACATAACCTACAAAATTAAAAAAACTGGCAAAAACTGTTTTTTCTCCATTTGATTGAACAGATTGACTAAGTAAACCGATCGGCTTGAAACTTTTAGAAAATATGCCCTTTATTATAACAAAAATACCCTAAAATTTTGGTACAAAAATATTGAATCCAGCACAATTGACTTTGTTATTTAAAATTTGAATTGCCCGCCATTTTATGTTATTTATTCCAAAACGGATCTTTTTTTTTTCAAAACTTAGGTTACCACGCCAGCTTTCCGATGTTATTAAACATTTTTTTTTGGAGTCATTTTAACCGTTTTTTTTACATTTTTGTTGTTTGTTTACATGTTTAATCAAATAAACACAAATGAGTTTTTTCGGCCATTTTGAAAAAAAAATGAATAATTCTTATCACATCTGGTAGAGAATTGCGAGACAAATGTGTTTTTTGGTCATTTTCACGTTAACGAAAATGATTTTTTCTATCTAAATAAAGGTTTTTCGACGTCCAAAACTCAGGACAGTACTCCTGGTGATACCCCAGAGAGAATAAAATCAAAATATTGTTGTATCTAAACTATGTCTATCTCATCATTATTTTGAACTTTTTTTACTGCACTAAAAAGATAGCTTATTTAGGAATGGATAATAATAATAAATTGTTTTTTGTGTTCAAACAAGGCTCCATTAACGAAATATTTACTTTATAAGACATAAATAATTCGTGTTTATTTAAGAAAGTATGACGCAAACAGGAACGTAGTTTCCGATTTATTTCTTATTTATATGGATGGATTTTTGTAAAAAAAATTTATTTAAATTCAGCTAAGCAAATAAGAAATAAATAACTTTAAGTTTATTTTTTATAAATTTCAGCTTATAACTTTTTCCACACAAAAAAAAAAATTAAAAAACTTTATTGATCTTAGATTTATTTTTTTATTTTAATTAATCATATTTAGAGAATACAATTTCTGTCCTTGCTCCAGCAAGCATTGACTCTATAAGTATTCATGAAGTACGGGAACTATTGAACATGCTCCCGTTTACCCCCTACCTATCGGGGAATATTTCAAATATAGTTATAATTTTGCAATAAAAGTCGTTTTAATAAATTATTTCGAATATTTATAATGGAGTATACTTATTGTATTGCTACCTTACAATTTTCACAATTAATACATGATACACCTTTTTTACTTTTCTTGCTCCTTTACATTCGTAAATAAAAAGATATGTTTGCATTTCTTTACAAATACTATATATATATATATATATATATATATATATATATATATATATATATATATATACGAGTATATATATATATAATATATATATATATATATATATATATATACGAGTATATATATATATATATATATATATATATATATATATATATAATATATATATATATATATATACATATATATACAGTATTAACCGAGTCGCTATTATCCGAGCTCCGGATTAACCGAGCCAATCTAAGAACCTGATTATCTGAGGTACGCGCGTGTATGCTGCGTATTAACCGAGCTTCTAAAATATGTATGTACATATTTCCATTTAAAATCGTCGGGGCCTTCGGGGGCCTTCGGGGCCTTCGGGGCCTTCGGGGGTGAGGGGTTCCCCTATTTATGTTTTTGGACTCTTTCAGCATGTAAATTTGCGTGAATGCAGTGCGTTATAGCGTTTACTATGGAGAAGTACGAGTATACTCACATAATTTATTTGGTTGAAGTTCTGGTACTTAGGTATAATTAATACGAACTGCTTTGTTTGGATTTTTGTTTGTCGTATTATAATGGAGCAAAACAAGCGTAAAAGAATCGTCGTTCCTATTGAAGAAAAATTAAAAAGCCATCAGAAGAATTGAAGCAGGAGAGACAATTAAAGTTGTTGTAACGAGATTATGGAGTAGGTGAGGTAACAGTTGACAGAGATTGGAAAAGAAACCGCACAAAAATAGAAGAGTGGTATGTAAATCAAGCCTCCTCGTCCTCAGGAAGAAAATCAATGAAAACCGGCGACTATGAAAAGGTTAACGAAGCTTTATTCATGTGGTTAAACCAACAGAGATCCAGAGATCAAAAGGTGTGTCTCTGTCAGGTCCAATTTTACAACAGAAAGCAATAATGATTAGTAGGCATTTCCCAGAGATAGATCAGTTTACCGCCAGTTCTGGATGGCTTGACCGCTGGAAAAAACGGTACGGTGTACGACAACTGACTGTATGTGGTGAAAAACTTTCTGCTGATATGTCATCAATTGAGAAGTTTAAGTAGAACTTTAAAAAGCAAATCGAAGATTGTGGATACACATGTGATCAAATTTACAACTGTGACGAAACTGGTTTGAATTATAAAATGCTTCCATCAAAAACATTGGCATCTCGAAGGAAAAATCAGCTCCTGGGCATAAACGAAGTAAAGAAAGATTAACTATAATGGTATGTTTCAATGCATCTGGCAAGCACAAAATCCCACTGATGGTGATTGGCAAGTCTGCACGTCCAAGGGCTTTAAAAGACATCTCACCCAAAGCCCTATCAGTCTATTACAAAAGTCAGAAGAGCGCATGGTTGGATGCTACCTTATTTACTAACTGGTTTGAAGAAGAGTTCGTGCCATCTGTGACAAAATTTTTGAACAGAAACCGTCTTCCTATTAAAGCAATTTTGTTAATTAATAATGCCCTCTCTCACCCTGGAGAAGGACTTCATGTGGGCGAAATTGTTGTAAATTTTTTTCCTTCAAATGTAACCAGCATAATGTAACCAATGGATCAAGGCATCCTCGAAAACATTAAAAAAATTATAGGCGTTTATATCTTGAACATCTGTTAGAATACACAGAAAATATATTATCAATGGGATGAGAAAGGTTACACTGAAAAATGTTATTTACTGGGTAAGTCAAGCTTGGGATTCTGTGCGTACTACCACTATTCAAAAATCTTGGTCAAAAGTTATTGATTTTGAGGACTATAATGACAGTGAAGATGATACTCCATTAAATGAATTAGCTTTGTAATTGAGAAGCCATGGAGAACTGTCCTGTTCAAATTTTGACAGCGAGATAGAAGAAAAAGAAAAAAGTTTATTTGAATTAATGCAAAAATTAAAAGGTTGCGAAAATGTGACAAGAGAAGATGTTGTTGAATGGATTACAGCAGATGATTTAGAAGAAGAAATGAGTTTTGAAGAAATAACGAATGCCTTTCAGGAAACCGAAAAATCAGACGACGATGACCAAACGGCGGTGGATGAACAGTCTCCCACTAAGATTTCTCATCAAGAAGGTTTTGCTTCTTTGAAAAAAGCTTTGAGGTATATCGAACAACAACCAGAGGCAACCCCAACGGATTTGCTTCTTCTTAATAGATGGAGAAACATTGCAGCGAGAAAAAGAAGATGCATGTTACCTTGGATAACCGGGTGCTACTGTATGTATATATATATATATATATATATATATATATATATATATATATATATATATATATATATATATATGTACATATATATATATATATATATATATATATATATATATATATATATATATATATATATATATATATATATACCAGGTGTACAAGTATGAAATGCGGATTTTTTTGTAAAAAAACATGTTAAATTCGGAAGAATGATAAAAAGTGCTTTATTCAAAGTATACTCCATCGCTTGTTATACATTTTTCCCATCTTTCGGGCAATTTGTTAATACCACGCCAGTAAAAATCTTCCCCTTTTGCTGCGAACCATTCATCGAGCCATTTTTTCACATCTTCGTACGAACCAAAGCGCTGCTCAGCAAGTGCGTGACTCATCGATGCAAACTAGTGGTAATCGGAAGGAGCAAAGTTCAGTGAGTAAACCGCATGGGGTAGAACTTTTCAGCTAAGGGCTTCCAACGTGTCGCGAACTGGTTTTGCCGTATGTGATGGAGCATTGTCATGAAGAAAAAATGACTTTGTGTTGCCTCTTTCGGTATTCTGGCATTTTTTTCAAGCAGCGGTCAATTGTTGTTGGTAACGTTTAGTATTAACCGTTTCCACAGGTTTTAACAGCTTATAATAGACCACGCCCCTCTGGTCCCACCAAACACAGAGCATCGTCATTCTGTCAAAGCGATTCGGTTTTGCGGTCGGTGTGGATGGTGCGCCTGGGTCTACTCATGATTTTTTGCGCTTGTGATTCTTAAAATAAATCAACTTTTCATACTATACGATGCAAAAACGACTTCCTTTTGTACCGAGCGAGCAAAATGTCACGTGTGTTTTTTGCGCTTTTCCATTTGCCTGTCATTCAACTCATGTGGTACCCATCTACCGGTCTTCTGAATCTTTCCCATCTCTCGTAGCCGATTGGAAACAGCTTGTTGACTAACGTCCAATTGCTCAGCGAGTTGTTTTTTGTGTTTGCGAATCTTCGTCTAACAGTGCTTGCAATTCCACATCTTCGTATTCTTTTGACAGTTTTCCACTTTCCTTGTCTGCAACATCGAAGTCACCACTTTTGAAACGCCGAAACCATCGTTCACACGTATCTTGCGATGGAGCATGTTCACCATAGTAACCGGTATGATTCAACAGCAGTTTTCTTCAAATGAAAACAAAAAATTAATGCTGTCCGCGAATGCTCTTTGTTCGGTATAAATTTCGACGTATTGAACACAACAACACAACACTATGCACACACTTTTCCAATTTATCACTCGTGCGCGTCTGACACTTGTTGATAACACAACAAAATAGCGCAGTGTAAAAATCTTTACAGCACAAACTGCATTGGTGCACCATGTGTTGTCTGAAATCCGCATTTCATACTTGTACACCTGGTATATATATATATATATATATATATATATATATATATATATATAATATATATATATATATATATACATATACACACATATATATATATATATATATATATATATATATATATATATATATATATATATATATATATATATATATAAAAATACAATCTTAATTGGGGAGCTCGGCAAATTTGGGCGTGATAAGAGATCACACAATTTTCATTAAGCCGCCAATAATATTTCGGTCCTGGATTGGGACCTTCTTCAGGGCAGAACTGAAAAGAAGAACAGAGCGAATTCACTGATAGTGTCTGGGACAACTTTAAATTAATGATGTTAATTAGGTTGTTATAATAAATAAAATTAGTGTGGAACAAGAATAAGATATTAATCATAATAAGTTAAAAAAAACTCACATGAGAAGTGCAAAGATTTCGTTAGCCTGAATGGCCGTAGGTTGTACATAAAAAGTTGTTACATATAAAAGCTGGTTAATCCATAAAATATACAAAATACACATTAAAACACTGTAGACAAAATTCTAAAAAACAAATTTTAACACATGGATGTAAATTGGGAACCTTGGATGTTGAAAACATCATTAATTATTTCACTTGTGACCACCACATATGGCCACCGCCATTTAGGAACAAATGACAAGAACGACAGGAGACAGCTACCCGACAGAGATAAGGGGTTTAGTTAAGAAAACTCAATTAACTAGAATGCGGGGTCGACACCTGGAAGGAACCGATAGAAAAGGAAGTACAAATATTGGACCCTAAGTGGGAAAGAGGTAGTCAATTGAGTGACCAAAACCACCCGGTATGTAATGGTGGAAGGATAAAACACACCCTAATTATAAGTAAATGGTGAGCGAGGGAGCGAGAGAGAGAGTGACAATAATGGGAGCAACGAAGAAGAAAATTATCTAGTGAATTAATTATTAATTAATTTCTTGTTGGAATCTGATTGGAGGAAGAGATTGTTGGCAAAAAACCAATGAAGACTCGAGGCACCAGGAAGTGTTAGAGAGGTGACGCAAGGTACTGTCAATGGAAGGAAGACAGTAATCGCTAGGTGCAAAAGATGGCCCAGATAAAATGGAAGGAATCTGTGAAGCTCAGAATCAAAGAGAACCGTAAATAGAGAGAGGAAGGAGGAGAGAAACCCTGGAAATTACGGAGCTAAAAGAAGAGACGACCAACGCGGTTCAGATGGATCTTAAAACACTTGAAGACAGGGAAAGATTGTGAGAAGTTGATTTATCACAGGAGAGGAGGAAAACTATATATGTTACCAAGACCACGCGGTATGTAATAGTGGAAGGATAAAACACACCCTAATTATAAGTAAATGGTGAGCGAGGGAGCGAGAGAGAGAGTGACAGTAATGGGAGCAACGAAGAAGAAAATTATCTAGTGAATCAATTATTAATTAATTTCTTGTTGGAATCTGATTGGAGGAAGAGATTGTTGGCAAAAAAACCAATGAAGACTCGAGGCACCAGGAAGTGTTAGAGAGGTGACGCAAGGTACTGTCAATGGAAGGAAGACAGTAATCGCTAGGTGCAAAAGATGGCCCAGATAAAATGGAAGGAATCTGCGAAGCTCAGAATCAAAGAGAACCGTAAATAGAGAGAGGAAGGAGGAGAGAAACCCTGGAAATTACGGAGCTAAAAGAAGAGACGACCAACGCGGTTCAGATGGATCATAAAACACTTGAAGACAGGGAAAGATTGTGAGAAGTTGATTTATCACAGGAGAGGAGGAAACTATATATGTTACTAAGACCATCCAGGTCGGTTCTTTTATTGATATTAAGGTGATTCTCCTGGATGTAACACATCTCAAGGAATTCTCTCTTGGAAAGATTATTGGAGAAGTGAAGAATTTTGGGTTCCCTGAAATTAAAGGAATTGTCAACAGAATGGGTCGCCAAGGCACATCGGTGTGGATGGCATCTAGTGTCACTTTTATGGAGTGCAATACGACGATTCAAGGATTGAGAAGTTTGGCCAATGTAGATTGATGTACAATTGAGGCAGGAAATTGAGTAAACCAAGTCTGACATGGAAAGAACTGGCAGCGGGGCCTTCAGCTTACTGAAGACACGTCTGTTTTTGAAGAAGTAATATTTAGCGATTTTAATGTTGGGAATGACACACAAATATGTGGACCAATTTGTTTGTAAGGCCAGGAATGAATGGTAAAGAAAGCAACGACCAATTTATTTCGACTGGGGGAGTTAAAGGGGGAGGGGAGATATGCGGTAGGTGGAGGGGAGGGGGTTCTGGGGGAATTTGATGGATATGAGTAAGCTTGTTGACTTCATCTTTGGTTCTTAGTAAGAGATTTCGATTGTATCCATTATCCATGAAAAGTTTTGTAAGTGTTTCTTGTGACTGGAGTAAGAAATCAGGATGG
This sequence comes from Pachyrhynchus sulphureomaculatus, assembly GCA_019049505.1. Classification (NCBI taxonomy): domain Eukaryota; kingdom Metazoa; phylum Arthropoda; class Insecta; order Coleoptera; family Curculionidae; genus Pachyrhynchus; species Pachyrhynchus sulphureomaculatus. Next base: position 93,407,866 of record CM032455.1, read on the forward strand.
ACTATTATCTTCAGTCTTCTATATAGGCCTTTGATGACATTGACCTTCACCCTCCAATCATGGCCAGAGTTTACATGGATATATCTCCCAGAAGAAGTAGGTTTTCTATACCAATCAAGTTTGATGATGTTTATGGGAGTCTCTAACGACTCTTGTGTCCAGAAATGGAACAGCATTGTTGGTTTCTTCTTCCATAGTGAATTGCAGGTGTGGGTCGAATGAGTTGAAAACATGAAGAACTTCTTCTTTGCCATCAGCTGGTATGGAATAGAATTAAATCGTCTACGTATTGATATAGGAATGGAAGTCGGAAGGATAATCTTTGAGTGCAGCTTTTCAAAGCATATGACATAACGATTGAAGCAAGAACAGGACTGAGGTTACTGCCCATAGGGCATCCAAAAATTTGAGAGTAGAAAGAGTCTTTAAATTTAAAGAAGGTTGACTGGAAAAGAAATTCTATTATAGATAAGAAGAAGGATTTGCTGATCTTGGTGTTGGGTGAGATTAATGCCCATTCGGAGTCAATTATTTGGCGGGTTAACTGCCATGAAATATTCGTGAAAAGACTGACTACATCAAGTGATATGATAACGTGGTTTTCTGGTAGTTGGAAATTATTGACCATTGCACTAAAGGCAAACGAGTCTTTAATAGCGAATGTATGATAATTGAGGAAGGACTTTTCGAGAAGATTAGCACAAAATTTACTGAGTTTTTGAAGTAGGAGAGCAGGTGGTGGAGACGATAGGTCTGAGCGGTACCCCTTCTTTGTGTACCTTGGGTAAACCATAAATCCTTGGTGGAATCGCCTTGTAGTAGTAAAGTTGTTTGACTGTTATATCGTCGATCCATTTTTTGGTCTTTAACTGCTTAATAAAACTATTACTCTTGTTTTGATGTTGAGTAGTGGGATCATGAGAGAGCTTCTTGTAAACTGAGATTGTTCATACATCCAAAGTTCTTCTGATCTGATGTCCGACAGACCCAATGACAACAACAGGATACAGCGCTTCCAGAGTAAGGTATCTGTCAGAATTCTTTCCTATGAAATTTCTTTTACCTTCAAAGAGATTAATAACCTCAAAACTCTGATAAACCGTGTTGCTCATTTGGCAGGTAATAGGGTTCCAGCACATATTGTGCACCGTTTTCGTGCTACTCAAGAAAGATCCTTCCAAACCACCACTAGATCCCTTTCTAATACTCTCTTCAATAAATTCAATAACTTGATTAGGTCAAAAACTGATAAACTAAAAGTCTGTCCCCAATGGTTTACCAATTTAACTACAGTTGAGTTTCCACCTGAGGTTCATAAAATTCTTGCTTTGGGTCCGAAATTTGTTTATGATTCCATTCCAGGTACTGATATCCCTGTAAAAATAATCCTTTCTGACATTGAATCCTTCATTAAGCTTGCACCAGCCTCCAGTCAAGATATTCTCAGGGCCAAATGCACCAATTCAGTTACCAACGCTGTTTTACAAAACCGTAATACTTCTTTTGAGAAGACTTTGTTCATCAAGACACACAAATTTCTCAAACAACATAATGAGATCTTAATTACTTCTTCAGACAAAGGCTCGGTTACAGTTGCCTTAGAGAGACTACATTATGAAACTAAGATGTTAGAACTTATTGATGATGAACAAGTTTACAAGAAGCTCTCTCATGATCCCACTACTCAACATCAAAACAAGAGTAATAGTTTTATTAAGCAGTTAAAGACCAAAAAATGGATCGACGATATAACAGTCAAACAACTTTACTACTACAAGGCGATTCCACCAAGGATTTATGGTTTACCCAAGATACACAAAGAAGGGGTACCGCTCAGACCTATCGTCTCCACCACCTGCTCTCTTACTTCAAAACTCAGTAAATTTTGTGCTAATCTTCTCGAAAAGTCCTTCCTCAATTATCATACATTCGCTATTAAAGACTCTTTTGCCTTTAGTGCAATGGTCAATAATTTCCAACTACCAGAAAACCACGTTATCATATCACTTGATGTAGTCAGTCTTTTCACGAATATTTCATGGCAGTTAACCCGCCAAATAATTGACTCCGAATGGGCATTAATCTCACCCAACACCAAGATCAGCAAATCCTTCTTCTTATCTATAATAGAATTTCTTTTCCAGTCAACCTTCTTTAAATTTAAAGACTCTTTCTACTCTCAAATTTTTGGATGCCCTATGGGCAGTAACCTCAGTCCTGTTCTTGCTTCAATCGTTATGTCATATGCTTTGAAAAGCTGCACTCAAAGATTATCCTTCCGACTTCCATTCCTATATCAATACGTAGACGATTTAATTCTATCCATACCAGCTGATGGCAAAGAAGAAGTTCTTCATGTTTTCAACTCATTCGACCCACACCTGCAATTCACTATGGAAGAAGAAACCAACAATGCTGTTCCATTTCTGGACACAAGAGTCGTTAGAGACTCCCATAACATCATCAAACTTGATTGGTATAGAAAACCTACTTCTTCTGGGAGATATATCCATGTAAACTCTGGCCATGATTGGAGGGTGAAGGTCAATGTCATCAAAGGCCTATATAGAAGACTGAAGATAATAGTCCATCCTGATTTCTTACTCCAGTCACAAGAAACACTTACAAAACTTTTCATGGATAATGGATACAATCGAAATCTCTTACTAAGAACCAAAGATGAAGTCAACAAGCTTACTCATATCCATCAAATTCCCCCAGAACCCCCTCCCCTCCACCTACCGCATATCTCCCCTCCCCCTTTAACTCCCCCAGTCGAAATAAATTGGTCGTTGCTTTCTTTACCATTCATTCCTGGCCTTACAAACAAATTGGTCTACATATTGTGTGTCATTCCCAACATTAAAATCGCTAAATATTACTTCTTCAAAAACAGACGTGTCTTCAGTAAGCTGAAGGCCCCGCTGCCAGTTCTTTCCATGTCAGACTTGGTTTACTCAATTTCCTGCCTCAATTGTCCATCGATCTACATTGGCCAAACTTCTCAATCCTTGAATCGTCGTATTGCACTCCATAAAAGTGACACTAGATGCCATCCACACCGATGTGCCTTCGCGACCCATTCTGTTGACAATGGTCATTCCTTTAATTTCAGGGAACCCAAAATTCTTCACTTCTCCAATAATCTTTCCAAGAGAGAATTCCTTGAGATGTGTTACATCCAGGAGAATCACCTTAATATCAATAAAAGAACCGACCTGGATGGTCTTAGTACCATATATAGTTTCCTCCTCTCCTGTGATAAATCAACTTCTCACAATCTTTCCCTGTCTTCAAGTGTTTTATGATCCATCTGAACCGCGTTGGTCGTCTCTTCTTTTAGCTCCGTAATTTCCAGGGTTTCTCTCCTCCTTCCTCTCTCTATTTACGGTTCTCTTTGATTCTGAGCTTCACAGATTCCTTCCATTTTATCTGGGCCATCTTTTGCACCTAGCGATTACTGTCTTCCTTCCATTGACAGTACCTTGCGTCACCTCTCTAACACTTCCTGGTGCCTCGAGTTTTCATTGGTTTTTTTGCCAACAATCTCTTCCTCCAATCAGATTCCAACAAGAAATTAATTAATAATTGATTCACTAGATAATTTTCTTCTTCGTTGCTCCCATTACTGTCTCTCTCTCGCTCCCTCGCTCACCATTTACTTATAATTAGGGTGTGTTTTATCCTTCCACTATTATATACCGGGTGGTCTTGGTAACATATATAGTTTTCCTCCTCTCCTGTGATAAATCAACTTCTCACAATCTTTCCCTGTCTTCAAGTGTTTTAAGATCCATCTGAACCGCGTTGGTCGTCTCTTCTTTTAGCTCCGTAATTTCCAGGGTTTCTCTCCTCCTTCCTCTCTCTATTTACGGTTCTCTTTGATTCTGAGCTTCACAGATTCCTTCCATTTTATCTGGGCCATCTTTTGCACCTAGCGATTACTGTCTTCCTTCCATTGACAGTACCTTGCGTCACCTCTCTAACACTTCCTGGTGCCTCGAGTTTTTCATTGGTTTTTTGCCAACAATCTCTTCCTCCAATCAGATTCCAACAAGAAATTAATTAATAATTGATTCACTAGATAATTTTCTTCTTCGTTGCTCCCATTACTGTCTCTCTCTCGCTCCCTCGCTCACCATTTACTTATAATTAGGGTGTGTTTTATCCTTCCACTATTACATACCGGGTGGTCTTGGTAACATATATAGTTTCCTCCTCTCCTGTGATAAATCAACTTCTCACAATCTTTCCCTGTCTTCAAGTGTTTTTAAGATCCATCTGAACCGCGTTGGTCGTCTCTTCTTTTAGCTCCGTAATTTCCAGGGTTTCTCTCCTCCTTCCTCTCTCTATTTACGGTTCTCTTTGATTCTGAGCTTCACAGATTCCTTCCATTTTATCTGGGCCATCTTTTGCACCTAGCGATTACTGTCTTCCTTCCATTGACAGTACCTTGCGTCACCTCTCTAACACTTCCTGGTGCCTCGAGTCTTCATTGGTTTTTTGCCAACAATCTCTTCCTCCAATCAGATTCCAACAAGAAATTAATTAATAATTAATTCACTAGATAATTTTCTTCTTCGTTGCTCCCATTATTGTCACTCTCTCTCTCTCGCTCCCTCGCTCACCATTTACTTATAATTAGGGTGTGTTTTATCCTTCCACCATTACATACCGGGTGGTTTTGGTCACTCAATTGACTACCTCTCTCCCACTTAGGGTCCAATATTTGTACTTCCTTTTCTATCGGTTCCTTCCAGGTGTCGACCCCACATTCTGGTTAATTGAGTTTTCTTAACTAAACCCCTTATCTCTGTCGGGTAGCTGTGTCCTGTCGTTCTTGTCATTTGTTCCTAAATGGCGGTGGCCATATGTGGTGGTCACAAGTGAAATAATTAATGATGTTTTCAACATCCAAGGTTCCCAATTACATCCATGTGTTAAATTTGTTTTTTAGAATTTTGTCTACAGTGTTTTAATGTGTACTTTGTATATTTTATGGATTAACCAACTTTTATATGTAACAACTTTTTATGTACAACCTACGGCCATTCAGGCTAACGAAATCTTTGCACTTCTCATGTGAGTTTTTTAACTTATTATGACTAATATCTTATTCTTGTTCCACACTAATTTTATTTATTATAACAACCTAATTAACATCATTAATTTAAAGTTGTCCCAGACACTATCAGTGAATTCGCTCTGTTCTTCTTTTCAGTTCTGCCCTGAAGAAGGTCCCAATCCAGGACCGAAATATTATTGGCGGCTTAATGAAAATTGTGTGATCTCTTATGACGCCCAAATTTGCCGAGCTCCCCAATTAAGATTGTATTTTTAATAATTTTGGTAGATACGGCAACATTTTGCTTTCTTTCTTTATTATATATATATATATATATATATATATATATATATATATATATATATATATATATATATATATATATATATATATATATATATAGTAGCAGCAAGATCACAACATCGAGTAGCAGCAGCATCAGCAAGAGCACTTAAAAAAGCCGAATGAAATTATATATATATATATATATATATATATATATATATATATATATATATATATATATATATATATACATATATATATATATATATATATATATATATATATATATATATATGTATATATATATATATATATATATATATATATATATATATATATATATATATATATATATATATATATATACATTAAAATTCCGGGTGTTAATCCGTTCGTCTAATGATGAATTTGCACGACGTTTCGCCCCAAATCTCATTTGGCATTTTCAAGTACCCTTGCTGCTGCTGCTACTCGATACTGTGATCTTGCTTCGAGCGGAAGCAGTAGCTAAAAGTAATCTTTTAAGGTCTGAGAACAGATGGAAGTCAGAAGAAGCCAGATCGGGCGAGTACGATGTTCCAACAATTCGTACTTCAATTCGATCAGTTTTGCCGTTGCCAAAGCATCTCTGTGAGCAGGTGCATAGTCATGATGCAAACTGGGCCTTTTTTCATGAATTTTCCCATCCAGCTGGTCCAAAAGGTTGCAATAACACTCCCCTGTGATTGTTTTACAGGTTTGAATCAATTAACAAAATTCCTTTTGCATCTCAGAAAACTGTGTTTTTGTTGACCACAGTCCACTGTGAGGTTTGTTGTCGTAATACAGGATCATACTGATAAACCAAAGTCTCATCTGTAGTTACCAATCGATGCACAAAATCAGTTTTATTCTTTGTGAAACGAGCCAAATGTTGTTTCGAAGGTTTCTCTGGGGTGCGTATTTTGTGAATATCTTTCTCATACCCAAAATATTAGTTAAGATCTCATATACTAACACATTTGAGATGCCTATAGTCTCAGCAAAATCATCCGGTTAATCGACGGTCTTCCATTCCCATATCTTCTACTCGCACAACAGTTTCTTCAATTGTAGCAATTCTTGGACGACCTGAACATGGATTATCATTGACGCCTGTACGACCACGTTTAAACTCTAGAGTCTATCTATGGACAGTTGGAAATGAAGGAGCAGACTCCTTTAACACCTTCACTATCTCTGCATGGATAAACCTTCCAAAACAAAGAATTTTATCACTGCACGATATTCGATTTTTTCCGTTTTTAAAAAATATTCAAACACGTCTACTTTAACCAGCTGATAAACAATGAATGACAGACAGATCGACTTGAAATTTAGGATGTGATCATGTGACAGATGAAGCTTCAAAATGGTGTTCAATTTTTGGTTCAAGTGATGCTCCATAGGTGTCGCTTTCAAAACTTGTTGATTGTTTGATATTTCATACAACTGAAGAATTAACGAAGTTTTAATATGCATGATAGATGTCAAAATCATTACCTTAACCTAGAAAAACCTTATTTCCAATAAAAATCAACGATGTTGATTAGATGAGAAATTGTGGATCTTGAGATTAGATCTCTCAAATTTCGACGTTTTGCCTATGATTATACTAGGCATCTTTAGATATCGTGACTTTGTGAGATTAAAACACTAAAGTGTGGTTGTCTTCACAGCGGTTCTTATTTCTGCTGTTTATCTGATTGAAAAGAACTGAATCAAAATATTTTTATTTAGTAAGTTTTATGATAATAGTCGAAAATATAGTTTTAAGATAAAAGAGGGCAAAAAAAGTTTTTTTTGCCCTTTTTTGACTTTTAAACAGCCTTAAATATTTTAATTCAAATTAACTTAGATCTATGTATGTACCTCCTAGAATGAAATGTTTTCTGAAGGTATGTGCAAAACCTGAACCGTTTACTCATTGTTATATCGTAATCTCTGCTGTAAACATTTTTTTGTCCTTTTTTGACTTTTGAACAGCTCTAAATACTTGAATTCAAATTAACTTAGATCTATGTATGTATGTATGTACCTGCTAGAATGAGATGTTTTCTCTGTACGTGCAAAAGCTGAACCGTTTACTCATTGTCATATCGTAGCCTCTGCTGTAAACATTGCTTTGAGAAAAAAACATCTACAGTTTTCCAAGGAATAAAAATGTGATAATTTCACCTTTCCTGCATATAATACTAAGAGAAATGTACGAAATTTGTTACTTAAAATAATGAACTGTACACCAAGTACGCCGTATTCCATCTACAACTGTCTGAAAACCCGGATATAGGTAACTGTGCCGTACTAGTAAGATTCTACGCCATTGATAGTGGCATATTGCTTGACTGCCTTAAGCAATTTTGTTCAACATCTAAACTAGTCTTTTTTAAACTGTAAAGACCGAGATGACGAATCCATAATAAATTATAGGTCCAAAGACTAAAGGATAAGATACTAAACCATAAGATGTGTGGATTAATTACCTCGTTACCAAATATACTTATTTCCTATTTTTACTTAATATATATATATATATATATATATATATATATATATATATATATATATATATATATATATATATATAATAATAAAAATAAATAAACTTTTATTTCATGAGACCTGATACAAGGTATGAAAAAAGTCAAATCAAGTCACATACAAACATTTATAATATAAAGTCTTCAATCTGAAAAAATCCTGAGTGCTACAAGGGACATTCTCAATTAGCAATCCTGATATTACTTTCTTATACGTACTTAAATTTAAAGATTTAATACTACTAGTCGGCAAACTATTAAAAAGCTTTATGCCGCTGTAATAGAGACTCCTTTCAAATAGAGATAATGTGTGTTCTGGTATAACTAAATTTTTATTATATCTTGTATCGTAATTATGCATGTCGGCCATGGTTACAAATTTATTCAAATTATTCTTAACATAAATCAAAACCTCCAGTATGTACATAGCAGGTAGAGTGAGTATAGCAAATTTTTTGAAAAGTTCGCGGCATGAATGTCTTGATCTGATACCTGCAATATTTCGAACTGCTTTTTTTTTGCATTCTAAATACTCTGACCATATTAGGGAAGCACCCCAAAATATTAGGCCATATTTCAATCGAGACACAAAGTGTGCATAGTAATAAGACATTATTGTATTAAAGTTAACGACACTTTTTTAATCGAAAAATGGCAAAACACACCGATGAAAGCCTTTTGCATAATTCATTTATATGTCATATATATATATATATATATATATATATATATATATATATATATATATATTAGGGTGACCACAAAAAATCGATGTCGGAATTTTGTTCGTCTGGACCCCACAAAACGATTCCCCTTTCCAGATATTGAGATAGCCGAAATTTGATCTCGATTAAACGACGTTAACCCGTGCCGCTCGTCGCTCAAAGTTTGAAAAAATCCAAATTTTTGGCCAAAAAGCTGACATATGGAGCCATAACTCCAGAACGGTAAATAATAGAAACACGCTTAATATCTCAAAAGAAAGCTAATGTTGTTCTTCAAAATTTATATTCTATACATAATTGTTGTTATTTTAAGTCAAACCAAGTTACAACAGCCTTTAGCCCCAAAAACGTGACCTGGTACCAGTAGGAGCCAGTTTGGGAGTATTCTAAGAATTTTACGGGTTTTTACATAATGTGTCTCGGAATTAACATTTTTTTGTTAAAAAGTATTTTGGAACTCAATTTTCAAACATAAAGAGCCTTTTGTTCAAATTTAATCTTTTATTATATGGGAATTACCTGACTAGTTTACCAAAGAAAGACCCGTTTGACAGGTAAAAATGAGGGTGAATCTAATTTCTATTTTAGGGATGGTGATTTTACTTCAGCGTACAACCGACCTTTTATTTATTCAGTTTAGTTTCTAAAGTGCCTTTGAGCTGGTTAGATTGAACAATTATCTAGTGAAGATATTTTAACGATTTTTTTTTTTAATTTTCCAAGTGTGTGTGTTATTGTTTTTATAACTATTATGGTATTATTTTAAAAGACATTTGAAAACATTTTATTGAAATTAAAGTTTGCAATATATTTTGTTTCATTTTCCAAGTTAACTGTTATTTACCTATTGGCCTCTGAAATGGCATCCACATCAGGTGTACAAAGCTGGACCAAGGATAAAATATTTCTTGTGGGCTATCCCATTCACCAGATCACCGGTTGTAAACTACCCTCAAATCGTCAAGTTTTGTGTGCTTTATTTTATAATTTACGTACTGTGAAATTAACTGTAAGAGAATCAGCAAAACTTACAATACGAGAAGTGTTCATTTTTTGGGAGAAAGCTCGAATCCCGACTAAACATGAGTAAGATGCAATTACTAAGCTGGAAAAACTTCACGCCAAGTGGAGAACTCTTCAAAAAGACCGGAAGAAAACATCGAAAACGGCCAAGAACAAATTTAAACAGTTTGTTGAAAAGTTGGATGATCTCTTTGATATTGCTCAACAAGATGCCTTGGCTCTGATGAAATCGGAAGAAGATAAGGCGTTTCTCGTGAAACAGAGGCAGAAGGGCCGCCCAGGTTCCATGATTGGATCTCAAGTTGACTCGAGCTGAAGAAATCAAGGTGCAAAAGGAACTTGCAAAAATGAACCGACAAATCCTAGAAGCAACTTTTGATATTGGTGAGTTTTTTTTTATTATTATTAGTATTCTAAAAAATAGATAAACAAATAAGTAAATAGTTTCATTATAATTGAAAGAGAATTGTACATGAGAGCATGATTTGGCATCTTTATGATTGAGTTTATATTTTTTAAATAATACCTTTTGATAATTAGAAGTAGGTAATTTAGTACCTATGTATTATTACTATTCTGCTAAAACGACAAGTTTTTATAGTCTTTTTTTTTCTCTTTGTTGCTTCTTAGAGACGGGTGATGAAGACAAGTTCGAAGAAGGAGAAGAAGACACTGAAGAGGACAGCATCTACCAGGAACTTGAGAGCTTGGAGGAAATGGACATCCCTGAAGAAGCTGCAGAAGATCCAGGACCATCTGAGAGCAAGAGGATGAAAGTTTTATTTGCAAGGGCCGTTAAAGAGATTTTAAACATGAAATTGTCCATTTTATTAGATCGATGTAAGGTATCCGACAGAAATGCCACGAGAATTTTAATAGCTACTCTAGAAGCACTAAACCTTGACCCTCTTGAGTACAAAGTCTCGAAAACTTTATATAGATAGAAGGCAAATGTTCAGAGAACAATATAATAAAAAAAATTTTGATAAAGTAAACATTCCTGAAAAAGAGCCCGTGGTTGTCCATTGGGACGGTAAACTTTTACCGGGTGTTTTAAAAAATGAACAATGTGAGCGAATAGCTATAGCTATAAAATAGCAATGGCGAAAAGGAACAGCTGCTGGGAGTTCCTGTAATTGCAAACAGCTCTAGAGAGGAGCAAGCCGTAGCCGTATATGAATGCCTACATGAATGGGGTCTTCTCAACACCGTCAAGGCGATGTGCTTCGACACTACAGCATCCAACACGGGAAGACTCAAAGGAGCATGCGTCATATTGGAGCAAATGTTAGGAAGAGAATTGTTATACCTAGCTTGCCGTCACCATATCTTGGAAATTCTGTTAAGAGGCGTATTCGACACAAAAATGGGATCAACCACTGGACCTCATCCAGACATTTTCAAGAGATTCCTCACTGCGTGGCCCAAGATAGACAAAGGAAAATACGACACAGGTATCAGTGACAATCTAATACAAAAGCAGCTAACTCCAGAAGTAATTGCAAATGTTACTGCTGAATTCGAGACCAAATTAACTGAGAGCCACCCCAGAGATGACTACAAGGAGCTATTGCAGTTGGTTCTCGTATTTGTTGGATCACTAGACGGCAATGTTGTGGGTTTTAGAACTCCAGGAGCCATTCATCACGCTAGGTGGATGGCAAAGGCTATTTACTGCTTAAAAATGTTCATTTTTCGTCGTCAATTTAAGATGTCTAAAGAAGAAGAAAGTTCTGTGCGTGCCATTTCTGTTTTCCTAATTTAAATTAATTGTAAAGCTTGGTTCAATGCTCCAAAAGCTCATCTTGCACCAAAGCAACATTTAGGTATTTTGCATAGTCTGTTAGACTATAAAGAATGTGACAACGACATTGCAGAAATAGCCCTGACCAAATTTTCGAACCATTTGTGATATTCGAATGCAAAGTTGGTGGGATTATCGTTTTTTTTGATCCCACCATTACAGACGATGAAAAGTTGTTAATGGCTACTAAATTGCTCAGTAGCACAGATGAACCATCACAGCACGCTAGGGTTGTAAATCCAAAAGTTAGGAAAGAAAACTTAAAAGAGGTAGTTGATGGAGGATTGGTAAATTTACTTACCAAAGAAACGTTTACATTCTTTGACCAATTTAATATAAAAACAGATTTCCTAAGACAACATCCAAACACCTGGCCTCAAAATAATGACTTCCAAGAAGGATTGAAAATTGTCAAAACATTAAAAGTAGTTAATGATATGGCTGAGCGTGGTGTTAAATTAATAACCGACTTTAACGACCTGACAAAAGATGAAGACCAAAAGCAAATATGTCCTGCAAGTTGTAAGTAAATGCCGAGCATTATATCCTGACGTTTTAAAAACTACTTTAACAAAAGCTCTAGAATAGATTAGATAACTATGTAAAATTATCAACTCATGTAGGTACTACGTCTGTATCTTTTCTGTGTCTGTTTTGTATGTATTATATACCTAATTTTTATATTTTAAAATAAAAAATGTCATTAGACTTATCAGTATTACTTGTTTTTTTTATTATATTTCTACTTTAAACTCAAAAATATACCAAAAAAAAAGCAAAATTTATCACTTAATAACAAAATATACGAAGTATGCTCCTAGTGGTATCATGTCACGTTTTTGGGGCTAAAGGCTGTTGTAACTCGGTTTGACTTAAAATAACAACAATTATGTATAGAATATAAATTTTGAAGAACAACATTAGCTTTCTTTTGAGATATTAAGCGTGTTTCTATTATTTACCGTTCTGGAATTATGGCTCCATATGTCAGCTTTTTGGCCAAAAATTTGGATTTCTTCAAACTTTGAGCGACGAGCGGCACGGGTTAACGTCGTTTAATCGAGCTCAAATTTCGGCTATCTCAATATCTGGAAAGGGGAATCGTTTTGTGGGGTCCAGACGAACAAGATTCCGACATTTTTTTTCCCCCTCTATGAGATCCGGTCACTCTAATATATATATATATATATATATATATATATATATATATATATATATATAATATATATATATATATATATATATATGTATATATATATATATATATGTATATATATATATATATATATATATATATATATATATATATATACATATATATATATATATATATATATATATATATATATATTCATATATATATATATATATATATATATATATATATATATATATATATATATATATATATATATATATATATATATATATATATATATATATATACGTATATATATATATATATATATATATATATTATATATATATATATATAATATATATACATATATATATATATATATATATATATATATATATATATATATATATACATATATATATATATATATATATATATATATATATATATATATATATATATATATATATATGTATTTATATATGACAAAATAGATGCTTATACTGCACTCCGTCGGTGACTTATTTAAAGTATTTCCAAACAGAGCGGCCAGCAATGCTGACACTTAATTGCGGAAGCGTACCTTTCCGAGTTTGCCGTCCGAAGGCATAGATATGGCGTTGGTGAAGCAACCAAAGGCGAATCGAAAGACCCCAAAATGTTCTTTGTATTTGCCGGACCATCCCAAGACGTGTTTCGTCGTATTACAGCTCATCAGTTGGGAACTAATGTGCTGCGGAGATGCATGGACCTATCACTTAGCTCGTGGTCAGCGATACTGGCGTACAAATCACACATCCATTTTGCACCAGGCAAGGGCCGTAATATTTTTGCTTGGTCCCGACTGGGTTCAATACACACTTCATGGGAGTGAAAAGAACCTCTATGAATTCCACTACCCGAGTTTAGAGACGTATTTTAATAAGATTATTCAAAAGACTTTTTTGGACAACTCTCTTATAGAAAAAATCCGGAAAAAATGCACCCAGTATCACCGCATATACAAAAAAAAAAACCTGTCTGCGAATTTTACTCTGGTATAAAAAAATGCCGGAGTAAAATTCGCACGTGCTGAACGGTTAACGATCTGAACAATATAAGTGCAAATAGAATTTTATAGCCCCAAAAATACTTTTAACCAGTGCCGGATTTAAGAAAAAGGCCCAAGAGGTAATTTTTCAAGAGGGGGCCCAGTTTTGTAGTGCAATAAAAAAGTGTTATTATAATAATAACGATTTTTATTGAATACACAAAGATTAACTTATTAAACTTTAAATCCTCGTCTTGCTTTCTGTTTAGCAAATACATCTATCGCAGAATCCAAATTAATTGAATTTGCTACTGATCTTTCAATGTAAAGAATAGAATAATCATTTAGCGTGTCTTGAGCTTGACGATATTCCTTTAGTATTTTCAAAGAACTCATGACTCATTCGGCATTAGCCGAACTTACAAGTAATGTCAAAAACAATCTGAATAAACCGTAACACTCAGAAAAACTGTCCATCAAATTGTTTTCAAACAATTACAAGCTCCAAATAATGTAATGGACTGTCGTTCGAGAAATTATGATTTTTTGTAAAATACATGCCAACAAATCAGATTAGTTCATATTTTAGATCTACGGCGAAAAATTCGAAGCATTTTTAGTGTTCCGTACGGAACATTTATAAGATCACTTCGGCGTCCATCCGTCTGTCTGTCTGTCACACCCGATTTACTCCGAAACTATTTGACATAAAAAGTTGAAATTTGGCAATAAAGGAATTAATGCCCTCATCAGAGCCGTGTAGCTTTAAAAGTCAAATTTTGACTTAAGAGGTTAGTTTTGGGGGGTGAAATCGGAAGTGAAAAAAATGTTTTTTTTTTACCAGGTCATCGAGTAGGGTGTCAAATGAAAGCCTGTTTTTACAGGCTTTCATTTGACTTGAATTTTTGAACTCGTCTTTTTAGACGAGTTCAAAAATATATATAATGTAGTGCGCACAATTCTCTTTGTATTATTTTTAAAAAAAGTGCGAAAAATCGCTGTTCCCCCCCACCTTATCTCGAAAAGTACCGGCCAAAAAATTTTGAAAAAATTCTGAAATATTCTTTACAGGGTGTAGATTGAACGAAAATTATCACGAGTGCGTTACCTTTAATAATTTATCTGGTATATAAAAAAAAAACAAAAATTTAAAGGTCATCAGTTTTTACTAGAGATCGAAAAAATCTTTGTTGGAAATCCATTTGGAATGTGTTTTGTGAAGTCACTGATCATTTTATACTTCCGTAACGAAAATTTTTATTTTAAAAGCAATCAACGTACGGAATACTAATTGCGCAAGTCCAACTTGCACTTGACCGGTTATTTTATTAAAGTTTTAACAGTGGTTGCCAAATCATGTCACGCTGAGTACTGAATGCCACCATAACAAGTTGAGAAAAAATAGACAATTCATCGAGGAAAGTAACGATCCAGCAGTGATCATATCTTATCCAGAAGCTTCAATTTTCAAGATTTCATTTTCTATGCAATCTATGATACATTCAAAATTCTGAATTGTGTGTACTCAGAACGTTGATATGGAATACTCTTTCACTCGAAATAGGCTCTTCGCCAACTTGATCATGAGGTGCATCCGTTCAAGTTTGAAAATTCATTTAGAGATCATATAGGAAAAATGATCCATCGACGACAAATTCTTTAATTTTCGCTTGAACAGCACCGTGAATCCCTGACATAATAGAGGCACCATCATAACCTGGATTACAGATATTATATTTGTCGAACAAAATTAATGTGATATCGGTGCAAATGGATGTAGTTTCGCCCTTTTTTTAGTTGGACGAAGCACAGAAATCTCTCTTTAATACATATTCTCGGAGAGTTAGAATCTTCACCTTGGACCACAACGTATCGTAATAAAATAAACTTTTGATCCGAGCGAGCAACATCTGTTGTGGAGTCAACAATTAATGTGAAAAATATTGCATTTTTTACATTCGTTAACAATTGCTTTCTTGGTTTCATTTGCCAAAAATGAAAAATTCGAAAGTAATTGTTTTACTCAAATATTTGATTCTCTCTGAAGATTGCATGGAAAATTGGAATATGGCGAGAAATCAACTTAATGATGCTCAAATAAATTCCAGGATAATCATCCTTCTGTAAGTTCTCATGGTTTTTGCAGTGACCAGAATTTTGTTTGCGTTTGCGTGTTCGCTATTTTTTTGCCTATCGCTCATTTGCTGATCAAGTTGATGACAAATATCTAATTTTTGCTGAAGCAGCAAAGTTGTTTAAGATGAGCTTTACTTAAACCGTGTTGATTGACAAATTTTGAAAAATGTTTCCAATCCGTAAAGCCGATGTACCACGCACTCTTTCTCGTGACTTCATCTTCGAACAACCAACAAAGATGACAATAAGCATAATTTTTTGTCACAGTATATGATAACCAGGGACTAAAATTGTCCTTCATGAAAAGATTTTTTTCTGTTGATGTTATAAAGCGAAGAATTAAATCGACGTTTGTCATTGGATTATTTGAATGCTCTATCAGGCATATCACATTCCTTCGGTTGACAATGACCTGCTAATAGACGAGCCCTAATTTCGTCTTTATTCTTCACTTCATTCTTCATATACACTCTTGTCGTTCTCACACTCAGAAACTATTGGCGGTGCACCTTGCGCCACAGTTTTCGTCATTTATCTCATTTCTTCTGATGATATTTGTTTCCCTGTATCAACAGTGGAAGACGCAGAACTTACAGAAGGATCATTAGGCATTACTGACTCATTCTGATCAATAACACTAGGTTTGGAAGTTGATTTTTTTTTGGGCTTATCTTGGCTGTCGTCACTTTTGTGAAATAGAAGCATCTGAAGAAGTAGTGATAAAAAATTTGTAAAGTTTGACTTGTCTTGGATCTTTTGCTGCGTCCAATTTGAGTTTTTGCTTCTCTTTCCTTTTTGCAAATCCACTTTTAGGATTCTTCAACTGATCCACTTTCTTAAGGTTACATTTTTTTAAAAAATGATAATGCAAAATGATAGATACAAAATTACTACCTGAAAATAATAAAGTTCGAATAAAGTATCGACTATGTATAAAGTAAAAGAAACAACTTCAAAAAACGGTGTCCAATATTTACAAAATAAGCAAATTTGCTTTCGACGTACATAAGAGACATTTCAAAATTTTGTCGGGAATGTGGAATCTTTGGCAGAATGACACTACTACGTATATATCACCACTATACCAAACACTTTATTTTGCACACGATGCGCGTATAGCTAACAATGTTAGCTTCATCAGGAGCGATAATTGACTAAAGCTAAACTACAAAACTACCTTATTTATACTTAGCCTAACATCTGAATTACTCAAGCGGAACTAATTACATACGCGAAGCCATCAGTTCTGGTCAAGTAACCAGTAGAAGGGACTATAAGGAATAGGCCCTCTGTCTTTATTTAAACTACTTTTACATTTTATAATTTCTACACTTTCGTATGCGTTCAACAATCTCCTGTCAGATACATCTTTAATTAATCTTAGATTATCTAACGTTACAGTATGATCGGCTTCAAGGGCAAGTTCGGGAATGCTAGACATTTCTGTTCTACTGTATTTTAAATGGGCTAAATGTTCTTTAAATTGTGTTTTAATTGACTTTTTAGTTTGCCCAACATACTTTTTGTCGCAATCATTACAACTAATTTCATAAATGCCAGTTTTTTCACAATTATGTCTTTGATATTTCCTGAGATATTCCTCAAATTATCTGATGACTTATAGACTAAGGTGAGGCCTACCTTATTGCTTCACGTGTAAAAAGGTGGAATTCTGAATATTTAACCTGAACTTGTCTATTTATTAACTTGTTTATTAAGTCATTGTCATAACCATTAACTCTAGTTATATTCCTAATATGATTCCTTTCATTACTGAAATTTTTCCATTAAGAGGAAAAGTAACTAAATAAACCTGAACTAAACAAAAAATCGATTACGAAAATTGACTTCCATTATGTCCATGTGATTATATTTAATTTCTTTAAACAAATATTAATTAAAAATTTTTTAAAAAAGTTGTGTTTGTCGGAACACTTATAAAATGTTTCGTACTTTTGATAATTGCTCATAGATTTTATAAGCTAAGAATATGGCTTGTTCGGTGATTGCTTATTCTATTTTAATGTTGTTTTATTAAACATTGAACGAAAAGTGTAAGAAATCTTTATAAGGCAGTGTACTATAACGCAGTCTCAAAAGAAAACTCACATAGAAACAATAAATGAAGCAAGACAAGTAGCGCCACTCAGAGTCATCGACAGAACACTATAAAAATAGCTTTGGCGGGCTATCGTTCAATTATATAGTGCAATAAATAAGTTCCCTTTCGCAACTTTTTACAATATCAAGAAAAACGTTTTAATAAACGAAACATAATATTACTGAAACTCGTCTTTTAAAAAATTATCAAAACAGATTTAAAATTTTATAGCGAAAAAGAGAAGGCCCTGGGATTTTTTTGCTGGTTGGAGTCTTGAGACCCTTCTGCTGGAAGAGCTTTGGCGGTAATTGCGCTTTAGCCGCTCGTTAAATCCGCCAGTGCTTTTAACTATAATGCACACCCCTATATAGATACCAAAATTTAAGAAAAACTTTCAGGAAAACGATATAATAAACATTTATTCACACCGAAAGTTCATATTCTGCTATATTGCCCGTTATAACTGGATTTAAGTGTCGAAGCTTAAGCTTGGACGGTACAAAGTCCCTGTCAGAGCGTGTCGATGCCTCGTTAAGCGCATCTACATGGCCTGGCAGTACCCATATAACAGCGTTACGCACACTGGAACAGTCAGTACCAGCCGATAGTACGAACCGTCAAGCAGATTTGGATCCTGAGAGGTGAGAAGACCCAGCTCAGCAGACCACCCGATTCAACTTTGCCGGATTACATCCTTTTTTAATAACTTTTTTAATAGAGGTATATGGTTGTAGGTAAGAGACTGACCTAGATTCGGAAACCCTTTTTAACTAGCAGGCCTTCTCTCTCCAGTGCGCAATGAGGGAGATATCTGCGGAGCTGTTTTGACGAGCATTCCCCTCAGCGCAATCCACTAGATCTAGACCCACGCACATCGATAGACAGGGCGAATTGATCCGATTTTGTCCAGCAGCCTGTCTCTGTCTGACACCCAGCTAGGTATCTATTGCGGATCCGTGCGTCCAGTATGCGCCTTTCTGCGTATCCGCTCATACACACATACTGACACTAGAGATAGGGCGGACTTGTTTAACCAGTAGCCCGTATCTGTCTGATGCACATCTAGAGATATATTGCGAGCTCGTGTGACCAGTATGCTTCTCCTTGTATTGTATACACTGAACTAGACGTACCAACATATAAGCTCAGACCGACATACCTATACTCTACAAGCGTATAGAGTACCAAATATAATTAGCGGCGCACCAAGAGCCTGGTGCTTAAACATGATAACGACGTTGGTTCGGGTAGGGAAGAGCCAAAACCAATAGCTGACAGTCCAGAGGAGTTTTTCACATACCCACGGAAAGTTCTACCTACCAACTACTACTCGCCGGAATCATCGAGGCCGTTATCATCTGCTTTCCTGTTTAGCAGCGCACGTGTAGCTTTCTGTTGACATATCGAACAGTGTACGTAGTAGGCCTCGATAAGTTTTACCACGAGACCCAGTGTCGCTGAAAAGGAATGCCTTGCGTCGTGGGACCGATCGAGACATTCTGGTGCAACTGGGATTGTTGTTGGAGAATATCGGGAGCTGTTTAAAGCCATTTCGGTGCAGATAGGATTGTTGCTAGGGAATGCCTGTGGCTGTTTGAAAAAGGTTGCCCACCGGGGTAAGACATTTTAGATCTATCCGATCATCCCGCTGCCCCCTGTCGTCCAAGGTTTAGATCCATAGGGATCAACGGGAACGGTTGCTATCGTTTCGACGGCGTTATTGTACGCACCATTATCCAGCGTACGAACTCCGTTAGATCCTATGTATCATTCTCCCGCAATCACGCATACTGCCCCGCGCCACACCCCGCATCTTCTTTTAGTTGTATTTTCATGAAACCTCTTGTTTTATTTCTATTTCCTCCGGCCCCTTCTGCTTTTCAGGGCATGTCCAAGATAAGCCACCAGGCGCATTGACCCCTGTGTTACCGTTTTTCCACTGTAATAAACTACCCGAGGCTCTGGTAGGCTCTTTACCACGTAAATCTAACAGGTGGCGCCCGAGGTTTGACCATTGGACAACCATCTGAAAGTCTGCCGACCGACAGAGAACCGATGCCTTGCGCGTTGAAGCAACGCGAGCACGAAAAAAAGCGTGACAACCTTGACCAGCGACCCAGTAATTATCCTGCAAATAGGTCGTAATTTCGGATATTCAATTTTCTGGTAAAACGACCAATTCTAAATTTTTTTTAATGAAAAGGAAATAACTGAGTTGCTTTTATGACAACCTAAAGACAAATCTTTTTAGTATTTAACTTCGTTCAATTTAAACATATACCTACAAATATACACTTGTGAGCAAAAAAATTAACTCAAACTATCTGACATGGATCCTAGAATTTAGGGTTCATATATTTTTAGAGATTTTAGTATCATTTGAAAGTCAATTCTTTTTCTAATAATATCAAATTGCTTTTTACTGATTAAAATGATTGAAAGGGGAAACAAGGAGAACAAGAATTGAAAGTAGGGGTAAGAGAAAGGAAAAATTAAACAAATATTAAGTTTAACAATTAAATTTGTTGATAAAACCCAAAATCAATATTGTGTATCCCCTCTCCTCCCACTAACCCTTATTTCTACTTCCAGTAGCGGCTGAGCTTTTTCACCACTGTCTATGGAGTTCTTCTTTACTCTTCCGTCATCGCAATCGTTAACTCCCTCAGCGATGCAGAGGCTGGATTTCTGGCTCGAACTCTTCTTTTGAGCTCAACCTACATGTGCTCGATTGGGTTGAGGCCAGGACTCCACGCGGGCCAGTCTAAGGTGGGTATTCCCACTTCCGCCCGGTATTGCCGCATCGATGCAGCAGCATCTGGCTTTGCATTGTCGGGCATTAGCACGAAGCTACCGCCAACAAACCCAGTGTAAGGACATGTTCTTGCAGGATCTCCTCGATGTACCGATGAACAGTTATTCTACCGCTACGAGTCTCATCAGTTACGAACACAAAATTGGTTTTCGCATCCAGCGAGATGCCTCCCCCTCACCATGACAGAACCTCCTCCATAGGCGAGTGTTTCAATAATGCAGCACTGCGCTCCCCAGGCCTCCTATAGACTGGTCTCCTTTTATCATTGCCATGTGTGCACATTCGGGACTTGTCTGAAAATAAAACGGAGCGCCATTGCTTTAAGGTCCAGTCGACATATTCTGAGTCGCTCTTGACGATGGGCAGCTGTCAATTTGGGTCCGTTAGCTGGTCTCTTCGGAGTTAGGTTAGCTTCTTTAAGTCTTCTTCTGACTGTCCAATGACTGACAGCCCGATCTCGAACTTGTCGGAGTTCCTGCTGGACCTCGAGGCCGGTCAAGTGACGATTTCTTATTGATGTGTTGGCAATGAAGCGGTCGTCTCTTTTCGAGGTACACCTTCTTCTGCATGGTCCTTGTCTTCGTGTAAAGGCGCCAATCTCTTGGTATCGTCTGTAGACTTTAGAGACAGCTGACTGGCTCAGGTGGAGTTGCGCAGAGACTACACGTTGGCTACGCCCTTCTTACAATAGGGCAATGACTTGTACCGTTTCTTCCGGGTGGTATCCATTTTCCGATGACGAAATTAGTGAGCAGGTATAGTAAAAATGTTGATGGTTTAAGTTTCGATAAAGGAATGATAGGAAAATGCAGTTGCATGTGTTTTTATAGGGATGAATAGTGCGCAACTAGCTAAGAGGGCAAAAATGGTTTAATCAGTAAAACTTTTTGGAAATACAAATGTTTTGGGTGTTATTCTAGTGATACCAAAAATAATATTATTGTTTGAAAATTAAATTCAAGGATCGGTGTTACATGTCGATTTTTTTGCTCATCAGTGTAGATCGTAATTTCGGATATTAAATTTTTGGTAAAAACGACAAATTCCAAATAATTTTTAGTGAAAAGGAAATAACTGAATTGCTTTTATGACAACCTAAAGATAAAGCTTTTAGTATTTAACTTCGTTCAATTTAAACATATATGTACCTACAAATATATTTAGATGTACGTTGCTAAAAATACGATTTCTGAAAGCGTTAAAGAGGAAATATACGAGCGTTTTCCTGTAACTTTTCGTTTTATTTAGAAGGGTTCATTACAATGAATATATACAGGGTGCGCCATATGTATGGAATAATGATTCCACATCATTTATTAATCAGTAAAACAAAAAAAAATGTTTAAATAAAAGTTATAGGGTGTTATACGGCGCATATGCTGACGTTGACAATAAAATATTTTGAACTGTCAGTTCGAAGAAATTACGCCAACTTCATTTTTTTTTAAACGGAAAGCCCTATATATTATTTTATTTTTGAATCCTAATAAAAATTCTAGATATTATTTACTAAGTTGGGAGTGTGGAATCTTTGGCACAATGATACTACTCAGTATATATCACCACTACACTAAACACTTTATTTTTGCACTCGACGCGCGTTTCGCTAACCATGTTAGCTTCATCATTGACTGATTAATCAATCATCGCTCCTGATGAAGCTAACATGGTTAGCGAAACGCGCGTCGAGTGCAAAAATAAAGTGGTGTAGTGGTGATATATACTGAGTAGATATTATTTGTCTAACATACCATATGTGTAAATTGAACTGTTTTGGAATTTTTGTCATTTGAAATTTAAAAAAGATAATAAAACTATTAATAAATACTCTAGGTTTATTTTTAAGGCAACAATTGTTCAAAATGTCTACCGTTAACAGCGAGGCAATGATCTAATCTGTCATATACAGCCTGAACAGAGTTTTGCAGAGAATTCGGGGTGATCTGTGTTACTTTATATTGAATTCTTTGTTGTAAATCTTTTACAGTTTCAGATCGACTTCGGTAAACTTTGGTTTTCAAATGACCCCATAAAAAAAATCGAGGAGCGTAAGGTCGGGACTCCTTGCAGGCTATTCTACAGCACCTCTTCTGCCTATCCATCGATTAGAAAAAATCACATCCAAATATCTACGAACATTGATTTCATAGTGAGGAGGTGCTCCATCTTGTTGGTACCATAGATTCCTGTTAGGGGTACCCAAATTATTTTCATCGGGAAAAAGACCTGCACAAGTTGGAATAACTTGCTCTTGGAGTAACTGTAAGTACCGCTGTCCTGTAAGATTTCCATAGATAAAAAAGGGACGCACCAAGCGTTTATTTTTGTGGTCTTTGAGAATAACTGTCGATTATCCAGTAGGGATTCTCAGTAGACACCGGCAGTTATGCCTGTTAACTCTTCCGGTAAGACAAGATGTGGCCTCGTCAGAAAAAACAATATTATGAATTAAGTTAGGATCATTATTGATTCGTTCCATCATGACCTTGCAAAATTCAATGCGTCTATCGTAGTCATCTTTAGATAATTCTTGCAATAGATGGGTTTATATGGATACAATTTTTCTTCATTCAGGATAAAACTTAAGGTACCTTTATTTATGTTGTGGTCTAGCCAAAGGTGACGAGTGGCTGTATGGCGATTTTCTGTAATTTCCAATAAAACATCTAACTTTTTATCATCTCTTGTTTTAACTTTTGGAGGTCCAGATTTCGAACGATTCTTAACATGACCTGATTGTCTAAATCGTTTTAATGTTCGGATATTGTATCGGATAAACAAAGTGATTCTTTCAGTTTCTGTTAAATATACCATTATGATATTGCTCAAATTGCAGTTTCATACAATGCAACAATAAACATTTTCGCCAATAAATCATTTTTTGAGTCGTTACCTGACAGTAAATGTTTGACACAAGCCAGCTTAATTTTTTTTTTATTTGATCTTAATTTCAAATATCAATAATTCCAAAACAGTTCAGTTTAGACATATGGTATGTTAGACAAATAATATCTAGAACTGGTAAAACTTCGTTAGGCGGGCTTTTCAAAAAAAGGGTTTTTTTGGAATAGACTTAAAATGGTCTAATTTTGAACGATTTACGAGACATTTCTTTTGGTAAATAAAAATTAACCTGTATCACTGACAATTGTTGTTAACCACTGATCGAAATTGAAAAATAGGCTCCGTTCACACTAATCTTTTCAAAAAATTATAAAATTTATTTCAGTTGTAATCTAATTTTATCACAAAATTGTTTATTGTCATTTTTAGTGTTCCATAAACATTTATAAGATGACTTCGGTGTCTCTCTGCCGGTTCGTCTGTCTGTCTGTCTGTCTGTCACACCCCCGATTTCCTTCGAAACTATTTGCCATAGAAAGTTGAAATTTGGTAATAATATAGGAATCGAGGGCCTCATCAGAGCCGTGTAGTTTTGAAAGTAAAATTTTGACTTAAGGGGTTAGTTTTGTGGGGGGGGGGGTGAAATCAGAAGTGAAAAATTTTTTTTTTTATTAGGTCATCGAGTGTGGTGTCAAATGAAAGCTTGTGAAAACACAAGTAAAATATATATATATATATATATATATATATATATATATATATATATATATATATATATATATATATATACAGTAATACCCCGCTTAGCGCGACCCCCCCGTTACGCGCGGTTTCACTATAACGCGAATTTCAAATTTCGCGCTCATGTAGTCATTAACTTCTCTATGGTCGCGGGGGGATCCCCGCTTTCTCTGAATATTCTCTTTGAAGAATTGGGAATTCCCTGTCCTTCGACTTTGTTCTATGGGGATTTCCTCGTTCGTTTCGTGTGTTCATTTGTTCCGTAATGTTAGTTCGGTCGGCTGGCAGTTTTGTTTTAATATTTATTGGAGATACATACATACATAATTTAACCCTACGTTAAAAATGCCGCCTGTAAAGAAAAAAGAGCGTAAAAGCGTCACTTTGGAATTGAAGATGAAAGTGTTAAGAAGAATGGAAAATGGAGGCAAAGCAACAATTGTTGGGAGAGATTTTGGACTCTCAGAATCGACTGTGAGAACGATTTATAAAAATCGGGAAAAAATTAAAATCTCCAGCGAAGGTTCAACACCTATAAGTGCAACAAAACTTTCTCGTTCGAGATCATCTATCTTAGAAAGAATGGAGAAATTACTGTCAGTCTGGATCGAAGATTTGAATAAGAAGAACACACCACTAAGTCAAGATCTCATATGCACAAAAGCAAAATCTTTGTATGAGATGCTGAAAACAAAAGAAGGAGAAGGGAGTGCCACTCCGACTTTTGCTGCCAGCAGAGGCTGGTTCCATCGGTTCAAGCAGCGTTCTAATCTTCACAATATCCACATAACAGGCGAGGCGGCCAGCGCGGACATTCAAGCTGCAGCTGAGTTTCCAGACAAGTTTCAAGACTTCGTTAGACGAGAGAAAATTCCTGCTTGTCTCATCTTCAATGTTGATGAGACCGCACTTTACTGGAAAAAAATGCCATCTCGAACATTCATTTCTAAGGAAGAACGTCAAGCCAGTGGTTTCAAAGCTGCGAAAGATCGACTAACACTTCTGCTGGGTGGTAATGCCACTGGTGATTTCAAACTGAAACCTTTACTAGTGTACCATTCAGAAACACCCCGTGCAATGCGAGGCACAGACAAGACAAGTCTACCAGTTGTGTGGCGATCAAACAGAAAGGCGTGGGTTACACGGGAAATTTTTCAAGAATGGTATTCTAATAGTTTTTGCCCATCAGTCAAATCATACTGTGACAGAAATGGGCTTGAACCTAAAGTTATATTACTCTTAGACAATGCCCCAGGACATCCAACCTCACTTGATACGCCCAGAGACTTAAAAGTGTACGTAAAGTTCCTTCCACCAAACACTACGTCAATATTACAACCTATGGACCAGGGAGCAATAGCAAACTTCAAAGCTTATTACCATCGCCGCACTTTTAGCCAACTAATTCATGAAACTGACGGGGAAGGAAGACAGTCTATGCGAGAGTGGTGGAAGTCATACAACATTATGAAGTCTATTCACAACATAGAAGAGGCTTGGAAGGAAGTTAAAATGAGTTGTATGAATGGGGTGTGGCGTAATCTTTGGCCAGATGTAGTGGAAGCACCTAGAAGAATTGTCCAGATGCAGAGACAAGTGCTTGAAGACATTGCTGCAATGATTGAGGGGTCTGAACTTGAAGATGTCACGGTAGAAGATCTCGTAGAACTTGTAGCAACGCACGACGATCCTATTAGCAATGAAGATCTGATCGAGTTACAGAATAATCCTATCTACGATGAGGAAGAACAAGTAGAAGAGAAAGTTTTATCTTCAGGGGAAATACAAAATGCACTTTCAAAAATTTATTCAGGTTTGGACATATTGCAGAGTATAGACAATAATGATGACCGTGTCTTGACCGTGTGTCAAACAATTAAAAACAGTGTTGGGTGTTATGAACGTATTTTACAAGAACGTAAACAAAACGTTACCCAAAAGACAATAGATGTATTTTTCCGTAAAAAATAAGAGTATGTATTGCATAAAGTGTTCTTAGAATTAAAGTGATTGATTAAAATGATTTGTATTTTTTTGTATTAAATTTTGACTATGTTTAATCATAAACCTCGATATACGCGAATTTCAGTTAACGCGATTTTTTTCGGAACGTATCCCTCGCGTAAAGCGGGGTATTACTGTATATAAATATCTATATATATATATATATATATATATATATATATATATATATATATATATACATATATATATATATATATATATATATATATATATATGTATATATATATATATATATATATATATATATATATATATATATTGTAACATTCATTTTTTCCTAGATTTTAAGACCATGTAATGTTACTGATTTTTCATTTCAAATTGTATTTATTTTCATTTTTGTATCGAACGGTATATTAAACAGAAGTTTCAAGACGTTCGGTATATACGGTGTTGTGCGGGTTCCGGACCGAACCTACCGCCAGGCCGCGATTGGTGAATGTTTGATCCGCAGTTTTGATTGGAGCGTCGTGATATTACCGGCAAAAGTCGCACGATTATTTAAGGCTCCGCAGAGTTTGAAGCTAGGCTGTTTTCCATCTAGCCGCAGCCAGGCAGTACCGTCTAGCCGAGAGGCTATTTTCCATCTAGCCGAAGTAGGCTAATTTTCATCAGAGCCGCTAAGTAAAAGCACCAGTGTCTTAAATAAAAGCCGTAGTGGGCTTTCTAAGTGTTTGTTAAGAAAAAGTGTGAAATCGGGCGTAGTCGATCACAGCAGGAATAGAAAACAGTAAGTCAACAAAACTCCCTTCAATAGACTTATTCGAGAGTAGCGCCTTAACTGCAACGTAAAACAGACTAAAAAGTGAAGTGTAAAGCACGATTTCTCGTCTTCGGGGGTTATAATAGTCTAAAATTTTAATGTAACAACTACTAGTTAGGCTAGAATTTGTTAGGTAAAACTGTAAAGGTTAGAACTTTTCATTTTAAAAACAAGAATAAATTTTCTTTTTTGATTAAAGCTAGTGTCTCACTGAATATTTATTTTTCTTTTCAGGATAAGTTGTACTAGACTAATTCTTTTTAGTAATACCCATAAAACCCTTCAGCATTTTTTCCATTTTTTTAGCTGAAGTTAGATCCTTTCTATTTTAAAATGGATGGTGCCCAAAAATTTGGTACAGCTAAAGCCTTTTAAAAAAAAAATAGAAATTAATTCCAAAAAAGACGTAAGACAATTATCTCTTACCCATATTTCTCTACCAAGGAAAACTGAGCTAGTGTTTGTTTAATTTCTTTAGTTCTTTTAAAAATCAGGATCCACTCAATTCATTAGCAGAAATTAAAGCGGGGCTGCAAGAAAATTGTGCTCAAGCTTGGGGCGTCCAATATTCAAACGGTACAAAATGACGCAGTGTACGTGGGGCGCAATTAAACACCTTTTCATAAGCTACAAAATGACACCACAACGTGCGGGCAAGTTCTCATGTTACAAAATTACGCCCAAGCTTGGGGCAACATTTTTTCACAGGTTACAATATATATATATATATATATATATATATATATATATATATATATATATATATATATATATATCTATATATATATATATATAATATATATATATATATATATATATATATATATCATGTAATACTTGGGCTCACTTTTCTTTGTATTCTTTTTAAAAAATCGCTGTCCTCCCACCTTAGCTCGTAAAGTACTAATCAAAAATTTTGAAAAAATTCTGGAATATTCTCCACGGGGTGTAGATTGAACGAAAATTATCACGAGTGCATTACCTTTAATAATTTATTTGATATATAAAAAAACATTTTATTAGGTCATCGAGTGTGGTGTCAAATGAAAGCTTGTGAAAACACAAGTAAAATATATATATATATATATATATATATATATATATATATATATATATATATATATATATATGTATCTATATATATATATATATATATATATATATATATATATATATATATATATATATATATATATATCTATATATATATATAATATATATATATATATATATATATATATATATATATATATAAATATCTATATATATATATATATATATATATATATATATATATATATATATATATCATGTAATACTTGGGCTCACTTTTCTTTGTATTCTTTTTAAAAAATCGCTGTCCTCCCACCTTAGCTCGTAAAGTACTAATCAAAAAATTTTGAAAAAATTCTGGAATATTCTCCACGGGGTGTAGATTGAACGAAAATTATCACGAGTGCATTACCTTTAATAATTTATTTGATATATAAAAAAACAAAAATTGATTGACTACTTTGGGGTGTATTTTGTGAAGTCACTGATCATTTTATACCACCGTAACAATTTTTTTTATTTTAAAAGTAATCAACGTACGGAACACTACTTGTGCAAGTTCAACTTGCACTTGACCGGTTATTTTTGGTAAAATTTCGGTATGTGGGCTTTTCAGAAAAGGAAGTTTTTTTTTTAAATAGACTTAAAATGGCCTAAATTTGAAAAATTTATGAGAAAAAATCGTGAGGTAACCGTTTTTGTTAACCTAAACTAACTGAAACTAACCTGAATTCAGTAATCAGCAATTACAAAATATATTAAATAAAGGAAAAAAATGTCCTATCTTAAAAATGATATACGTGCTATATTAGTGACTGGAGACCAAAGTTAGTTCAGGTTAGCAAAGACAGCCTTACCTTGATTTTTTTCTCATTCTTTCAAAATGAGACCATTTTAGGCCTATTCCAAAAAAAAAAACCTTGTGATTTGTTCTTTTCGTGTTTTTTTCCGCCAAGAAAAATTCACAGCAAAGTTCCTTTTTGGTTGGAATTTTACTACGACTGTAAATGTAACATCACCTCGGCCCATGCGCATAAACGAACTGAGTTCTCCCGAGCAGTTTCGATCATTGGTTGTCAATAGCATAGTAGACTTTCGTACGCTTACGTATCAATGTTTATATGCAAAAAAAACGTGCAAAAACGGCCACCCCCCGATATTTTCTCGTAAGTCTTTAAAAATTAGACCATTTTAAGCCTATTCCAGAAAAAAAAAAACATTTTTCTGAAAAGCCCGCGTAACGAAGTTTTACCCTAGAATTTTTAGTAGGACTCAAAAATAAAATAATATACAGGGCTCTCCATTTTTTAAAAAAAAAATCAAGATGGCGTCATTTCTTCGAACTGATCGTTCAAAATATTTTATTGTCGACGTCAGCATATGCGCCCTATAACTTTTGTTTAAAAAAATTTTGATACACTGATTAATAAATGCTGTGGAATCATTATTCCATAAATATGGGGTACCCTGTATATATGTCTCATCAATAAATAGGGGAGCAACAATGAATGGAAATTTTTTATCTAATAATAATATACTTTTATTTAAATATATTAGTAGAAAAAATAAAATAAATAAAATTTAAAATAATATTAATAAAAAATTCTCAGGTCGCTTTTTAGTTATAATAAGATTCTGCGCAGTCATGATATACTCGTAGGTATACTGTGATGATTTGTTAAAGATAGTGAACCCATTTGTTGGTATATACAAATAACTGTTGCGTTTCAAGTGATTCTGAAATCCACAGTATGATAGAAACTGAGTTTATTTCATTCTTTCTTTTTTCGCGTGCCCGGGTTGTACATATTCAAACTATTTTAGCCAAGGATCGGGCTACGTTACCGATTTATTTCAGTGAACGATTAAGTTTATATCTAAAAATAATCGTAAGCGTTACTAGTTTTAAAGGTGCGAATTATGTTCTACACGATGTGTCGTGAGAAACATTAAAAACGCATCTTATGACCCTTTTGGGCTAATCCAAACTTTTATTGATGAAAGCGACGTTCTCCAAAAACAAATTTCGCAATGGAGCATGGATCCTAACGATCCTTATCATAAAAAAGTTATTTAATTAAATAGCTTCTGTTTTATGATAAGGATCCTTAGGATCCATGCTCCACTGCGAAATTTGTTTTTGGAGAACGTCGCTTACATCAAGAAAAGTTTGGATTAGCCCAAAGGGGTCACAAGATGCGTTTTTAATGTTGCTCAGGACACATCGTGTAGGACATAATTCGCATCTTTAAAGCTCTTAAGTTTAAGAGGTTTCTTTTCAGTTAGATTTTTATATTACATGGGGGGGTTGCTAGATCTCCTACCGGGTGCCTCCTGAGATGGCGGATAGGGGGATGCTAACTAGATATAGCGAGTACCGGGGAAATAAAATACCCGGGGTGGACCAAAACTAGAGAAGAGCATCTGTCTTCAGAGAAGCCGCTCTAAACAGCGTCTGTCCCAGAATGGGCGGCTGATTTATCAAACTCGCCAAGTCGCCTGGCAAGCGTGGCGTTTTATTGCTATTTACTCCTTAAGCAAAGAAATGGAATGAAATGTCGAACTTCAAAACGAACCTATTCCAGGTTAGTAGAGTATCCAACTCACAATCTAACCCTGATACGTCAGACTGGTCCAAGGATTCTGGGGGACAAGATCTCGACTTCAAAACATATCCGCAAATTAACGCAGTTATTCAAACTATGGATCACAACGTACAATGCTCGTACACTCAGAACTGACGATAAGATTATAGAATAAGAAGAAGAATTAACAAAAATTAATTGGGATGTTGTTGGACTAAGTGAAGTCTGAAGAACAGAGAAACACTGGATTAGTCTCAAATCAGGAAACCCATTGATATATAGGGGAGGAATAGATGACACCACAGGAAGTATTGGATTTATGGTTAACAGAAAATTTACATCTTAAATAAAAGCTTTTAAGTCAATATCAGAAAGAGTAGCTTTTATAATTCTAATGATATCGGCAATCATAAAAATAAAAGTTATACAGGTATACGCTCCTACGTCCACCCACTCAGAAGAGGAGGTGGAATTATTCTATGAACACTTAAAAATAGCCATTCAAACTGATTCCTACACATTGGAATATCGTTATGGGGATTTTAATGCTAAAGTAGGCAAAAAACAAGAGCCGGACGAACCCCACATTGGAAAATTTGGAATTGACCAAAGAAATGAACGACGAGATATGCTATTAAACTTCATGAATGTATATAGGTTATATGCCATGAATTCTTTCTTTTAAAAAGGCCTAGCCGAAAATGGACTTGGATGTCACCATTCGGAAACACAAAAAACGAAATAGATTACTGACAAATGAAAAACACAATATTCGCGACGTTACAGTGTTAAATTTGTTTGATATGGGTAGTGACCATAGACTCATAAGAGCCGCACTAGTTATTAACAAAAGAACAGAGAGGAAACAACGAATTAAGAGAAACTCAAATAAGCTAATAGCGGAGGAATTAAAAAAAAGAAGGTGAGACATACAGAAAAATAGTCAACAAACATTTAGCTATCACTGATATTGTTGACGAAAGACTTACAATAGACGAAGTAAATAATAGAATAACAACGATAATCATCACGTCAATGAAAAAATTAAAGCAGTAGTAACAAAAATGTTATGTAAATCGATATTCCGAAATAAAATTTCGGAATATGGTTTGTTACTTGATTGGTCACTACAACATAAAGTCGAGAAATTCGCACATGCAAAATGACCAACAAAGATCCCATGAATGCTATATCCCATGCCTTTCCTCCTTCGACTATAGTTTCTGAGCCTATACTCTTCATCAGGTAGGCTTTAGGCAACGGTATCGATCGTAAAGATCCGAGTACCGTGGAGAGTCAAGTTGGAATGACTCTTGCTGGCTTATAGCAATCATGGTACCTTAATGAACGAGATTCTACTCGTTGTGCAAGATACAGATCTTTGCGCCAACTGTTGAGATTTTCGAACTTCGAAAAACTGCTCAACTATATAAAATCTAACATTGTTAGGAAGGATAAACTAAATCGATATTCCGAAATAAAATTTCGGAATATGGTTTGTTACTTGACTGGTCACTACAACATAAAGTCGTAGGAGGAAAGGCATGGAATTCATGGGATCTTTGTTGGTCATTTTGCATGTGCAAATTTCTCGACTCGGAAGGGAATAAATGTGAATGGACAGCGTCTAACTTGAGCTACGCAGATGACATCATATTCCTCCCAAACACTGGAAGCGACTTACAAGAAAAAACGACTTTAACAGAGAATCAGCCAAAGTAGGACTGAAGATGAATCTAACAAAAACAAAAATTATGTACCCTGGCCCGGATGCAGCAATTGTAGTCGATAATACCCAAATTGAAAAGTGAACGAATATATATATATATATATATATATATATATATATATATATATATATATATATATATATATATATATATATATATATATATATATATATCTGTCAAAGAATAGAACTAGGGAGAAATAGTGAAAAATCTGAAATAAAAAGAATAAAAAGTGGTTAGATCGCGTCTGGAAAACTATTCTTTATTCTAAAAAACAAAAAAATTGCTCAACGACTTAAAATAAAGGTGTTCGACCAATGTGTGCTACCGGCTCTGAAGTATGGAGCAGAAAATTGGCAACAAAGGACAATATCGAAACTATAAGAATAGCGCAGCGAAGTATGGAAAAATCTATGTTGAATGTAACAAGAAAGGACAAAATTAGAAACGAGGATCAGATCCATCACAAAAGTGACAGACGTTAGTGCCAAAGCGCTCAATTAAAGTGGAGTTACGCGAGACATGACGCAAGAGAAGATACAAATAAATGGAACCGCAAAGTCAGCGAATGGAGACCGTATGGACATAAGCGAGGAAGAGGACGTCCACCCATGCGCTGGTATGACGACTTCAAACGAACGGCTGAATTGAACTGGATTAGAACAGCACAAAATAGCGAAAGATGGAAAGACTTATTTATTCAAAAATGGACTTAGAGAGGCTTAAGAAGAAGAAGAATAAGATGTTACATGAAACTTAATATATGTTGTCTTAGACCTATGTAGATACAAGAGAGTACGACGAGCTAATAGTGGCGGTATCTGATTTAAAATATTTGTGTATATTTCCTCATGAAGCTATGCGATATTGAGTCATACTACCGCGGGTCCAGTTCAATACAACTTTCATTGGTTTAACTTCTTGGTGAGAAATAGCATACGTATCATTGTTGTGCCTATTATCAAAGGCTTCCTGCCTCTGAGATTACATTATAAATGTTGATTCATCTGTGAACACTTCTAGGTGGAGGATTAAAGCAAGGTCATTAATACCTCAGTTACCCGAAAAGAGCCCAGTTAGTGTTTCAATTTGTGAAAAGGCATAAACCGTTAATGATAAAAGGCACAAATATCAATTTAGACTGCTTAAAGGGTACAAACATTTTCCTTTTATTTTTTTTTTTTTAGTGATTTTTTTTTTACATTCTAAGGATTTAGTTACACATCATTCTCTTTAATTTTTGTTCTTTCAAGATTAAAAAGAAAAGCTAGTAAGCTGTCTTACATATAAGCAAATAGCTTTTCCGAATTTATACTTGACGTAGATTATGCCTTGCAAGGTACGATTCTTCTGTCAAGAATTTTCCTAAGTGCGTGTTTTTGTTTAATTTAAGGGATTATTAAAATAATGCACATTTACTTTGGTAACAAATAATTAGAAAATATCTATATGGTCTTAAAAGGCAGGCACACATTAACGCAACAATTATAATATAGTAGAGGTTTCTTTCTATTCTGTTATTATGTATAATGTAAAATTGTGTCTATTTTAGTAACAATCTTTACTTAAAGCGACATTTAAAAAATTATCATGTGATTGTGCTTGTAAAATAGTCATTTTGCGCTCTCTGTGTCCCTTAACTTTCTATTGTACTACGGAAATATGTGATGACAGGCGACGAGCTAATGCTGGCGGTATCTGATTTAAAATATTTGTGTATATTTCCTCATGAGGCTTTGCAATATTGAGTCATACTATCGCGGGTCCAGCTCAATACAACTTTCATTGGTTTAACTTCTTGGAGAAAAAAGATCAAATACGTAATTATTATGTTATGTAGAGGAAAGTCACTACTCGGAGTATACCTTTAATGTAACCATTTCATTATCATCAATCACACAACAATAGTGATGCATACAAATATATCGTGGGAAAGGCTGCTACTAGTTCGATAAGTTTTAAATGAATGAACGATTTTTTCTTAAATCGTATAAAAGAAGTTAGTTTTTGGTAGCATATCAAGCAGGGTACTGTAACATTTTAACAGTAAAATCTAGTATCAGAAATTATGTTTGTCATAAGGATTATGTGTTTTATATGCTAGAGCAGGAGTGGCAAAGCTATGGCACGCGCATGCGCAGCTGGCACGTAGAAAAATGTTATTGGCACGCGGGAGAAATAGTTGCTTTTCTAAAATTTTTGTAAATTATTACTTTCTTCTTTAAATAAGGAATTAACATCAAATTATATTTATTCAAAGAGAATATATTTATTTTGTTTCGAAACTGTGTGAATTATATCATGACTAGTAAATTTTAAATAACTTCTTTTGAAGCTGAATATGCCGCCGTGCTGTCATTTCGTCGCGCTGTGCTGCCATGGTGCCCGGCGACTTTGTATGCGGCATATAGTTTTGTGCATAAACATTTCATATTGCACATTTAGATTCAAACGTTTTAACTTGTGGTTGTGCTATGTGATTATCCAGATTCGATATTACTTTAGTATTTATTTACAATACTTTCTGCTTTCGTATTACATATATGTATAAGCAACTAAAATTAATTTCGATACAACGGTAGAATCATTTTATTAAATTTTTATTACGATTTTGAAAGAGAATTTTTGATATAGCTATAGAAAAAAAGATTGAAATTACTTTCATCTTCACTGCAAGCAAGTAGTAACAGATAATTTCAAAACTATTGGACTTAGGACTGTGGGATGCTAAACAAAGGTGATAAGGGAATATATCTTTTATGTTCTGCATATGTAGTGTTCAAAACATCCGCGGTAAAGCGACGTTAGGAAACAACCCATAAAAAATTATTAGCAAAAATAAAGCTGTACAAAAGGACTATATTTCTCAGAAAATTAAGGAAAAATCAATCTGCGTCATTAGTTAAATATATTAGTAACCACTCTCATTTAACCATTTCTAGTCTTGCAGCATCAAATACAATTGCAAAACAAGGTAGACCATTCAGCGACGGCGAATATTTGAAATAAGACTGGCTAGAAGATTTTGGGAATAAAGAAATTATTACTCAAAAATAAAGGATTTACCTCTTGCTAGGAACACTGTTAAAGATGGAATCTAAAAAAAAAGCCTCAAATATTAGCAAACAACAAATAACAGATTTGAAATCTGCAGGTTTAGTTTATCTTTGCCTGAATGACAGCCGTCATAGGATCGGTTCTTTTAGTAATATTTGCTCGATATATTACCGCAGATCATATTAATGAAGAATTAATTAGTATCTTTGTCAAAGAAATTGATTTGTACTACTAATGGTTGGAAAAAAATCTTTTTTTTTTATTTATTTAAAAAAGGATGGTTGGTATTCTCGGTGTTTACTGTATTATTCACCAACAAGCTTTATGTGCAAAAACCGGTTTTCAATCATTAGAACATATTAATTCAGTGACTACAATAGTAGATTTTATAGTATCAAATCTTTTAAATAAATGAAAATTTAATGCACTCCTAACAGATGAAAACTTCGAGTATAGTGGTCTATTAATGTATAATAACATGAGATGGTTAAGTAGAGACAATTTAAAAATAAGAATTTTTTTACATAATGAGACTAAAATTGATCAATTCAAAGTAAAAACAAACTTATAATGGATTTCCAAACTAATGTTCTATTGTGATTTTCGCAAATACTTAAATGAGTTAAAATTTAAGTTACAAGGTTTAAATAAGACGATTCCCAACATGTATAATTTAATTCAAGTATTACAAACAAAATTACAAATATTTAAACGAGATCTTGTGTCTCATGCCTTCAAATTTAAATTTTTTTTATAGAAAATCCGACACGTTAAACTGAAGTAAATCAAATTCCATTGACTGAAAATTTAACCACAGCTTGGAATCAATAATAATAGATGAATTGTCTTCGCGACTTTTAGGAATTTAAAAATTTCTAAGAAATTTCAAATACATAATTTACCCAGACATAGCCAAAGTTGATGGACTTCATTTGGAAATTTTTGAATGGTTAAAATAAGAAACGCAAAATTTTATTGACTTAAGGGAAAATTTAAAGATTATTGAAAGGGAACGTTTGGAGAAAAAAATAAATAATAATGCTTAAAGCAAAATTATTAATGCCTAGCAAACGATTCCAGAAGAGTTCAAATTTTTAAAGAAATTAGCGTTAGCTATTTTAACTATATTTTCTTTTATATGCATGTGATTCACCGTTTTGAGAAACTAATGTGACAAAAAATAAAATCACAAATAAATTAACGAATGAATTTAGTTCAGCAAGAATTTTATTAAAAGTAACGAAATACAAACCTGATATGAAATACTTAACAAAAGACATTCAACAACGAAAAATCGCATTAAAAATTTATATTTTAATTCTTATTGTAGGTACGTACTTAAATCATGTGGTTTGAAAAGTAAACACGAGTAATGAACAATTGTTATCTTTGTCTAATTATATCTTTTTATTGGGAGAATATTTAAATACATAATATATGTTATAATAATTAAAATTTAGTTATGAATCTCTAGTTGTCGTTGTTTAATTAAATATTTCTGTTAGTTGTATATATATTTATATTTATTTAATTTTTTTATTTATATATATATATATATATATATATATATATATACAATAATTTTAATTAAAACTGTATTAATAAAAATATTAATTTAATACAAATATTGTACGTATATGTACTTTTTTATCTCCTCACAATCAGAAATGATTTTTTTTCCATTCATTGTAAAAGTTACTTAGTGCTTCAAATTGGCACGCCGAGATAAAAATGTTCGTCATCCGTGTTCTAGGGAATAGGTATCATCGCTTACGATACAATAATGAATCATCTAAGTTGGGAAAGTGGAATCTTTGGCACAATGACACTACTCAGTATATATCACCCCAGCACCAAACACTTTATTTTTGCACTCGACGCGAGTTTCGCTAACCATGTTAGCTTCATTGACTATCAATCATCGCTCCTAATGAAGCTAACATGGTTAGCGAAACGCGCGTCGAGTGCAAAAATAAAGTGTTTGATGTAGTGGTGATATATACTGAGTAATAACGAATTAGTTTCGTCCATTTTTCAACCTTCTTCTACCAACAGAAGTTCTCCCCAAGAGGTTCAAAATTAATAGAACTTGTGCAAGACCCAACCAATTTTATTATTTCTTTTAAACTTTAAATAATCTAACAATCCTCTTAATGATCGATATGTTTAAAAAAGTGGCATTTAGCGAGAAGCTATTTAAGAATAAAAATATAATTTTAAAAAGATGAGAAATATTTGATTAGAATTTCCAAATCATTTTTCTACCATTTTTCATTATGTAATAGTTTAGAAATTGATAATATCTGTCAAGTAAGAACGTGTCCGCGATAACTCATTTTTGGTAGATGCGATTTTAGAGCTTTAACAAAAAATCAGTAGAGGGAAGCTTTGTCTACGACGAATTTAGTAACAGTATCAGTCGATTCCGAACTTTCGTCGAAATCACCTAAAATCAAAAATGAGTCACATGTTTGCGCGTTCCTTTCGAGGCAGTCTTTCTTTGTTCCCACCCAAAGGGGCCTAAAATTCTGCTGTCTCTAAATATAATAAAAACTCGATATCGTTTGTGAAGAAGTGGGCAAATCGTTTTAACGAGACGAAAAATATCGACGGCTTGCCAAAACGTGGTTCGGTATGCAAAGTCATTCCGAAAGTTGAAAAACGAATCGTGTCTTTGTATTCACGGGACCCGAAATTGACGCTGCGTCAAGGAGCCGTAAAATTAAGAAAATCGGAGTTGAATGTGCTTCATGTTCATTATGTCAAATTCCGAAGCACGTTGAAGAAACCTTTGCGGAGCGAAAATCACGTCACCAAGGGGCTCGTTTGGGCCCAGGATAAGATACTAGAGTGGCCCTATTGAAAATGTTTAGTCTGTTGTAAAGAGAAAGTTCAGAGGAAAGACTCTGAGGACTTTGACTTAGTTGTCTCGCGAGAGTCGAAAAATTTGCAGAGTATGCAGAAAATCTCGTCGATACAACCTCGAAGATGTTAGGCGATTATTGATGCAGGACAGGATTCGACAATTTATTAAGATAATTGAGCTGTTGTTAGCACACCAAAGTAATGGCAAAAAATGTTCTCGAAACACATTTTTTTCAAAAATACGAGCTGTCACGTTCTTACTTGACAGACTGTACTACTCAGTATATATCACCACTACACCAAACACTTTATTTTTGCACTCGACGCGCGTTTCGCTAACCATGTTAGCTTCATCAGGAGCGATGATTGACTGTCAGTCAATCATCGCTCCTGATGAAGCTAACATGGTTAGCTCAGTCAATCATCGCTCCTGATGAAGCTAACATGGTTAGCGAAACGCGCGTCGAGTGCAAAAATAAAGTGTTTGGTGTAGTGGTGATATATACTGAGTAGTATCATTGTGCCAAAGATTCCACACTCCCAACTTAGTTGACAGACTGTATCTCTTCAAGTGGAGCAAGAACTGTATATAATAATTTGGGACTTTCATATCATTGGCAAACTTATGAATAAAGTATAAAAATAGATGATAGTTGATTCTTTTTAATTATATATTAGTTAGGTAGTCAGTTAAAGGTTGTTTAAAAAAACAGAAAAATGTAAGAAAACACCAAGTTTTAATTTGTCAGGAAAGCACACACTTGTAAACTTTACTGTTACTAGAAAGAAGTCCATATTTTCAATCAGCAATGTTAAAATTATACAAAATTGCTTGTCTTTTTTGGAGTTACCAGAATATTATGCAAAATTTTGCATTTTTTCTTCTCCTGGTAACATAATTTGGGTGTAATTGCATCAAACGTACCTAAAATGTTTCAACTTGACAACAGTCAAAAGTTTCCTAAATGTAATAAAGTAACACAAAATTTTTGATATTCTGTTGGTCGCTTATGTCAGTTTAAAATAATTTAGGTGCCGAGTATATTCAAAACATTTCAACCTGAGAATAACAAAAATCACATTTATTTTGTATTTTTATTTTGTTATCTTATTGCAACCACCAAAACAAAAATAATGTCTGTCCCTCGATATGATATTTGACAACGATCACTATGTTCAGTTACTAGAAATCAGCTGTTACAAGAATATAACCTGTTTTTTTGATCTAGTTACGTGATTTCTCGTAGAATCGAGTTAACAATCACAGTTGATCGATAAAAATGCCAAGCAGTTGAGATTACGTACAGGGTGATCATCTTTAGACGCCCGGCTCCGATTTATTTTTTTTTAATGTAGAGTAGTATAGTACATATCAAGGAGTATTCTGGCGTATTGACATTTGACTTAACTCGTGCATACCCATACCGAGAAGAGATTTTACTTGGTCGGACCATCTTGTCGGATACAAGACAGATCTACCTTCTACCTTTACCGTTTACTCTTCCTTGTTACTACAAGTTTTTCCATGGCATCCACTTTCCTCACAACGTGACCAGAATATTTCAGGTACTGTCTGTTAATTCTATTTGAAAGTCGGTCATTTATACTAAGCTCTTCAAGAATAGATACATTAGTACGATGTTCGGTGTATGATACTGTGAGGATTCTTTGATATGCCCACATCTTAAACGCATCGATTCGTCTTTTGTCAGCTTGTTTAATGATCCATGTTTCCGATGCGTAAGTTGCTATGAGGAATATAAGGCTGGATAGCAATCTTAACTTTGCATTTTTTGTGACAGCTAGATCTTTCCAGATCTTAGAAAGATTGATCGCCGAGTTTCTAGCCACAGCCAAATGTCTTCTCACTTTCGCTTCACACTATGTGGTCTGACGCCGGCTTCTAGGTTAAAAGGATCGGAAAAATGATTATTCAGTTTAATTCTGCCATTTGTGTTCTCATACAGAGAACAGATAAGTTTTAAAAGATGTATAGGTGTTGTCATGCTGATTAAAATCGTCCAGAGTTTGTTCCATTGTATGCAGTCAAAAGCTTTAAAGTAGTCTATCAAACAGATATAGGTTGTTATTTGGAATTCCCTGACTTTTTCTATTATCTAGTACATGTTGAGAATTTGTTTTCTAGCCCTTCTTCCTGGAATGAACCCTGTTTGTTCGGTAGATATTTGCGGCAGCAGAAAAGTTTTGAGTCTTTACTTTAGGATCCAGAGAAACACCTTAGCAGCGTGTGACACTAAAGCTATTGTTCTATAGTAGCTGCAATCCAAAGGGGATCCTTTCTTATGCAAGGGTATAAATGCAACTTCGCACCACTCTTGCGGCCATACCACATTACACAGTTGATGTCACGCAGTGATCTCGTCAGTACCTGCTGCTTTTCTATTCTTTAACCTTTGAATAGTCTTCCTGACTTCAAATTTAAGAATGCATGGCTCTTGTTCTGTCCATAATATATGATTCAGAAAATAACGTTCTTCGTCATATTTAATCATCATTTCTGCTATTAAATCAGTCGTTGTTCCGAATCAAATTGTGTTAATAACTGAAGATTATGCATTTTATAGTCATGATATTTGTTAGCTTTAAGAGATTTCTTAATAGCCCCATAAGATACATTCAATTGCCTGCTTGCTTGTCTGATTGAATTAATGGATGGTCTTAAAAATATAATTTCGGCTACGTTTTCATCCGTTAAAAACAATTTTTCGTTTAGAAATATCTTTCTGCCCAGAAGATGCATCCATATTGCTCCTCAAATTTCGTTCTAATCGTCTAACGACTTCTCGAGAATTTCTTCTTACTTCTCACATCTACTTTTTCGGCGTGGGAAACCACTTCAACCAGACGCTCTTAACACACTGTTTACTTAGTTTAACTCTATTGAATTGAATAGGAGTGCAAATAAGAGCTGTCAGATTAAAGTATGACGGTAACCTACTAGATAAATTGTTCGAAAACTGCCAAACGTGGCATACGATCCATGGTAACCGCAGTGTCCAAAAAATAGTATTTTAGAGGGGTTTTGCTGCATAATTTTTTTGCAAACTAAATTAGAAAAAAAAAAACAGTTTAAGGAAAAAATATTGAACAAAATTAGGGCTTTCTAATGCCGTTTTAAAAAAGATATGGCGATGGAGAGAAAAGTTGTTTGGCGTCGCGGCGTCCAGCGTCGTTTTCAGTACCAAATGTCAAATACGTCACTATACCCCTTGACATGCACTATACCATTGTACATTAAAAAAAAAAAATATTCAATAATTTTCCATAAATCGAGGCTGGGCGTTTAAAAACGATCACCCTGGGTGGTCCAAATTGGACACTTTTAAAGGTAAACCCCTTTATCTAAAAGAGATAGACGAAAACTGATGTCGGTGTTTGAGGCTTAATTTTTATGATAAACCCAATGGTGAAAACCGCATATCGATATCTAGTACCGTTTCAGATTAACAGGGTATTTTTCGAAAATTTGCATTTTGCAAAAATGTTTGTAATTTTTTTCCTATTGAAAATTTTTAATTTCCGTAAAAACAATCTTAAAGCACTTTTTCACGAGGATTTCAACAGTATAAGTTACATTTTTTACAACTAATATTTTAATAGTTATTAACGCAAAAATATATTTTTAAAATGGGATATCCTGTATATTTTTCCTTATCCGAATAGAGCTTTAAATTACTATTCTAAAAATATAGCACACTTTATATTTTGCTTAAATCTTCTTTAAAATATAAAGGTTTTCAGTTTTTACGCGAGTTTTAAATGCACATTTTGTGAAGTAGGCTTTGGACGGAGCGGCCATATGGTTTAATTCAATTGTTTACTCGTAATTGTCAAATTTTACTTCAGGAGCAGTTACTGAATTGTCAAATAAATCGCAATGAAGTTTGAAAATTACGAAAAATGAGGTATGATAGTGTGTTTTCATACAAACGAACAGTATCCAGAGAGGTGTCAACCCTTCAAGGATATATTCGCTCGATTGCGACATAATCCACTGGACTACCAAGAACTAAAGTAAGTCATACTTTGAAGAAGCACAAATTCAGGCCATATAGGACAAGAAAAGTTCCTTAGAGACGGAGATTTTCAACGGCGTATGGATTTTTGGCAATGGTTTCTGGAGAATTGTAACCATGTTCCGAATTTTTCATTAAATTGCATTTGGACAGACGAAGCTTATGTAAGCAATGCAGGTATTTTTAACCGTTACAATTCTTATACCTGGGCCCAAGAAAATCCTCATTTAGTTGTGGAGCAAAGGCAGATTTGGATTTAATGTATGGGCAGGAATTTTTAGAGGCAGGGTTAAAGGTCCATTTATTTATATACCTCTCAGAGATATTTAGAAATTTTAAGACAGCAAGTAGAACCTCTTGTTGATGAATTGCCGTTAATGGACCTTAGAAATAAATTTTTTCATCATGACGGGGCACTGCCTCATAACGCTGCAGTTATCAGTAATTTTTATCGGCCAATTTCGAAATAGCTAACCAAGGTCCGAACCGTTGGCCGGCTAGGTCACCGGATTTAACACCCGTGGACTTCTATCTCTGGGAAGATTGAAAG
The DNA here is from genome assembly GCA_019049505.1 of Pachyrhynchus sulphureomaculatus. Taxonomy (NCBI): domain Eukaryota; kingdom Metazoa; phylum Arthropoda; class Insecta; order Coleoptera; family Curculionidae; genus Pachyrhynchus; species Pachyrhynchus sulphureomaculatus. The sequence continues at coordinate 93,450,799 of CM032455.1, forward strand.
ACCTAATTTTTAAATTGCCGACAAACACCAGGCAAGAGTTAGAAGTCGCAGTGATACAAAGTTTTGCAGCTCTCACTCCTCTTGAACTAATCAACTCGGTAAGAAGTGTCCAGAAAAGGTGCCGCCTATGTGTAAATGAAACTGGTCGACATTTCGAACATCTCTTATAGAAAATTGTTTTGTTTTAGTTTGTTCTACTCGAAATAAATTGTTTTATTGTTGTTTTGTTTTATTTTCTACATAGTTTAAAGTACTATAGCATTCAGTAAATTTCATTGTAGTTATGACTCTTAGAGTTACTTCTGGGAATTTTTTTTTACGATTTGACTGGTATCGGTAAACAATTGATATTGCCGCTCCGTCCAAAGCCTACTTCACAAAATGTGCATTTAAAACTCGCGTAAAAACTGAAAACCTTCATATTTTGAAGTAGATCTCAGCAAAATATAAAGTGTGCTATATTTTTTGAATGGCAGTTTGAAGCTCTATTCGGACAAGGAAAAATATACAGGATATCCCATTTAAAAAATATATTTTTGCGTTAATAACTATTAAAACATAAGTTATAAAAAAATGTAACTAACTCTGTTGAAATTCACGTGAAAAAGTGCTTTGAGAATGTTTTACAGAAATCAAAAAACATTTTTCCAAAATGCAGATTTTGGAAAAACACCCTATATAGCTGAAACGGTACTAGATATCGACATGTGGTTTTCACCATTGAGTTTATCTTACAAATTGAGCCTCAGACACCGACATCAGTTTTCGTGTATCTCCTTTAGATAAAGGGGTTTACCTTTAAAATTGTCGGATTTGGACCACCCTGTACATACAAGGGAAGGTTAAAAATAAAGCATGTATTTTTTATCAAACTGATATACTTATACCATAAGCTAATGCAAGAAAATCTGTATTTCTACCAACATACTAATGAAAAGATTAGGTCTTCAACAGTTATTGCAGTTTCGAATCAAATAAAATTTAAAATGGTACAAAGTTCAGTTCTGTGTCAGTCTCAAAATCGAATAATGTTTGAAATAGTAACAAATTTTATTCAGTGGTAACTCATCTGCCTCTTATCTGACAAGTTTTATAATTTTAAGCTATTTAGGTAACATAATCAACTTAACAAGTAAAATCCTGTTAGGCCAATTTATTTCACGATAGTGCGGAGGATGAAAAGTCCTGAGATTTTTGAAAAAAAAAAAACAATGTTTTTGCCATAGATTTAAGGCCGTTCATGAGCGATACACTTATTCCAGCGGTTCTTCCAACATATGGATACTTTTCATGTAAAATTTACCGAGCTCTCTAAAAAATACGTCAGTTTCCTATTCGACTTCTTCATTTGAGCCAAATCTCTTTCCCTGGAGCCACCTCTTCAAATTTGGAAAGAGATAATAATCGCTGGGGACCAGATATGGTGAACATGGCGAATGAGGAAGCAATTTATAGCCCAACTGGTTCAATTTCACCATCGATTTTATGGACTTGGGGGCTGGTATAATATCTAGGTGAAACAACACTTTTTTTTTTCGCTAATAAGGCCTTTTTTTCTTGATTTTACCACTCAAAGGGTTCAATAAACCAATCTAATAGACCCTGGTGATTGTTTGCCCCTTCTCAAGATAGTCGATCAGTATTATTCCGTGGACAGGGTGAGTCAACAATAAAGTAAAGTTCATTATCTCATTTGTTTCGGGAATGAGGAAAAAATGTTAAATACAATAGTTTTTTAGGGAATGTTAAGGTGCACAGTTTAAAATTACTTTTGAGTATATAGGGTACTTCGAAAAAGTGTCGCCGATATAACATGTTTTTTTAAATGGAACATCCTATTTTCTAATTTATTTTTAAATTCTGCGTAAAATGTTATAACCTTTTTTATTAATAATGTTATATACCTAAATCTAGTAGTTGTTCTAATATTTCAATTTAAAAAAAAAACTAGTTTTTAGTTTTGTAAAAAATGCCAGTAGCGCCATTGTTTCTGAAGGTGGAATACACATAATTGGTACGAGGGTTTTATAGAGATGAAAAAAAGATATATGTGTTCAAAATAAATTTATGCATTTCGATTATTTTAAATTGAAAAATCTCAAATTTTTTAAATGGCACACCCTGTATATTATTATTTTTTCTGATAGATTTTACAAAATTATCCAACTTTTATAAGGTAACTATTTCTAATAGTTTTCGATTTATTTAGAGTTTTTCAATTTTTACCCTTGTTTTTAATACACTTACGCTATAACATCATACTTGCCAAGACAAAACAAAAATGTAGGCATTATCAAATTTTGACATGTCTATTAGGCAAGTAAAAATAGTTTAATTTGTTGTAGTAAGTAACTTATAAAGGTGATAGTTATGGATTTTCCCAAAAATGAATTAATTGATATGGTTTATATACTGGGCGAGGCGGGAAAAAATTGTCTTTTTGTGGTAAGGCTTTACGGAGCGAAGTACCCTAATAGACGTATACCATCTAGAAAATCTTTTCAGTGCTTAATGGAAAGGTTTGATAGTAGTGGTAGCGTTGAGTATACGAAACTGAAAGTAGTAAACCAGAATGCTACCAATGAAGAAAAAGAAATTGAGATTTTACTTCATGTTGAAGATAATCCCCAGGTCAGCAGCCGTTAACTAGCTGACTTATCTGACACATCCCAATCTAAGGCTAATCGCACCACGAGAAAATACAAGTATCATCCCTTTCATATGGAACTACACCAAGAACTTCAATACCGTGATTTTGATCGACGAGTAAATTTTTTGTACCACCATGAAATTTTGGTACAAAAATATTGAGCTTGGTGAGCACAATTTAATTCGTTATTTAAAATTTGAATTGCTCGCCATTTTATGGCAGTTGGTCCTAAATGGAAATTTATTTTCAAAATTTAGGCCTCCACGCTAACTTTCCGATGTCATTAAATTTTTTTTTTTGTTGGAGTCATTTTAACAGTTTTTTTTTACATTTGCTTATGAATCAAATAACAACAAATGCGTTTTCCGATCATTTTGAAAAATTTTTATTACATCTGGTAGAAAAAAAAAAAAATTTTCGTTGACGTGAAGATGATCGAAAAAGCGCTGTTATTTGATTAATAAACAAATGTAAAAAAAACTCTTAAAATGACTCCAAAATTTTTTTTTTAATGGCATCGGAAAGATTATCGTCGAGATGTAATTTTGACAAAAAAAAGATCCATTTTGAACCAAATGGCATAAAAGGGGCGGGCAATTTAAATTTTAAATAACAAATTCAATTGTGCCCACTGAGTTTAATATTTTTGTACAAATTTTTGTACAAATGTGAAATTTTTCAGGGTATTTTTGCTACAACAAAAAGGCATAGTTTTAAGCCGATCGGTTTACTCAGTCGACCTGTAAAATAAACAGAAAAAAGATGTTTTTTGCCTATTTTTTCAATTTTGTAGGTTCTGTACGCACTTGAGCGACTTAAAACTAACGAGGATTTGCTGGAAATTTCATTACGAAGAGTTTGTTTTTTTTTTGTCTCGACTCGACTTATATAACCGGAGTTATTTATATTTAAAGCTCGAAAAGCTTAAATTTTTAAATCATAATATTGCTGTATATAGACTGTGCAATTTCAAAATCTCTTTTTACTGCACTAATTTAGTTTCTAAGCGGAAAGCCGAAGCATATAAATTGTTGGTGCTCTTTTATGTTTCATATTTTCCGAATTATTTTTTATTTTTAAAAATTAGCGGAGACGATTTACAGAACTAAATTATTTATTTAACAAAAACATGTTAAATTCAGTGTGAGATTGTGCTAATACAATAAATATTTAACGCTTAAACATTAAACCTACTAGAAAAAAAAGTTTAGGCAACAATCTTTCTTAAGAACTGTACAACAAGCAATTAAAATGGTTTGGTAACACAAAAAAAGAAAAATAATGAAAACATAGAGAAAAACATTTTTATGTTTTTGTAAGTTAACCTAAATAAAATGAAAAAAGAAAAAAAAGATTTGTGGTGTTTTTTGATGTTAGTATAAGTTTGAAAACAACTTTAAAAAACTGAGCATGAAACACGTCCTTTTAAACTCTTAAATTATATTTGTACTTTTAGATCAAATTTTAACTCTTTATATGAAATTTTAAAAAGTAATTCCTAAATAAACTGATCACAGTCACTGCTAAAAATTGATGACATGCTACTTTTTAGAGGTCCAGCTGGTTCGTTTAGTTCACCTTTTATGTCACTAAATTCGTAGCGGCCCAAATTTTCTACTAAAAGTATATCCAGCTTTTGTGAGATCCAACCAGCATTGTGAATATCTATTTCGTCCCATAACTAAAAATTAAATATATTACGTAATTATTTAAATCAGCCAAATAATGACTCAGTTGAATCTAATGATTGATTAAAGAAATAAATAATAGTATGTTGTGTTCTATTTTTGTTGTATTTATGGAATATTTCCGTTATTTGTGAAGATATATTCGTAACAATGTGTCTGAACTCATTATTTTAACAAATAATGAAGAGATCTGCCAAAATATGCGAAAAAAATAGGACTATGAGACCATTTATGACATTTTATACTATATTTTTAAGATTTAAGAAGTTCCCTGTAAGACTCAATGAGAAAGAGTTGGATGTTTTATATATTAATATTAATACAATTTCATATGTTCAAGATAAATAGTTCCCTATTCCGACCTATTTTAACGATATAATGTCACAATTACAAGCAAAATATGACTAGCAAAACTATTGAATACCATTCTTAGTCCCTATTGAGTATTTAGTTCTCCCTTCTGTTTATTTCTCGCCTGATATTCGAATCGGTTCGACCTCTTAAACAGCACATGCAATGAGATACATTTCTACCTTAATGGCTGCACATAAGTGTTATTGTTTAACAAATCGAAAATAAAGCATCCATAAATTTTACATTCCCCTAAAATACTTGCGTTACAATATCGGCACGTGAAATAATCCGTACTTCTTTTAGGATGGTTATTTGGGACTATTTGATGATGGTTAATTCGCACTTCTTTTTTATTATGGTTAATTCAAACTTCTTGATGGGCGTTAAAGCGCATTTATGGAGACAATTGAGAACTTTTTCACGTCCACAGTAAGGAATGTTGATGATCATGACACAAGGGTAATTCGATCAGACAACAATGTAATATAATTAGACTGATATAGAATGAAAGCAAGTTCAGGAAGATATATACCTTATTACTCTTACCATCCCTTGAAACAAAAACTGAACATAATAATAGCACTAAGGAACAGAATTGACAGAATCTGGCACCCTACATTTAAAGAAAAAAATCTAAAATTATTAGAAAACTTCTTAATTGCCAGTAAATATCCAAGGTCTAACATAAAAAGGACTTTCCAACAGATGAATAGACCCAGACAACTAAATTTTTCAAATAATGTAATATCAACTGAAGTACAATTTGGAAAGTTGCAGCACATAGAGGGGGGGGGGTTTCCGAATCAATTATTGCACTTTTTAGAGGCACAAATGTTAAAATAGCTCAGTACAAGTCAAAGAAGCTTGGTTGTTACTACTTATGTAAAAAAGATAAAACTGATTTTTGACAAAAATCTAACGTAGTTTACGGAGTTAAATGTGAATGTGGGTCAATCTACATCGGCCAGACATCACAAGAATTATTGAAAAGAATCGCCTTACGTAAAAGCGATTGTAGGCATAAACCGGATTCGACCAGTCTAAGCCAACAAGTTAACAAATATGATCATAAAGTCCGGTACAAAGAAATCTTCATTTTGGACACTAAAAGCAATATGTTCAGACGGAATTTTCTGGAGATGTGCTATATAAAAAATTGCCTTAATAGTCTTAATCACAAAAAAGACGTCGAAGGATATCCTGAAAAAATAAAGAACCAAAAAATGATGCTTACAACAGAGTTTCTTTGAATTTTGTTGCTCCATAAATTATAAATATCGTTTATTTTTCATCATAATAAACGACCTTATGTCGGTTTTAAAAATTTTTACTCAATACGCATGTCTTGTTTCTAACAGCAGTGACATTTTATATAAATTAAAAATCACTAAAATTAAAAAAATAGCCATTTTTGTTAGATTTCAAAATGGCTGAAAAACGTGTTGTTAGCTAATTTTAATTTTAATAACTTTAAGGTTTTAATAATTGCTAATTATGATTCCCTTATATTCTACCAATTAAAGAAATAAAATTGTAATCTATGGTGGAAATTTATATGTATAAAAATAAGTTCGGCATTAAGAATTGTTTAAACTGATGTGTAAACACTTCATTTCCTGCAATTGATATAGATCGGATTCTCATTCAACAGAGAACTACCTGTTAAAATTCAGTAAGTACTCTTTTAAGCTAAAAACTCAAATTTATAAAGAAAATTAAAAATTGTGGTAGTGTTTCCTACTATCTTTCTTTTTGAGATTATGATATAGTTTTCCTGAGGGTACTCTGACTTATAAGTCATGTATCTAGGTCCTGAAGATGATGTACGATTTGGCATTGAAAGCTCGATATTAGAATCTACAGTTACTAAAAGTTTTAAGACCTTTTTGTTCACTCTGTAATCCTTAGGGCTATACCTAAGTTAAGGGGTTACATCACCTTGGCGCTCGGAAAAAAAACCGAATAGGTATAAAAATAAAAAAATTTTGACGCACCTATTAAATAGATAAAATAATTTTTCATTTACGTATATACATAGTAGTTTTACGAATAATTTGACACAATAACTAATAAAAAAAATTAAAAAATGACGGGGATATGAGCCATCAAGTAGGACCCTCTTTCGATAATCCTTGCTGATGGTGTACTTATTTTCTCTGTCAGGTCTGAAAAATAAAAAATATATTTTTTTTATTTATAATGGTAATAGCTAAGATGTAGCATAGGAAAAAAAAATATTTTTTTTGTAGAAATGACAGTTGATTTTTATCGAAATTTGGAGTTTAAAAAATTTATAACTTATGAACGTGGCACCCAATCAAAAAAATCTTAGGTAATACTATAAAGAATATGTGTTATAAATTTTAACAAAATCGGTTAAGTAGATCTTAAGATATCTTGTGCACCAGTTTGAAAAAAGTAGTTTTGAAAAAAAGGCAAAAGAAAAAACAGTACAGCGTCAGCGTCTTAAAACCAAATACTTTTTAAAATTACCTTCAATCTACGATTCCTGGATGGTACATGAGATCTTCCATTGTTGCCGCGATGTCCTCCGATTCCTTTTGAGCAGCTCTTTTCAATTTCCTGGCCTCTTTAGTCTCCTGTTGGGCTCTTATGTTGGCTATAGATATTCGTTGAGAAACCAAGTTCTTGGTAAATCGCAGCGCGCTTGGGCCAATTACAAGGTTTAATAATTGCATCATTTGTAATACACTAATATATCCAACATTAAATATAGTAACTGCAATATAAGATGCAATCTCAACAATTTTTGTGCCACCGTAATGCACTTTTGGAGCCATAGACCAAATGACAGCGTTTAGACTTTCGTTGTTATTCTGAGTGTATCCTTCTAAACAGCGTTCTAACAAATCGGTATCAGTTAATCTATCATATACCGGTTCAATTACTTTTTAGACAACTACAGGAATAGAATTTTTATGCTTATAAGAATCCAAAGTTCCAGACGCCTTCGCTTTCTGTGACTCTTCATCAGTGGATATTTTATAGTAAATAGTTATAATTAAGTTGCCCATATCGCATTTTTCATTGTTTCAACTGATGTATTTATGCTCCTTCTAATTGCATGAGTTAACCGTTTACTATGATAAACTGTTAACTCATCAGTAAGCTTGGCTGTCAACTTCCCTCTACCACCTATACCAGGATTATCTTTTTTTACTTTGCGTAATTGCGTACTCATTCGCTTTTGCACGTGACCTATAAATTCCTTTTTTTTTTAACGCTCGTGCCGGTTCGATCGCTACCTGAGTTCCGGGCCGACTCTCTGCCGCGCTTACTTCTAATTGCTATAATTCGGAAATAATTTGAATTTTGAAATTGTTAAACATTTAAAATATTCTTAAAAGTATAAACAATTTATCTAGCCAAAAAAAATAATAATAATTCGATTTTATGAAAATCTCAAGGTGGTGTAACCCCTTAAACCCCACTTTAGTTGTTACCAGTAAGCCCTTTTATTGATCTTTCTTCTATATATATATATATATATATATATATATATATATATATATATATATATATATATATATATATATACCAATTTACCATAGAGAAGGAATCTAATAACTGCATTTCCTTCCTAGATATGACGTTAATAAGACAGCCGAACAACCAAATTATCACAAAATGGTATAGGAAACCAGTAAGTAGTGGTCGATACCTGCATTTTCTCTCAGATCATCTCACCAAAATGAAATTGGGGCTGGTGGGGGCCTTGGCCACCAGAGTATCCAGACTCACACACTTTTCCCTCAGACGGGAGTCCCTAAATGAGCTTAAGTCACTTCTGCTTGAGAATTCTTACCCCAACTCTATAGTTCCACGTTTGCTTTTTCACAATAACGACCTGAATAGATCTCTTCTTAACATTCAGAATCAATTTCTCACCCCTAATGTTCTTCCACATGTCACCCCAGACCCTAACACAACAATATACAGAAGCTTACCTTATATTAAGGGCTTAACCCCTAAACTAATAAAAGTATTTAGGAACGAAAATATTAAATTTGCCACGAGGATTGATAATTCCCTCAAATGCCTATTCACCAATTTGAAACAGCCAGTACCCAAACTAAAAAGACAGGAATTGTATACAAGATCCCTTGTCTGGATTGCCAACTTTCATACATTGGCCAGACTTCTAGATCACTTCAAGGGAGAATAACATCCCATAAGAGCGACTGTAGAAGGAGCACTCAATCTTGTGCCCTGGCACATCACTTTACACAACACGACCACAGGATTAATTTCGGAGAGGCTGAAATACTTTACTCAGAGACCAACTACTACAAGAGGAGGTTTTTGGAGATGGTGGCCATTCATAACATACCTAATAATATGAACATCAAAACTAATGTGGACGCCCTTAGCGTCGTGTACTCTTACTTACTACAGCTATCTACCTCTCCAGATCCCCCCCTGTTGACCACTAGTCCTTCCAAATAAAAAATTATTAAACAGGTTCCTTTGAAAAAAAATTTTTTAATAAAATAAAAACCAAATAAAATAAAAGATTTTTATAATTATGATTACTCCCTCGTAAAGTTCATAGTTGAGCCCCTTGTGGTACAATACGCAGACGCGAACTGTCTGCCAAATGTCAAAAAATGCCGGGATTTTTCTAACCTCTCTCACTTTTTCGGTTCCTGAAACCACATGTTTCACTAGTAATGATTAAGAAAATGTAAAAATTTTTTAACAAGTTTTAAATATGTAGCCTTTTAGTTTTTAGTATAAAATTGTTTTTACAAGTTGTTTTTGATTGAACAATGCTTATCCTGGAAGATAACTCATGTTAAGTAAGTTTAATACTGTAATTTCTCTGTTCAGTGATACCAATTAGTTTTTTACCATCTGCTTCATTAATTAGCACAAATTTACTGTCCAGTTTACTTGTAGAGTGTCCTGATGAAGGAAGAAATATATTCCGAAAGCTAGACTATTAACTAAGAGTTTTATTTGGCCAAAATCTTTTGAGGGGGGGGGGGTGGGGGGGGGGTGGGGGTGGGGGGGAACCGCTACCCTCACAATGTTGTGAATTCTCTTTTTTCACGAGTCGGTCACGACTACTTCTCCCATATATATATATATATATATATATATATATATATATATATATATATATATATATATATATATATATAGATCTTTCTTCTTCTGTATATATAGATACTATTAGATACTTTTCTAATTAACTTATCTTAATTGATGTTTACAAACCTTAATAACATATCTAAGATCTCTGATGACTTCGTTAATATATTTATATTCCATATTTTTAATTTTCTGCAAAATTTTTTCTAATTCCGTCTAAAAGAAGTAGTTAGAATTAGAAGAGAAAATGCTAATTAATTACGAAGTGAATGGGTAGGTATTAACGATAAATATACCTCTCCCTCCACTGCTACAGGTCCAAGTACATGACCTTTAAGATTTCCCACCAAATTTTCAAGGACATGTTGTCCAGCTTCTGTTAATCCACCGCCTTTAATTTCGTAAGGATTTGAATTTCTTCGTTGCGAGTCGGATGGTATTGAGATTGTTGTTGGCGTCCTTTGTTTCCTTAATGATCTTGAAGGAGGCACATCGACACGTCCATTAGTTGATGCTGCTTTTGAACCATTACCATTAGATAATTTTACTGGCTGTGATAATGAACATTTTCCGCGCTAAAAATATTATTTATTTAAAGACCTTTGGACATTAGGGCAACTTTACCAAGGATAAGCTGCTTACGCTTTATCAAACCTAATAACGTAATGTTTTTAGAGTATTCTGCAGGTGTCTAATGTTACCAATTTCGATTTTAAACTCAAAATGAAGCAATTTTGTTTTTCTGTAGACTGTTCAACCTATCCTACAGAAAGGGAATATTTCCTTCCTGCTGGAAATGTGCCACAGTTCAGACGATACCTAAAAAAGGTAAGAAGACCTTGCCAAATAACTACCGACCAGTCTCACTGCTTTCAATAATATCGAAAGTCATGGAAAAGGCTATCAATCAGCATCTTCTAAAATATCTTGAAGGATTCCACATTATTAGCGATCACCATTATGGCTTTCGTAAACATAGATCAACAGGAGATCTTCTGACTTATGTAACACATGTTTGGAACAACGCAATTGAACACTTTGGAGAATCTCAAGTGGTTGCTCTTGACATATCCAAGGCATTCGATCGTCTTTGGCGCGATGGACTGTTGGCTAAGCTACGCTCGTATAGTATATCTGAAAAATTCAGTTTGTGGCTCTCATGTTTCCTCAGAGAACGTTCTTTGCGAGTGGCAGTCGACGAATTTCTTTCTATCACCTTCACTATCAATGCCGGTGTGCCCCAAAGCTCCATACTATCTCCTACTCTCTTTCTCATTTACATTAACGATCTGCTGGAAAAGACCGGGAATCCAATCTACAGCTTTGCAGATGACAGATCTCTTCATTCACTTTGAACGCTCGGACATCGGCTACTCAGACGAATATTCGCAGATAGTGGGAAGTCAACTTAACAAAGACCTAGAAGAAATTCTATCTTGGGGTGACAGTACCTAAGTGGAATTTAATACTACAAAAACCCAGGCGGCAGTTTTTTTCTAAAAAAGTTAACGTTGCTGAACCCGACATAATTATGGCGGGGCACTCCATTCCTCTAACATCGTCACTCAATTTGTTGGGCGTTAACTTGGCAGCAAATATATCCCGGCATGAACATGTCGCAGGCATAGCAAGGAGAGCTCCTCAAAACTTGGGAATATTATTATGAATCAGAAAGCTTTACACTCCACAACAACTGTTAATTTTTTACAAAGCTCAAATTTGACCAACTATGGAATATTGCTCCCATGTTTGGGACTCCGCTCTCAAACATACATTGCATTTGTTGGATTCTATTCAGAGAAGAGCTGTTCGTCTGATTGGCGACCCGGAACTGACCGGCAGCCTTGATTCGCTGGAACATCGAAGAACGGTTGGCGCCTTGAGCCTATTCTACAAGTATTTTCATGGAAAGTGTTCGAAGCATGTAGCCCAAGTTAGAAATACACGTCGCGCTAATACTTTACGTCCGTATGAGGTTCAGCTTGTTACTCCTCGTACAACGCTTTCCAAGCAGTCTACACTGCATTTGTTGGATTCTATTCAGAGGAGAGCTGTTTGTCTGATTTGAGACCCGGAACTGACCGGCGGCTTTGATTCGCTGGAAAATCGAAGAAAGGTTGGTGCGCTAATACTGCACATCCGTATGAGGTTCAGCTTGTTACTCTTCGTACAACGCTTTTCAAGCAGTCTTTTATATGAAGAACATCATCCCTTTGGCATAATTTGCCCAGGTCTGTGTTTCCCACCGAGTACAATTTACAGCGATTCAAGAAAAACGTAAATCGCTTTTTCCGCACACGTGACACTCCTGCAGCGCTTTAGGGACTTTCCTGCAGCACGGATGCTAGACCCATAAAAAATAAATAAATAATTAAATAAAGTAAAATAAAATAATCTACATTTCCTCGAAGAAAGCTCAAATTCGACTAACGATGGAATACTGCTCCCATGTTTGGTACTTTGCTTCCAAACATATACTGCATTTGTTGGATTCTCTTTAGAAGAGAGCTGTTCGCCTGACTGGAGGCCCGGAACTGGGCCAGCAACCTTGATTCGTTGGAACATCGAAGAACGGTTGGCGACTTGAGTCTATTCTACAAGTATTTTCGATGGATGTAGCCCGCTTAATTCCTCCTAGAGCGGTACATGCTAGAAATACACGTCGCACTAATACTTCACATCCATATAAGGTTCAGCTTGTTACTCTTCGTGCAGCCCTTTTATATGGAGAACCTCATCCCTTTGGAATAATTTGTACAGGACTGTGTTTCCCACTAAGTACAATTTACAGCAATTCAAGACCAACATGAATCGGTTTTTCCGCATACGTATCGCCCCTGTAGCGCTTTAGGGAAAAGGAAAAAAAATTGAAGAAAAACGCATTTGACGTTGACTATGTTCGGTTCACAATAATACAAATTGACAAAAGGATTTGTTCATGTTAAGAATTTTCATAGTAAAATAAAACGGATATGCCATTAAAAAATATAAAGTTTGTGTCATACTTTAAAAATGCAATGCACGATTGTTTCTATTTTACTTCCGTAAAAAAATAATTTAAAAGTGCTAAAATATTATTATTTAACATGTTTGCCTAACCCTTCAAAAAAGTCAGCTATATATAATCAATAACCCTGTGCATACCCGGGAAATATTCTATAATTGGGCATTAGAATAGAATTTAGAAAGTTGTTTTGAAAGAAAGAATGGTGCTTTTTAAAAGAATTTTATTACAAAGCACATTAAAGAAAAAGCACTAAAGTATAATAGGCCAGCATACGTACGAGGCTGGTTTGAAAAGTCCGTGCAAAGTCTGAGAGATGGCACCGGCGCGTATCGAGGTCATGTTTAGTTAGTAGCATCTCTTGAATGAACGCATACCAAGTTTCAGCCATATTGGTTTATTTCTTTGTGTTTGGCATTCGTGTGAATCAAGGAAGTCGAGTGATTTTCAAGAAATGGACGAAAAAGAATTTCGTGTGGTGATTAAACATTACTTTATGAAAGGCAAAACGCCTCAGGAGACTAAAGAGAAGCTTGATAAACATTATGGTGACTCTGCACCTTCGATTAGAACAGTTTATAAGCGGTTTCAAAATTTTCGGACTGGCCATATGGGCACAAGTGACGCTGAACGTTCTGGACGGCCTGTGGAGGTTACGACTCCAGAAATCATTGATCAAATCCATGATATGGTGATGGATGACAGAAGAGTTAAGGTGCGTGAGATTGCTAATGCTGTGGGCATCTCGACTGAACGGGTACATAATATTTTACATAAACATTTGGACATGAGAAAGCTATCCGCAAGATGGGTCCCGCGATTGCTCACGCTTGACCAAAAACGGAATCGTGTGAAGTGTTGCAAGGATGGTTTGCGGCTGTTCCAGAAGAATCCGGAGGACTTTAAGCGTCGTTTCGTCACTGTGGATGAAACATGGATATATTACTATACTCCTGAGACCAAACAACAATCTAAACAATGGGTTACCAAGGGGGAATCTGCACCAAAAAAGGCGAAGACCGTTCCTTCGGCCGGAAAGGTTATGGCGACTGTCTTTTGGGATTCGCAAGGGATAATCCTCATCGACTATCTGGAAAAGGGTAAAACTATTACAGGTGAATATTATTCCTCGTTATTGGACCGTTTGAAAACCGAGCTGCAAGAAAAACGCCCGCGATTGGCCCACAAGAAAGTCCTTTTCCATCACGACAACGCACCAGCACACACCTCAGCAGTTGTAGTCGCAAAATTAATGGAAAGAGGATTCCAACTCGTTTCACATTCCCCCTATTCTCCAGACTTGGCTCCCTCGGACTACTATTTGTTCCCCAATTTGAAGAAATGGCTGGCGGGACAAAGATTTTATTAAAACAAGGAGATGATTGCAGACACTAATGGATATTTTGCAGACTTGGACAAATCCTATTATTCGGAAGGGATCAACAAACTAGAACATCGTTGGACGAAGTGTATAAGCCTAAAAGGAGACTATGTCGAAAAATAAAAAAGGTTCACCCCAAACACATAAGTAGTTTTTACTTTTGCACGGACTTTTCAAACCAGCCTCGTATGCTTCATAGATTTAACTAAAACCTTCAATAAAGTCCGACTCAATGACGTAATGCAGCTATTGATGCAGAAAAAGACAGACAAAAGTCATAAAGAACTTGAATATAAACAATAAGATGAAAATTAAAACAAGCGAGGACACTACAGAAAATATATCAACCTCGGGAGGAATTACACAAGGAGACAGTCTCGGTCCGTCTCTATTCAATTTTTTAATGGACAAAATAATAGAAGACGTAAAGTCATTAGGAAAGGGATATAGAATGAGTCATAACAGAATTAGTCTGGTTTGTTATGCAGACGATGTGGGTCTGATTGCTGAAAGGGAAGACGACCTACAGAGACAATTTTTTCAATTTTATCAAGCTTGTCGACAGTTTAATATAAGCACATCTACTGAAATAACCAAAAGCATCACTATTTCCAAGATCCCATCAGGTTAGTTGAAGGTAAATTCATAGAACGGTTAACCCAGTCCAAATAGTTAGGGACCTTAGATGATTAATTAATAAAGTAGCAGTTATCTCAGGTTGCTTAAGAGATATTGTATGGAAAATATAAGACTTGCATCAGACCAATAATGACCTACGGTATAGAATCATGAGAAGACCCCAATAAGATATAAAGTATGCTACGTACCGCGGAACTGCAAACCCTTAGAGCAATCGTTGGTAAAACAAAGAGGGATAGGATACGAAATACTGACATCAGGGAACAATATGGCGTGCAAGACGTAGTACGATGGGGAAGATAAAGAAGAAGGCATAACCACGGAAAAGAATGGATGAGCACATACTACCAAGGGTCGCTCTGGAAGAGAAACCTTCAGAGAAACGTCCACCAGGACGAACACCAAAAAGATAGGGAGATAGTTGGCAATCAGATCATCAGATCTATAAAAAGTATAAGAAGAAGATTTTAAAAAAACCTCATATCGGTTTATTCCAAACAAATTTATGTTTTGAATTATTTATAAATCGAGCGCGAGCGGTTGTAGACAATATATATGACAATGTTATATATAACTAATGTGACAACTGATTTCGTGCATAGATGGGGATTGAGTACCTACATAGTACAGTCAATAAAGCTATTAGGTAGTCTGGGCCGTTGAATACGATGTGATTTTTTCCGAATTAAATTAAATAATTTAGATAAATCCATCTTATGTTAATAAACTGTAAAATAATTTTCTAAATAAATCAAAATTTAAACTCATATCTTTTTACTTTTTGAAAAAACTTCAATTGAATTCAATAATCCAGTCTATCTACCTAAAACTTTGTTGAGTGTACAATCAACCACTGACCGGTGTACACAGTTTCACGAAAAACTAACTTTATTATCAATGGTATAGGAGAAAATTGGTGTTTCATTCATATTAATTTATTAAATGTTAACATCAGTTAACAATGTCACACATTTGGATTCGCAAAGGTCCATTTTTAATTCGTCTGTTGTCAAAGGTGCCAACACATTTACAACAATAGCTCAGATGCACATTTGAATTTTTGCTCGAAACATATCTGTATTAAATTCGAAGCACAATTATTTGGGCGAAAGCTATGATTTTCTTGCTCAGTGTGATAAGCCCAGACGCCTTCCGCAGCAGCAACTTCTATGTCTTTATGGGTAGGTGAATTAGTTTTCTTAAAGAAATTCGGCATCAAGGAGCTTGAAGCTGCAGCTTGATCGTATAGTTTATGTTTTTAAGATTTTAAATGTTGTTTAATGTCACTAGCACCACCATGGGCTGCACTGAAATCTGTACGACACTTTTCACATGTGACGTCCTTTGTTTTATAAATGGATACTTAGTTTGTAAGTTGAAATTAAAAGCGCACTTGCATTTAGGAATTTTACTAAAGTATCACTCTCCCATGTAGATAATTATACAAATTAAAGCAAAACAAAATAGACAATAGTATGTACGTTCTTTATGTTCATAACAGCAACAATCACTGTGGGCTGTGATTGGTTGCATTAATTCATCTGACGCCCCCCCCCCCCCCCGCCTTAAAGCGCGCTGAGTAATGCTCGATATCCTGCCTGCCCCCACCGCCATTGTTTTCGCCGGCTTTTTAGAGTGTTGAGAGTTGAATTTTGTCAAAACGGAACATTTCTGCGTCCCGACAATTTCGTTGGGGACAACGGGACAGATTGCCATAAAACGGGACTGTCCCGTTTAAAACGGGACGCATGGTCACGTTATACATAGCGTGAGTAGTAATTAGACTGAATACAAATATCGATTTCGGTCAGGCTTATAAATATCACTCTTGCAGTAAACGAACAACCTATTACATAATATACCGCAGAAGGTGCTATAAACAAACTCAAACTATTTGGTTTTTTTTTTGCGCGAATGCAACCCTAGATGCAAGATAGAGGCACCTACCTTAATGTCGGTTCTGGAGAATTTAGTTAATCTAGAGCCTTTCCCTGGAATGAAGCCGTTTTGCCTGCCAGAGTTTTACAATTTTGCGATTATGGTGCAGTACAACTTTTTCGTTCAATATCATCTAATCCCCGTAAATGAAGTCTCCACTCTTCAACTAATTAAAAAATAGGTGCGGCAGTCTGAGACCACTAATTTTAATAGGATGGGGCGACAATACATACTTTAAACACATCTTTGTTAAACGGCAAATTTTTTCAAATAAATTAGTTTTCAGAATCTGACGTGGCCTCGATTTGACGCAAATGAATTTTTTTCTCTTGAGGATGTCTCAGAATTAAAATTTACGGTACAAAAAAAAAAATTTTATTTTTAATAATAATAAAAAGCAATCATCCAGGCAGAAAGGATATTGATAGTGAAAACGACGTGCCGAACAGTGATCAATAATGACCCTCCTCTTAAAATAATGCCGGTTCACAATAACATGAAATAATTTTAATATTTTTCCATAAAATGTAATTGCATATACAATAAAAATTTGTTACTTCCATTAATTTGTTTTTTTTTCACTTTAAATATTTTATATTTAAATTATTTTATAGGGCATCTTATAATTTGTGATTTGGTTCAAAAATAAATTCTTAGATTTTTTACCCGTAAAACAGCCACTGAACTCGAGGATTGTATTTTGTTATCCATTGAAACCGGACTGTCTAGTTGAGGTAAGGTATCATAGGCACTATCTAAATAAAAAGGTTTCAGTTCCTGTTGAGAAATTGGGGATTTCGGTTCTCCAAATTCGGCAAAGTTATTGCTTATTAACCATTCGTGAACGTTTAGGTGAGTTGAGAGATTAAGCTAAAAAAAAAATTAATTATGAATGTTTAAGGGTTGTCTAAGAGGTTGAGAGCTCTAAGTTTCTTTTCATCCGATAAAAAAGAAATGTTGCCCCCCGCAAAGGCGTTTTTAAATACTTAATGTTCTCCTTTATGAAAATGCATGGAGGCAGATTAAGTGTATCTGGATCAAGCTTTCTCCACGAAGGGCTTGTCAAATAGTACGGCTGCCAAAAAGAGGGGACAGTGTTAAAACTTTATGGAAATTAGTAAGGCAATATGAAAACCGTCGTAGTCTAGAAATAATAAACCGGTAACTCATCCAAGCAATCAACGCCTGAAAATGACTAGTGCGCCCAATTAATCGGGATCCAACGATAAAACAGTGTGATATTTTCAGCACGCCCAGAAGAATTCTGCTAAAATCTCACAGATGCGTCTAACGGAAAAGATTTGGGCCTTTTTTAAAAGCCAGTTATTTCAAGAAAACATAATTTCAATCATTTCTACTGATTTTAAGAACAAATGGCAAGAAATCAGCTATCAGATTTGGAGATAGCATGGATAGAAACTAATGAGAAGTCCATAAGGAAAGTTCTTCTTTTTTTCTTAGATATGCTTAACAATATAAAGTGGCCTAAGCAAAGTGGTCTTGCAATTTTGTAAACACATATTTTATGAGAAGACTTTAAAAAAGAAGAATTTTATCAAACTCCATTTAATCTTATCACCAATCTAATTTTCTTGCACAGGACTCATATTTAAAGGGCAGAACTAATTTTATCTTATATGAAAAATTATAGTTCATGTCAAATTGGAATAACTTTCGGACGTTTTATCTACGATTTCAAAAGACATCTTCATCACCATTATTTCTCATCTGATTAAAGTCGTGCAAGTTTCCGTTCCATACTATTACCTTACCTCAATATCTACAATATCCTGGCCTTTTTCTTCCTCCTCTTGTAGAATCTTGTATTCCTGGTTCGGTTTCTTGGATCCGGTTATGTGCACATTAGCCCAATACCTTTCATTTACAGCTTCTCTTGCTTTATTGACATTTTGGGCAGTTTTCCAGGAACTCTATAGCTCTTGGACTATTACCGAAGTTGTGCCCTCTAAACCTTTCTTGGGTACGCTATAACTGCCTGGTTTCATGTAAACTCTGTTTGAGAAACAACAATTTGTTTAACGAAATAAAATAAAAGTTTCAAAAAAGAAATGAACCTTCTAGTCCTCTCTTCTTCGGAATCATACTCCTCTTCTTTAGTACAAAAATCTGTAGAATAAGTCTGATTAGCTTGATCTACGGTTTCAGTGGTGGGAGAACCATTAGAAGGTAAATGAATGATGCCTCGAACATTTTTATTCGAACAGCTACCATTTGTAATAGTAGAGGTGGTTGTGGTGTCACTCGAGGTTGTTTGCTTTTTAATTGCACCTTCCGAGGCACTCTTTATCAGGTTTATCTGCAACGCATTAAACTATTATTTGTTGTATTTAAAATATTAGTTTACAAGCCTTACCAATAGAATGAAATAAGCTTTTTAGATGCTCTTATAAGGTACTTGTTTGAAAAATAACAAACCTCATACTAGATACTAAATAACAAAACCATATAAAATTGAAACTAATATTGTATGTATTTTCTTAAATCGACTAAAAAAAATTATCATTTGTATATTTTTTTTCGCTATATTTTTAGTAATAATATGAACATTAGGTATGTTTTTACCGAGACAAAAACTAGTATTCTTATTTTGAGACAAAGCATGCTGGCAACCTAGATATTTGAATCACATATAACATGTAGGCTGAAAACTTTTTGGTCTGATACGTAGATGTCGCCCTTTTCAAAAAAAACCATATGATTTTTAGAAAGTACTAATCTTCAAATGGTACTTGTCAAAATTTCATGACATTTCAACGATTAGTTTACAAGTTACAGTGATTTTAGTGACGCTACTTTTGATATTTTCAAAACGATAGAAAAAATCGAATTTCGTGTGTTAATTTGATGGGAAAAAATACCGTTCAATATCAATGGCTTGATAAGTGTTACGGGAACTCTGCCCCTGGAAAATCACTCATCACTTACTGGTACGTTGAATTTAAACGCGGTCATACAGATACAGATTATGCTGAACGTTCTGGACGCCCAAATAAGGTTACACCAGAAAACATAAAAAAAATCCACAAAATTGTTTTGGATAACCGTAAAGTGAAATTATGTAAGATAACTTACACCCTAAAGATATCAAAAGAACGTGTTGGTCATATTTTGCTTGTAAATTTGAAATGGGTACCGCGTTTGCTCACGGTGGACCAAAAACAACAACTTGTTGATGATTCTGAGCGCTGTTTAGATCTGTTTGAGAGCAATAAAAAGGATTTTTTCATGCGATATGGATACACACCAGAATCAAATCGGCAGTCAGCTGAAAGGACAGCAGCCGTGAAAGCCGCCCGAAGCGACCAAAGACACAACAGTCGGCTGGGAAGGTATTGGCCTCTGTATTTTAGAATGCGCATGGAATAATTTTCATCGACTATGCTGAGAAGGGAAAAACTATGAATAGCAAATATTATATAAAGTTATTGATGCGCTTGAAGGCAGAAATCGCAAAGAAACGGACCCAAATGAACAAGAAAAAAGTGCTCTTTCATCAAGACAATGCACCGTGTCACAAGTCAATTGTTACGATGGCAAAATTGCATGAATTGAGGTTCGAATTGCTTCTTCATCCGCCGTATTCTCTAGATTTGGCTCCCACCGACTATTATCTATTTGCTAGACTTGGCTCCAATGAAAAAGTTATTGCCGAAATTGAGACCTGTTTTGAAGGCAAAGACAAATCCTTCTACAAGAAAGGTATAGAAATGTTAGAAAAGCGTTGGACTGATTGTATCGCTCTCGAAGGAGACTAAATTGATGAATAAAGTCGAATTTTGCAAAAAAATGTATTTTAAGTAGCTAGACCAAAAACTCGGCATAGGTGTTACTACAAAATTAGAACACCAAGAAATATGTTGAAATCTGAAAAGTTCCTATTTGTTACTTAAAAGTGCTTTGACAGAATACCACCGACTCTATCCTTACGACCACATATATGCATTTGGTGGGAAAGCTGTTTTTATAAAGATATTTACATAGAGGTTGCAATTATCATGTCAGTATAACATTTTATTGTCAAATTATGTAGGTTTTTAATAGCTTTTAATACTCTGATTTTTTTTATTTCTATCTATGGGATACAAATAAACTGAAGAACCCTGAAATTAAAAAACAAATATCAAACCGAATGGCTGAGAAATTTAAGAAGCAAATAAGAACAGGAAACGAGAATATCTAATCTCAATGGGTTAAGATGAAGAATGACTTAATATGGGTACAGGAGGAAGAAATGGGTCGGGCGGAAAATAGAGAAATGTTGACAGAAGAAATACTAAATATGTTGGACGAAAGACGATTACAGAAAACAATAGAAGTTTCAAAGTACAAGGTGAGTCAACGATAGAGTAAAGTTCATTATTTCATTTGTTTCGGGAATGACGAAAAAATGTTAAATATAATAGTTTTAGGGAATGTTAAGGTACACAATTTAAAATTATTTTTAGTATACACACACACAAAAAAGTGTGGCCGATATAAGATATGTTTTTTTTAACGGAACCTCCTATTTTCTAATTTATTTTTAAATTCTGTGTAAAATTTTATAATAATGTTATATACCTAAACCTAGTAGTTTTTCTAATACTTCAATTTTTTTTTTAAAAAATACTAGTTTTCAGTTTTGTAAAAAATTGCCAGTAGCACCATTGTTTCTGAAGGTGGAATACTCATAATTAGTACAAGCGTTCTATAGAGATGAAAAAAAAAGATAATATGTAAAGAAATTTGAGTTAGATACTACAGGAAGTTGAAAATAAATTTATACATTTCGACGATTTTAAATTGAAAAATCTCAAATCTTTTAAGTGGCACACCCTGTATATTATTATTTTTTCTGATAGATTTTACAAAACCCTCTAACTTTATTTATATTAAGTATGTCATATACTTATTTCTAATAGTTTTTGATTTATTTTGAATTTTTCAATTTTTACCCTTGTTTTTAATACACTTACACTATAACATCATAGTTGCCAACAAAAAACAAAAATGTAGGCATTGTCAAATTTTGACATGTCTATTACGCAAGTAAAAATAGTTTGATTTGTTGCAGTAAGTGACGTATAAAAGTAATAGTTATGGATTTTCCTAAAAATGAATTAATTGATATGGTTTATGTACTGGGCCAGGCGGGAAAAAATTGTCTTTTGGCAGTAAGGCTTTACGGAGCGAAGTACCCCAATAGACGTATACCATCTAAAAAACCTTTTCAGTGCTTAATGAAACGGTTTGATGGTAGTGATAGTGTTGAGTATACGAAACGGAAAGTAGTAAACCAGAATGCTACCAATGAGGAAAAAGGAATGGAGATTTTACTTCATGTTGAAGATAATCCCCAGGTCAGCAGCCGTCAACTAGCTGACTTATCTGACACATCCCAATCTACGGCTAATCGCACCACGAGAAAATACAAGTATTATCCCTTTCATATGGAACTACACCAAGAACTTCAAGACCGTGATTTTGAACGACGAGTAAACTTTTGTACCACTATGAATGGAGTAATAGAGGCAGATCCAAATTTTTTATACAAAATAATGTTTTCTAATGAAGCTACTTTTTGCAATAATGGAGCAGTTAACAGCGATAACATGCATTATTATTCAACAGTTAATCCATTTTGGGCCCGGGAAGTTCAAAACCAAAACCATTGGTCACTTAATGTATGGTGTAGAATATTAAACTTTGGAATTATTGCTCCATATCTTTTCCACGAACCGCCGAACGGGCCTAGATACCTAATTTTTTGCAAAACGATTACCCCAGCTTCTTGAAGAAGTTGATAACTTTGAAAGAGAACAAATGTGGATTCAGCAAGACGGGGGGGATGGATTCATTCAGTGGTCCCCTCGATCATGTGACTTAACAACTTTAGTCTTCTTTTTGTGGGGCTACATTAAAGATCGTGTTTATGTGAATCCCCCTACAACACCAGTAGATATGGAAAATAGGATACGGGATGCGTGCAGGACGATAACGCCTTATGCTAAGGAAAGTGAAGGAAAATATAGTAAAACGACTAAACATGTGTATTCAAGTAGACAGGCATATTTTTGAACATTTATTACGTCATAATAATTAATCATTAGATAAGTTAAACTATATTAAAATTATTATTAACTATTTGTTTATGTTTTCACAATAGCGTGTATTAAAAACAAGGGTAA
This sequence comes from Pachyrhynchus sulphureomaculatus, assembly GCA_019049505.1. Lineage (NCBI taxonomy): Eukaryota > Metazoa > Arthropoda > Insecta > Coleoptera > Curculionidae > Pachyrhynchus > Pachyrhynchus sulphureomaculatus. The sequence goes on from CM032455.1 coordinate 93,473,756, forward strand.
AAATTGAAAAATTCAGAATAAATCGAAAACTATTAGAAATAGGTATATGGCATACTTAATAAAAGTTGGAGGGTTTTGTAAAATCTATCAGAAAAAATAATAATATACAGGGTGTGATATTTAAAAAATTTGAGTTCTTTCAATTTAAAATAGTCGAAATGTATATATTTATTTTGAACACCCTGTAGCATTTAACTCAAATTTCTTTACATATATCTTTTCTTCATCTCTATAGAATACTCGTACCAATTATGAGTATTCCACCTTTAGAAAGAATGGCGCTACTGGCAATTTTTTTGCAAAACTGATTTTTTTTTTTTTTTAAAAAATTGAAATATTAGAAAAAACTACTAGGTTTAGGTATATAACAATATTAATAAAAAAAGTTATTAAATTTTACGCAGAATTGAAAAATAAATTAGAAAATAGGATGTTCTATTTAAAAAAAGATGTTACATAGGCCACACTTTTTTGAAGTATCCTCTATACTCAAAAATTTTTTAAACTATGCACCTTAACATTCCCTAAAACTATTGTATTTAACATTTTTTCGTCATTCCCGAAACAAATGAGATAATGAACTTTACTCTATCGTTGACTCACCCTGTACAACAAACTAAACAGAGTAATACGTCGAAAATGTAGAGAAGCTCAGGAAATCTGGTTAAACGATAAATGCCGAGAAATAGAGGAACTGCAAGAGAAACATGACACATTTAATATACATCAGAAGGTGAAGAAATTGGGAGAAAAAAAAAAACAAGAAAAAACAAGAAACAATTCTGAGAAATGGTAGTAATGAAATTATACTGGATATTAAGGACAAGATGAAAACATGGGAGCAATACATAGAATAACTTTTCAATGGACATAGATCTGGAAACTTGCAGCTAAACAGGGATAATGAGATAAGGCCAGAAATAACAAGAAGAGAAGTTATTCATGCTATACAACTACAGAAGGATGGAAAAAGCAGTTTGTCCAGATGAAATACAGGGAGAAATCCTCGAAATATTTTCGGATGGAAATCCATTTATTAATCGACTGATAATTTTATTTAACAAAATCTATGAAACTGGACAAATTCCTCTTGACTGGCTAAAGTCGACTTTCATCCCAATTCCTAAAAAGTCAATGAAATGTGACGATAATCGCTTAATAAGTTTAATGTCTCACGTTCTCAAGATATTCCTGAAAATCTTCCATACCAGAATATATAGAAACTGTGCAGCAGAAATAGATAAAACACATTTCGGATTCGGAAAAGGCATGGGTACATGGAAAGCTTTATTCTCATTAAATGTACTGGTTTAGCGTTGTAAAGATATGAATGTAGATGTATATGCATGTTTCATAGATTACAATAGAGCGGTCGACTGTGTGATGCACCAGAAATTAATAACAACTCTAGAAAAAAGAAATATAGACAAAAGAGATCTAAATATCATTAAAAATCTATACTGGAATCAGTCAGTGGAAGTTAAAATTGAGTTGAAAAAGTCCGAAAACATAAAAATAACCCAAAGTGTAAGACCACCATTTTTGTTCCATCTTTATTCTGATCCCGTGTTTAATGAGGCCATCTATAACCTCATTGACAACATAGAGTATGTTGAAGATACTGTGCTATTAGCAAATAATATCAAAGATCTCTAGCAACTGATCAATCGAGTCTAACAGCCAGCGAAAGATTTGGATTAACTATGAATATAAGAAAAACCAAGTGGATGGCAATAGAAAAGAAAAATCTACCACCAGAATCCCTTGAAATTAGGGACAACATAGTAAAACAGGACTTCACATTGAAATATTTGGGCACCAATATAAATGACAAGTGGAACCCAAGAAAGGAAATATATTCTTGAATTGAACAGGCCCAAGTAACATACATGAATACGAATAAATTTTTCCATAGCAGAATTCTCAGTCTCGAACTCCGAATGAGAATGATGAAAGCGTATGTATTCTCCTTGCGATTGTATGGATGTGAGTGCTGGACTCTTGAACCTGGTTCAGTGAAACGACTGGAATCTTTTGAAATGTACATTTATAGATGCCTTCTTCGCAACTCCTGGGTACAGAAAATAAATAACTGGTCAAGAGCAAGTTGAACTTGCGCAATTAGTATTCCGTACGTTAATTGCTTTTAAAATAAAAAAAAAAAAATTGTTACCCAAGTATAAAATGATCAGTCACTTCACAAAACATACCCCAAATGAGTTTTTAACAAAGTTTGTTTCCAATCTTTACTGAAAACTATTGACCTTGAAATTTTGGTTTCCTTTATATACCAGATAAATTATTGAAGGTAATGCACTCGTGATAATGTTTGTTTAATCTACACCCCGTGGAGAATATTCCAGAATTTTTTGATCAGTACGTTTCGAGATAAGGGGGGGACAGCGATTTTTTTCGCGATTTTTTAAATATAATACAAAGAAAAAGGTGCGCAAGTATTACATTATATTTATATTTTTTACTCGTGTTTTTACAAGCTTTTAGTTGATACCACACTCGATGACCTAGTAAAAAAAAATTTTTTCACTTCCGATTTCACCCCCCAAAACTAACCCCTGAAGTCAAAATTTAACTTTCAAGACTATACGGCTCTGATGAGGCCATTAATTCCTATTTTATTACCAAATTTCAACTTTCTATGACAAATAGTTTCAGAGAAAATCGGGTGTGACAGACAGACAGACGGACATACAGACACCGAAGTCATCTTATAGGTATTCTGTACGGAACACTAAAAACACAGAAGTACTGGAAAGAATAAACAAAATGAAGGAATTACTAACCTCCTTAAAAATAAGAAAACTCAATACTTCCGACATATAATTAAGGGTCCAAAGTACGAATTCCTAGGTTTAATTATTGAAGGCAAAATAAAGGGTAAACGATCGATCGGAAGACGACAAAATTCATGGCTGAAGGATGTAAAAAGGTGGTCTGGATGTGCCTCGAGTGATATTTTTCGAGCCGCAGTTTCTAAAGGTCGTTTAGCTATGTGGATCGACAACCTTCGTAAGGAGACGGCATCGTAAGAAGAGGAATAATGCTTTGATTGGGGCTTTTATGCAATGAAAGATAATATTAATTTTTTATGAATAAGGTTAATATATGATTTCCTGTGGTTCCATTCCTGGAACCATTTGTTACTGTTTTCATATATTTTCAGGCGAAATGTTAGTAAAAAAATAATGTTTTTACCTTCCTAGCTAAGAAAATTATTGTAATCGTAAAAAAAATCACCAACTATTATTTCTTGCATAAGCAATGTCAAATTTGGTACACTTGGAACTTACAGTTTTATACGATATCATTTCAAAGGAAGGTGAAGAAAGGGATTGGAGTTGATAGATTTTGATACATTTTCAGTGGAATTTTTCTAGCTACTGGTTAAGAGTTTGAACACATTCAAATACACTTATTTAAACACATCTTAAGGGTGG
>CM032455.1:93482210-93555216 GCA_019049505.1 Pachyrhynchus sulphureomaculatus
CATCATCAACAAATATATTCAACTGAACAAAATCTATTTAATAATTTAAAGTCTAGCAGAAATTATATATTTTTGTATTTATATATATATATATATATATATATATATATATATATATATATAGATATATATATATATATATACATATATATGTATATATATATATATATATATATATATATATATATATATATATATATATATATATACATATATATGTATATATATATATATATATATATATATATATATATATATATATATATATATATACCCCATATGTATGGAATAATGATGCCACAGAATTTATTAATCAGTGTATCAAAAAAGTATTTAAATAAAAGTTATAGGGTGTTATACGGCGGACATGTCATTGACAATAAAATATTTTTAACTGTCAGTTCGAAGAAATTACACCATATTAAATTTTTTTTAAATAAATATTTTTGAGTTCTACTAAAAATTCTAGATATTATTTGTCTAACATATTATATATCTAAATTGAAGTGTTTTGGAATTATTGATATTTGAAATTAATATCATAGTAGGAAAACACAACAGAATGTGTGTGATCTTTTTAACTCAGAATATCCGAATCGAGAACCTATTACCCAATCCGTAGTTAGCAAAACATTAAAATGATTTAGATAATGAGATCATGTTAAGAGTCGTTCTAAATCTGGACATCCAAAAGTTAAAACAAGAGATGATAAAAAGTAGAGGTTTTACTGGAATTTACAGAAAATCTCCATACAGCCACTCGTCAGCTAGACCACAACATAAGTAAAGGTACCTTAAGTCGTATACTGAATGAAGAAAAATTGCATCCATACAAACCCATTCTATTGCAAGAATTATCTGAAGGTGACTACGATAGACCCGTTGAATTTTACGAGTTCATGATGCAACGAATCAATAATGATCCTATCCTAATTCATAATATTGTTTTTCCTGACGAGGCCACATTTTGTCTTAACGGAAGAGTTAACAGGCATAACTGCCGGTATTGGTCTACTGAGAATCCTCACTGGAGAACGGACAGCGGTATTTACAGTTACTCCAAGAGCAAGTTATTCCAACTTGTGCAGGGTTTTTTCCCGATGAAAATAATTTGGATACCCTGAACAGGAATCTGTGGTATCAACAGGATGGAGCTCCTCCTCACTATATCAATACTCGTAGATATTTGGATGCGACTTTTCCTAATCGATGGATAGGCAGAAGAGGTGCTGTAGAATGGCCTTCAAGGAGTCCATATGCCACTCGATTTTTTTTTCAAGGGGTCATATAAAAACCAAAGTTTACCGAAGTCGACCTGAAACTGTAGAAGATTTACTACAAAGAATTCAATATGAAGTAGCACAGATCACCCTGGATTCTCTGCAAAACTCTGTTCAAGCTGTTTTATGACAGATTGGGTCATTATCTCGCTGTTAACGGTTATACATTTTGAGCAATTTTTACCTTAAAAATAAACCTAGAGTATTAATAGTTTTTTGTCTTTTTTTTTTTTAAATTTCAAATGACAATAGTTCCAAAACAGTTAAATTTAGACATATAGTATGTTAGACAAATAATATCTAGAATTTTTAATATGACTCAATAATATACAAAGCTTCCCATTTAAAAAAAAATCAAGAAGGCATGATTTTTTTCGAACAGGCAGTTCAAAACATTTTATTGTCAACCTCAGCATGTGCGTCGTATAACGCCTATAACTTTTATTTAAACATTTTTTTGATACACTGAATAATAAATGCTGTGGAATCATTATTCCATACATATGGGGCACCCTATATATATATATATATATATATATATATATATATAATATATATATATATATATATATATATATATATAAAAAAGGAGTGTGAATTAATATCTTTAGGTTTTCTAAGAGAGGGCGTAACTTGTATTATATCGCATCGGGGCATACTGTTGTTATATGCATAGTGAAGCACCATCATTTGACTTTAATTTTTAGTATATGTTATTTTGCCGAAGTGTAAACAACATATTTTTTTGAGCACTGAATATGTCGAAGTATGTGCCAACAAAACACCATTTGCAGAAAGCGTTATTTTTCGAAGAAAAGCGCTGCTAAAAGTTATCGTTTGCTGTGGGAAACCTATGGTGATTATATTCCATCGAATAAAAAAAAAAAAAAAGAATTGAGGACTGGTTTAGACGCTTTAAAAGTGGTCATTTCGACACGGAAGACAAAGAACGTCCGAGCCCGCCGAGAAAGTTTAAAGATGAAGAATTACAGGCCTTACTCAATGAAGGCCCGTGCCAAATGCAAAAAGAATTTGCAGAATCATTAGAAGTTGATCGCACAACCATTTTCAAGCACTTACATGCACTGGGAATGATTCAAAAGCAAGGAAATTGGGTACAATACGAATTGAAACCGAGAGACGTTGAAAAACGATTTTTCACCTGTAAACAACTGCTTTAACGGCACAATCAGAGAGGATTTCTTGCATCGCATCGTAACTGGTAAGGAAAAATGGTACCTTACAATAATCCAAAGCGCAAAAAATCATGGTGGAAGCCCGGTGAACCAACAACATCCTCTCCAAAGCCGAATATTCATGACTTATGGTATATATCTGGTGGAATCAGCTGGATGTAGTGGATTATGAGCTGCTCTAATCCAACAAAACTCTTATTGGGGAACGTTACTGACAACAATATAAGGAATTGAGCCAAGCGTCTAAGGAAAAAAGACCGCAATATACCAAAAGACATGGCAAAGTTATTTTTTAACATGACAACTCTCGGCTACATGTTGCAAAACCCGTCAAAGAAACGCTAGAAGCGCTTGGATGGAATGTCCCACCTCACCCAGTGTACTCACCAGACATTGATCCTTCTGATTATCACTTATTCGATCGATGACGCACGGTCTGTCTGAACAGCGCTTCAATTCTTATAAGGATACCAAAAAATGGGTGGATTCGTGGATAGCCTTAAAAGATGAGTCGTTCTTTCAACATGGTTTTCATATGGTGCCACAAAGATGGGTGAAAGTAGTGGCTAGCGATGGATAAAATTTTGAATAATCAATTTGTAACCATTTTTTTACAATAAAGCGATATTTTTATCGAAAAATCCCTCAAAATCAATTCAGACACCCAATAATACTATCTATTCCAAAAATTTTAAATAAAACACAGTTTTATATATATAACCAAAAACAATATACAAACATTATTTTTTTAATTGGATACAATTTACAGGGTATTATGAAAATCGTTTAATACAGTAATACCCCGCTTAGCGCGACCCCGTTACGCGCGGTTTCACTATAACGCGAATTTCAAATTTCGCGCTCATGTAGTCATTAACTTCTCTATGGTCGCGGGGGGATCCCCGCTTTCTCTGAATATTCTCTTTGAAGAATTGGGAATTCCCTGTCCTTCGACTTTGTTCTATGGGGATTTCCTCGTTCGTTTCGTGTGTTCATTTGTTCCGTAATGTTAGTTCGGTCGGCTGGCAGTTTTGTTTTAATATTTATTGGAGATACATACATACATAATTTAACCCTACGTTAAAAATGCCGCCTGTAAAGAAAAAAGAGCGTAAAAGCGTCACTTTGGAATTGAAGATGAAAGTGTTAAGAAGAATGGAAAATGGAGGCAAAGCAACAATTGTTGGGAGAGATTTTGGACTCTCAGAATCGACTGTGAGAACGATTTATAAAAATCGGGAAAAAATTAAAATCTCCAGCGAAGGTTCAACACCTATAAGTGCAACAAAACTTTCTCGTTCGAGATCATCTATCTTAGAAAGAATGGAGAAATTACTGTCAGTCTGGATCGAAGATTTGAATAAGAAGAACACACCACTAAGTCAAGATCTCATATGCACAAAAGCAAAATCTTTGTATGAGATGCTGAAAACAAAAGAAGGAGAAGGGAGTGCCACTCCGACTTTGCTGCCAGCAGAGGCTGGTTCCATCGGTTCAAGCAGCGTTCTAATCTTCACAATATCCACATAACAGGCGAGGCGGCCAGCGCGGACATTCAAGCTGCAGCTGAGTTTCCAGACAAGTTTCAAGACTTCGTTAGACGAGAGAAAATTCCTGCTTGTCTCATCTTCAATGTTGATGAGACCGCACTTTACTGGAAAAAAATGCCATCTCGAACATTCATTTCTAAGGAAGAACGTCAAGCCAGTGGTTTCAAAGCTGCGAAAGATCGACTAACACTTCTGCTGGGTGGTAATGCCACTGGTGATTTCAAACTGAAACCTTTACTAGTGTACCATTCAGAAACACCCCGTGCAATGCGAGGCACAGACAAGACAAGTCTACCAGTTGTGTGGCGATCAAACAGAAAGGCGTGGGTTACACGGGAAATTTTTCAAGAATGGTATTCTAATAGTTTTTGCCCATCAGTCAAATCATACTGTGACAGAAATGGGCTTGAACCTAAAGTTATATTACTCTTAGACAATGCCCCAGGACATCCAACCTCACTTGATACGCCCAGAGACTTAAAAGTGTACGTAAAGTTCCTTCCACCAAACACTACGTCAATATTACAACCTATGGACCAGGGAGCAATAGCAAACTTCAAAGCTTATTACCATCGCCGCACTTTTAGCCAACTAATTCATGAAACTGACGGGGAAGGAAGACAGTCTATGCGAGAGTGGTGGAAGTCATACAACATTATGAAGTCTATTCACAACATAGAAGAGGCTTGGAAGGAAGTTAAAATGAGTTGTATGAATGGGGTGTGGCGTAATCTTTGGCCAGATGTAGTGGAAGCACCTAGAAGAATTGTCCAGATGCAGAGACAAGTGCTTGAAGACATTGCTGCAATGATTGAGGGGTCTGAACTTGAAGATGTCACGGTAGAAGATCTCGTAGAACTTGTAGCAACGCACGACGATCCTATTAGCAATGAAGATCTGATCGAGTTACAGAATAATCCTATCTACGATGAGGAAGAACAAGTAGAAGAGAAAGTTTTATCTTCAGGGGAAATACAAAATGCACTTTCAAAAATTTATTCAGGTTTGGACATATTGCAGAGTATAGACAATAATGATGACCGTGTCTTGACCGTGTGTCAAACAATTAAAAACAGTGTTGGGTGTTATGAACGTATTTTACAAGAACGTAAACAAAACGTTACCCAAAAGACAATAGATGTATTTTTCCGTAAAAAATAAGAGTATGTATTGCATAAAGTGTTCTTAGAATTAAAGTGATTGATTAAAATGATTTGTATTTTTTTGTATTAAATTTTGACTATGTTTAATCATAAACCTCGATATACGCGAATTTCAGTTAACGCGATTTTTTTCGGAACGTATCCCTCGCGTACAGCGGGGTATTACTGTATATCGAAACTGACAAATACTTATATGAAAAGATATTATAGAGAACCAGTGATAAGAGCGTTTCCGTCTAATAAATGACAAATTTCCTGAAACATCTTAAAAAAAACTCTTTTAGGTTATGTTAACATCCCCGTTACTGGTAAACTTACTATAATCATTTCGAATTTTACATTTTTAATGTAAAAAAAAATAATGATTGGTACTGCGAGCATTAATTATCCTTCAAATAAAGATATTTGAGAAGGTTCAGTTGATTCGACTTGCTGGTTCAAGAGAAAAGATTTATGAAATTTGCTGAAAATATATGGGTTGTAATGGAGACCTAATTTGATTAATATATCATTTATCATGTAACGATAAAAGAATGATAAAAATTTTATACAACATGCAACAGTGCTATCTTGGGAATGTGAAATCTTTAGTACAATGACACTATTCAGTATAAATCACTACTAAACCAAAAACTTTATCTTTGCCCTCGATGCGCGTTTCGCAAAACATGTTAGGTCAATCATCAGTAACGATGATTGACATGACAATCATCGCTACATCATACTGACGAAACTAACATGCTTAGCGAAACGAGCTACTTCATCATGTGCAATGAAAATACCTAATCTGTCGTTATGGCTTTATAGACGTGGCAATACAGCCATTGGAGACGTTTTGCGCATGCGCTGCTCCAAAAATAAGATGCATTTATTTCTTTCATTTTTCACTACATTCGGCTAAACAAAAATTTTAAAATTTTTCTTCTCTTCACACACTTCGTGAATACCATGTAGCAACTTTATTCTAAATTATGGACAGAAGTTAACCCAACCTAAAGATTTCATATCTCTATTTTGCAACGTTGATTACTTATAATACATGTCTTTTAATATATTTTTTAATAAATGATTAATATATTGGATCTATTCCATAACAATGATAATTAAGCGTAGAATCAGTAAAGTGTGCTTCTATTCAACCCAACTAGTCACCAATTTTAATAAAATAGGCGATTTTTATAATACCTTGTATATTTTTGGGTATCGGAAATATAGGGTCTACGTTAACCACATTTTATATAACATACGATTATATACCCTATAGCTAAATTAAATAGTTACCGTGATAATGGCATCTAACATTTTGGCATTCTTTAATGTCTAAAGTATGAATTTTTAAACAAGTTGGCTTTCATGTTTAGTATTTTATTTTCTCTCCAAAAATGACAACTTTTCGTTAAGCGTGTATTTGTACGGATAGAATCCTTGCTATACGACAATAATGAGAAAGCCGTCCGTACAACTTTTGTCAGTCAACATTTAAATACGTAATTTCATTTAATATAAAAGTACAATACACTCGTAATTGGTTAACTAGTCTCTAGTGAAATTGTTGGATCTCTGCAGCAGAAGCTATGCGACAATTGTGCGGACACCAATGGACCAGTTATAGATTAACTTTAAATAAATGACTTCTAAATGACTTTTATTTAATAATTGAAGTATCAGATAAATTTAGTTCGATGTTGATGAACAAACTTGTCGGTTAGAAATTTTCGGCCAGTTGTTCGGTGAAAATTTCGCTAGTTTTTTTTTTTCTATAAGTATAGCACTACTGTTGCAGTTGTATGTTGTAGATTAATTTTAAATAAATGCTTTCTGAACGACTTTTAGTTATTAATTAAAGTATTAGATAAATTGATTTACAGTCCCTGGCCAAATTATTAGACGCACTGCAAGATTTCATGTAAAATATTAATTACCGAGTGATATTGTACCGTTTTATTATTTTAAATTGATTTGTTTTTTATTTTTATATTATCCAATCAATTACCTATTTATTTGACATAAATAAAACAGCATTAATTTAGAAAAGCATAAGTTTATTAAGTTTTAAAGAAAAGTGAAATTAATGTTAGTAAAAGTCAATATTTAGTTGAGCCACCTTTAGCCGCTATCAAAGCTTTAATTCTGCGCGGCATGCTATCAATGCAAGATTGTACTGTCTCCTGCATTTGAGGATGATGATTCCACACATGAATAATCTTTTCTAGGAGCTGGGTTTTGTTGGTAATCACATCTTTAGCCACTTCTCTTTTCATCAGCTCCCACACATTTTCAATCAGGGCTATTACCCGGCCAATCCAACAGAGGGATATTTTTTTCTGCCAAAAAAGCTTTAACAGACCGAGCAGTGTGGCAGGGAGCTCCATCTTGCATGAAAGTGAATGGTTCCCCATTTGGAAACCATTCTCTGAGCTGCGGAATCAACCGATTTTGTAATACTTCTTTGTACTGATCTTGCCTCATTATTCCTTTGACGACGTACAGACGTCCAGTGCCCTTGCCGCTGATGACTGACCAAATCATCACTTTGGTGGGATGTTTAACCGTCGGGACGACACAATCAGGATGAAACTTTTCTCCATGACGACGACGCACATACTGAGCTTTATTCTGCAAAATTTCGAATGTGCTTTCGTCACTGAAGCAGACCTGTCAAAAATAGGAAAAATATATAAACTTCCATGTTTATTTGCTTTATTTAACTGAAAATGATAATAACGTATCAATTATTGATTAAATTGCTGTATCTTACCGATCTCCAGAAGTCCACATCTTTGTCTTGCCATTGTTTGGCCCACTTCAGGCGCTTTGATTTCATTGCAGCTGTTAACTTGGGCTTCCTGGCGGGGCGACAGGCCTTAAAATCTAATTCTTTCAATTTTCTTCGAACAGTGCGCTCAGAAGCATTTACGCTAGCATCCTGGAGTTGTGATTTTATTACCTTTGTGGTAGCAAATCTGTTTTCTACACAAATTTTCTTCAAACATCTCTCTGACCGTGGAGTGAAAATTGGTTTTCTACCGCATCTTTTCTTTCTTTTCGGGCTTAATTCCTTCCCTGACTCAATTTTCTTTTTTATGCGTCGTACACTAGCTTCAGAAACCTCCAATCTTCGTGATATTTCTCGGTTTGTAAATGTTTTCGCAATCACAAGGGCCTTCACTTCAGCTTTTTTACGTGGTGAAAGATCGCCTTTTCTACCCATAATGAAAATAGTCCAATTACTTTTTTAAAACACTGCATACAAAATAAACTAATAACTGAGTAGTATAAAAATGTTAAACAAACAATCACAGTCCATAAAGCCACAGAAACACGTCCGTACCTGACTCGATTCCGATCGCGACTGATACAGGTTTGTACTTGTTTACGTTCATGTATCACACAGTGTTGCCATATGTTAAAAATAAATACAAATATGTAGTCTACAACAATTCTTTTAAATAAAAATCAATAATATTGTAGTTTAAATATACCATTATTGCATAAAAACTCTTAAGAAACATAAAATTACTAAAAAAAAATACAGTGCGTCTAATAATTTGGCCAGGGACTGTAGGTGTTAGTGTACAAATTGGCTTACTGAAACTTGTCGGTTAGAAGATTTTTTTTGCCAGTTGTTCGGTGAAAATTTCGCACTCGTGCTGCAGTGAAATCCCAAAAACGTTACAGGAGAGACGTGTGTGCGGTAAAAATAATTCACGTTGGTATTGAATCATTGAAAATTGTACTCGATGGGAAACTCTCCTAGGCAGATAATTCCAAAGGGATGAGGCTTTCCATATAGAGGAATTCTTAAAAAGGGTGGTACGAGAATTGACAAGCTGATTCTCATACGGATGTGATGTATTAACGCAAGGTATACTCCTAGCATGGCTCGGTCTGGGAGGAATTAAGCGGCTGACATCCTTTGAACACTTTCCAAGAGAGTACTTGTAGAATAAGCTCCAAAATGTTCAAGTACGTTATTCCAAACATGTATGAGATAAGTTAGAAGACCTCCTGTTGATATTTGCTTATGAATGTATATCCTCCTTCCAAATATTTTCAAATATGCTGATTGACCTTTTCCATAACTTTCCATATCATTGAAAGCAGTCCGATTGGTTCGTAATTATTCGGCAAGGTCTTCTTTCTTACATTTTTGAGGTATAGGCTGTGGCGCTTTTCCAATATTAAATAAATATTCCTTTTCTGTAGAATAGATTGGGAAGGCCACAGAAAATTAGTGTATTTTTTGGATACTATGGCATGTATTCCAGCAGCGCCAGCTTTTTTGAGGCCAAGCGTTAATAAAGGTTAGACTAGAAGGTAACATTTTTGAGTCGAGAATAAGACATTAATAAACACGTCATTTTATTTAGGTACTTTTAAATTAGGACTCTAGAATATATACAAAAATACAGATAATATTCCATTTAAAAACTTTCAGTGAATATTATTCCACATTTTTAGTATACCTGGTATAATTAAAAATAAGTTTAAAATGTCCACTAATGGAGGAAGAACTTTTGTAGAAGAATAATGCACTAAATGAAAAATAAACAAATAAATACTGTTTTAAATGTGTATTAACACATTTAAAACAGTATCAGTAGATAGTCGAAATCATGAATGCGGAAGTGCTGAATTCAGTAAGCAAAGCAGATATGATCATATAGCATTACAGAGAATAAGAGTGAAGATGGTAGAATATATTCTGAGACATGGAGGTTTAAGGCCAGATGTGTGTGTAAATAAGGTAAAGCTAAATTAATAGTGTATACGCATAAATAGATAGTGTATAAGGAAATAGGAAATCTAGCGCAGAATCGCCAAGTATATAAAGTTATATCTAAACGTAGATTAGCAGACTTTATGCAGTTTCTAATTAGACAATTTCTAATTTTTTTAATTTTCAAGATAATAGGTACATACCGTCTTTATTTTCCCAATAGCCCTTCAAAATATGCCAACAGTTGGTCAGCCTTACAAATGCGTAAATAAAGTCCTTGGTGGCCCATGGTATTCCTTGGGAATGAATATTAGAAATTGTAGTACAGGGTTTTAAAATTTCAGATCTAGTTCGGATACAGAGGTTTTGGATGTTACGAAAGCATGGTCTGTTGCGGTTTCTATATGCAATTTGTTCAGCTGTCAGGCAACTCCGTTCAAGGAATTTGACGAAATTTTCTTGGGTCGTTACTTCAGATGTGTCCTGCAAAATTATATTTGGTATACTTAATACGCTCTCCAAGAGTAAATTGGCAGTTTAAAAATCAGTTTTCACTCTGTAAAAATTCTAATATGACAATTAGGATATTTATTACTGCTACCAGATTTTCATAAATTCTAAGTTTTTAATCTAATCTTAGCTAACTTGCTGTTAGAGTTTCTAACTCTACATATGTATGGACATTGCGCACGGTGAGCGGCTAGAGCCTTTAGGTTTGACATAGATTACGACAAAATCTGCCATAGCAGCATTTTTTCTGATCGCTCAAAGTTTAATTTCCCGCAGAGAAGAAAATCGGATTTGCTTTTTTACTTGAGATATGCTATTTTTAAAATTTATAAAATTGATAAATTTAAAGAAGGAATAAGAATGTCAGGTGGGGACAAATATGATGCACACTCGCGCGTTCTAATGCCCGAATACTCTTGCATGTACATATGTTTGTATACATCTACATTCACTGAAAAAACCCACATACACATCCATATATATATATATATATATATATATATATATATATATATATATATATATATATATATATATATATATATTTATACACTCCTGTACAAAATTAACGCAACAATATATTAAATCATACAAATCCCTATAATGAATTAATTTAATAATTTTTTATGAACATTGGTTACATTAACAGTTAGAAAAAACTTATTCGGATACTTTAAAAGTGAATTAGCTACCAAATTTCTCTATAAGATTCGAATTAAAATTATTCTCAAGACCTAATAACAAAATCGTTGAAATTATGTAATAATGAGAAAAATAAACTGGACACTAGTAGCAAAATTAATGGTGTAACTGGGGACACTAGTAGCGTTGTTACTTCGGATGACAGCGTTTATGCGCCTAGGCATGCTTCTAATTAAATTTTGGATAAAATCTTGAGGAATTTGCTCCCATTCTGTGATAACTGCATTTTCAAGTTCCCTCAGGTTCTAGGTGCAGGTATATGACGTTTCACATTTTTCTTAAGGTGATCCCATACATGTTCTATCGGATTCAGATCCGGGCTTTTTGGTGGCATTGCATAATCGGTATATCAACTTTTAAGATAATCGAGTACCTCCCTAGCCACGTGAGGTCGAGCGTTGTCTTGCATAAACAGGAAATTGGGCCCCACAAAATGACCGAAAGGCATCATATGTTCTATTACAATATTCTCAAGATAGTAGTCAGCATTCATGGATCTCGTACGGACAGGAACTAACTCTGTGCGAGCATCAAAGCAGATGCCACCCCAGAACATAACAGAGCCACCGCCGAATGGAATCCTTGCAGAGATATTGCAAGGAGCAAACCTTTCCTGGTCTTCGCCATACTCGCTCACGACCATCTGGATGTTTTAGACTAACCCTAGTTTCATCTGTGAAGAAACTTGTTTCCAATCATCCACAGACCAGTTTTCGTGATTTCGAGCAAAACGTAACCTGGCAACTCTGTTCTCTCTAGTAAGCAAAGGCGCAGTGGCTGGTCTCCTACTGTTTAATCCAGCTTCATTTAACCGTCTTCTAACTGTTTTAGAAGAAATCGTGACATTGCGAACAGCTTCGAGTTCGTTTCTTATTATAGAACTGGTGACAGTCCTGTTTCTTAAAGCATATTGTCTTATAAAACGTTCATCTAGGTCGCTAGTGCATCGTTTTCGCCCTTGCCCTAGCCTTCTAGAATAAGTTCCTACTTCATTCAAGCGTCTTACCATACGACTTATTGTGGAACGATGTTTGCCTAACAAATTGGCAACATAACTCTGACAATATCCCTCGTCCAATAAAACTTAGGCTCGCACTACCTCGTGTTCAGTTAAATTCCTTGTTCGATTCATTTTTCTAATTCTTCGGGGTCAAAAATAAAACAGTCTACCACAAAAACGTATTACTTTGAAAAAGGGAACAATTTATAAGCTTACTTTTAAAGAAAATCTATCGCATTATTACAGAAAATTGTTTATCTTTTAAAAAATTCTTTAAAACTGTAAATCTAAACGAATTGTTTTGATTTCTGTCATGAACAACGAAACAAAATATGCATAGCCTACTATTCAAATACTCGATAAACTTTAAAACTGAAAAAGATAAATTAATTTTCAGATTGTTGCGTTAATTTTGTCCAGGAGTTCATATATATATATATATAATATATATATATATATATATATATATATATATATATATATATATATATATATATATATATATATATATATATATATATATATATATATATATATATATTATTATACATAGTATACATAGAAAAATGACGAAAAGTTTTTAATTAGTTCATTAAAATCGAGTTTAATAAACAAGTGTTTAATTTACCGTATACTCACTAATTTAAAATAATGAAAAAATAACACAATTTGCAAATTTCTGGACTCCAAGAACCATGAAGGTGGCGTATACCAAGACATATACAAAGTACCTCCTCTAATATCTTCTTCATCACATTAACCCCTTATATGTCTGACCAAAAATAATTAAGAATAATGGAAAAATAACCCAATCGTCACATTTCTAGATTTCATGAACCCCGAATCTGTGTGACTTATTAATAATAATTATGCTTACAATTTGTTAATTATGCTAATTAAAAACCATGAAAAATTCTCATAATAATATTGAAAACATAAGATATTTATCGACACTTAAAACTATATCGCTCAGAACTAGGTTCCATTTCTACTTTAAATAGTATATGTATCATCATCATCATCATCATTAGTTTATTCTATCCATAGTCGGATGTAAGCCTCCCCAAGTTGTCTCCAATTAGCTTTGTTGTTTGCTTTTTGCATCCAATAGTGTCCCGCTAATCAAATTATGTCGTCCGTCCATTTTGTCTGTGGTCTACCTTTGCATCTCTTATGTTCTTTAGGCCTCCACTTAACCATACGGCGTATCCATCTGTTATCATTCATCCTTGCGACATGCCCCGCCCATTTCCACCTTAAAATACATATTCGTTGTATTACATCTGTCACTTTTGATCCTCTTTGTATCTCGATTTTAGGAATACAATCTTGTAGTCTAATATTTAGCATTCTCCTCTACATTGCTCTTTGGGTTACCTGGAGTTTATTTGTTATACTTTTATTTAAAGCCCACGTTTCAGTGTTAATAATGTTAATGTTAATACTGGCAGTAAATATTGATCGAATACTCTGGCTTTTATTGTATTTGGGATGTCTAATTTAAATATAGATCGTAATCTTCTGAACGCAGACCAAGCTAACGACTCTTCTATCCAATTCTAATCTAAATCATTTTTTGATATTTCGATTTTTACTCCTAAATATATTAATGTTTGTATCTTTCCTATTCTTTCACCTTCTATTATTAGTTCCTGGCTGTTATCTTCACTTTCGTTGTTCAAATATTTGGTTTTGGTGAAGTTTATTTTTAGACCTATTTCTTGAGACTTGTTATTTAATTCCGCGATCAGAGTGACATCATATGCGAACCTTAATTGATTTAATCGTTCACCACCCATTAGTATTCCTTCATTTTCCCAGTTTAACGATTTTAACATGTCTTTTATAGTCAATGTGAACAGCTTTAGGGATTATTTGTTTTTTCTTCAAGCATTTTTATATACGTATTCAAGAAGAGTTGTGTATCTTTCTTCGACTTTGCTGTTACTTAGGGCATTAAGGACTGCTCATATATCTACCGAATCAAGTGCTTTTTCGGTGTCAACCATTGCTAGCTACAAGGTGACCTTATATTCATTTGCTTGTATTGCTGTATCCCCGTCTAAATCTCGCTCGTGCACGTGGTTGATAACTGTCTAATTTGTTCGTTAATCGACATGTTATGGTTCTAGAGCATTATGTATAGTACCGATAGTACCGATAACAGGCTGACGGATCTGTAATTCTCAGTTTAAATTTGTTCCCCTTTTTAAAAAAGCATAATCGAGGCATTTACCCAAGATGTTGTCATTTTACTATCTATTAGGTGCCTGTTAAATAGAGCTTGAAGAGATTGTATTATCGATGCCCTTCCATACCTTATCATTTCTATAGTTATTTCATCCTCCCCTGGTTCTTTGTTGTTGTGCATATATTGTAGGGCGTTCATTATTTCAACCGTTGTTACATCGGGAATTTCTTCAGATCCCACATCTACTATCACCCTATTTCTTCTTTTTTCCCGGGCAGTGGCGATATTTTCGTGTCAAATAGTATTTAATATTATTTCTCTGTAGCGTCCTTTATCTCTTTGATTTGTGCGATCTCTTTGTTATCGTTATTTATAAGTTTTATTATTTGATGTCTCCCCTCATTCATTTGTTTGTTAAGGTGTTTCAAACTTTCTCCCTCTTTCAAAATTTCTTCTATTTTCGAGTTTCTGTACTGTCCGACGTCTTTTCTGATCTTTTTCTTTATTTTTTTTGGCTATTTCTACCAATTCTAATCTGCTATTTGTAGGATCATTTCTTAATAGTCTTCTCTATTTCATAAGATTTGTGTCTCTTAAGTTTTGTGTTTTTTCTTTTTTCGATGTTGCCATTTGTTTTGTAGTCATGAGTAGGTTGTTGTGCGTATATGTAACATATACTAAATTTAAAATCGGTATATTATTTTATTTGAGAGATCATGGCACCGACAGAATTGGGAGAAATTTAAAAATCTCGCAGGCGCAATCTGTTCACGAATAAAATACTTCCCCTTAGTGTGGGAAGTAAAAAAAAATATTAATTAGTGATCAAATTTAAGGCAATTAAAGGACTACAATATCTGATTGTTCCAAAAAAATTCTTGAGGCAGTTTGAAATACAACAATCTTGTAATTATGCCAAAGTTTTTTTTTTCGGACAAAAAAATAATGTATTTTTCTTAACGGGATATGGGACTTGTATGTATGTTTAGTGGGCTACATCTCGATTGGAGTTATAAGAACCACCGCTATCGTTCTGTTAAAAAGGCTGTCCTTAACAATAATTGTTTCTATGTTTATTTGGTCGTATAATCCTGATGTAACATATGATGCTTGACCGGCAACTTCTTTCAATAATATGTACATACATACATGCATTCATACCTTGGGAATACTACATTTTTTTCTGAATATGTGGCAAGCCCATAGAGATAGCGATACATTCAAAATGGTTTTGGCTGTTCGTTGTTACAAAATTAAACTGGTCAGTTTAAAGCGATTGCGTTTGCCAAAACATTCTACACCATGCCCTAACCGGTTAGTATGAAAGCAGGTTGCCACCACATACACATAGATACAAATGTCACATACACATAGATTCACCCTTGAGACCGTCTAAAACAAGGCCCTCCGCGTCAGCTAAAGCCCTATGGTTTGACAGAATACGCAGCTTCACAGAGACCTCCAGATGCCGACATTAACGGAATTCATGAGCAACGTCCACCTCAAATTCTTAGACAAAGCCACACACCACCCCACCCTTAGAGTTAGGAACGTTTACCGTTCCCTTCCCCGCTATGCCCCAAGCCGACTTCCAAGATCTGCGGATCCCCTACCCCCCAGTATTAACTCAAGTTAACCATAATTAATTTTAAGCTTAATTTAAGCTTTATGTCCCTGAAACGTCTATGGTACTCCACCTAAAGCCAGACGTCACTAGTACCCTCTGAGCACCTACCACAGTATTAGTTTTAAGTTAATCTTAAGTTATTAGTGTTCCGTACGGAACACTTATCACTTTGGTGTCTGTCTGTCTGTCACACCCAATCTTCTCCGAAACTATTTGACATAGAAAGTTGAAATTTGGTAATAATATAGGAATTGATGGCCTCATCAGAGCCATGTAGTTTTGAGAGTTAAATTTTGACTTAAGGGTTAGTAAAAAATTTTTTTACTAGGTCATCGAGTGTGGTGTCAAATGAAAGCTTGTGAAAACACGAGTAAAAAATGTATATGTAATGTAATACTTGCGTGCACTTTTCTTTGTATTATTTTTAAAAAATCGCGAAAAAAACGCTGTCCCGCGCCTTATCTCGAAAAGTACTCTCCAAAAAATTTTGAAAAAATTCCGGAGTATTCTCCACGGGGTGTAGATTGAACGAAAATTATCACGAGTGCATTACCTTTAATAATTTTTTCTAGTATTTAAAAAAAAACAAAAATTTCAAGGTTATCAGATTTCAGTAAAGATTGGAAACAAACTTTGTTGAAAACTCATTTGGGGGTGTGTTTTGTGAAGTCACTGATCAATTTATACATCTGTAACAAAAATTTTTATTATAAAAGCAATCAACGTACGGAACACTAATTGCGCAAGTTCAACTTGCACTTGACCGGTTTTTTTAGGTTTAATTTTAAGTTTATACTCACAAAATATCTTAAGTTCTCTCAACACATTCATATAAAGTCCTTACCTAGGCTAAGTTAGTTCGGTCCGTGACATTTATACATCTTAAGATCCATTATGTAAATACACTTTTTAATCAATCATTGTATAATAGTGATAGCTGTAAACAACCTAATAGCCAATAAATCACATTAGATTTTCGACAGACCATGCCTTAACATTTCAAGGGTGATAGACAGTAAAATTTATCACCGCATTAGTAATTGTTGTGGCATACAAACTACACTATAAAAAATCTTTTACAACTTACAGACCTTTAGTAGCACATTAAAATATGTTTCTTAACTACCTGTCTATGCATGTTATGTTGAAGAAACTTCTTTAGAAGTATGGAACTATTCTCTGTAATATTTTTGGATAATACCGTTTTGGATAATACCGTAAATCCTGAACATTCCACCGATCCATTTGTAATTTGAAAAAATTTAATTTTCAATTTAAACTTTAAAAAAATTATAATATTAGTTTTATTATTTTTTTATATATTTATAGAAAATGAGGTAATTTGTTTTGTTTATATTTGCAGCTTATTTAAAAACAAAACTTTTTATTTGGTAAAGATATTCTACATATTTTTAATTATGACAGAAGCTTAAGCGGTGGTTCTTATTAATTAAAAAAAACGGTCAAGTGCAAGTTGGACTTACCCAATTAGTGTTCCGAACTGTGGTTGCCTTTAAAAATAAGAATTTTTGTTACTGA
Source organism: Pachyrhynchus sulphureomaculatus (assembly GCA_019049505.1). NCBI lineage: Eukaryota > Metazoa > Arthropoda > Insecta > Coleoptera > Curculionidae > Pachyrhynchus > Pachyrhynchus sulphureomaculatus. Next base: position 93,499,689 of record CM032455.1, read on the forward strand.
GGTATAAAATGGTCAGTGACTTTACAAAAAACATCCCAAATGAGTTTTCAATAAAAGAAATAAGAGCCCAGATTACAAACCTTTCTAGGCAGATACTGACTCAGGCTAATCAGACCAACCAGAATAAGACAAAAAATTCGTGACATGTATTTTTTTTATGGGTCTAGCACACGTGCTGCAGGGAAGTCCCTGTAAATTGTACTCGGTGAGAAAAACAGCGCTGGGCAAACTATTCCAAAGGGATGATGTACTCCACATAAAAGACTGCTTGAAAAGCGTTGTACACGGAGTAACAAGCTGAACCTCATACGGATGTGAAGCACCAACGCGACGTGTATTTCTAACATGCACCGCTCTGGGAGGAATTAAGCGGGCTACATCCTTCGAACACTTTCCATGAAAATACTTGTAGAACAGACTCAAGTCGCCAATCGTTCTTCGATGTTCCAGCGAATCAAGGCCGCCGGTCAATTCCGGGTCTCCAATCAGACGGACAGCTCTTCTCTGAACAGAATCCAACAAATGCAGTGTATGTTTGGGAGCGGAGCCCCAAACGTGGGAGCAGTATTCCACAGTTGGTCGAATTTGAACTTTGTAAAGAATTAACAGTTGTTGTGGGGTGTAAAGCTTTCTGGTTTGAAATAATATTCCCAACTTTTGAGAAGCTCTCCTTGCTATGCCTGCAACATATTCATGCCAGGTCATATTTGCTCCCAAACTAACGCCCAATAAATTGAGCGACGATGCTAGGGGAATGGAGTCCCCGACATAACTCTGTCGGGTTCAGCAACGTTAACTTTTTTAGAAAAAACTGCCGCCTGGGTTTTTGTAGCGTTAAATTCCACTTGGTTACTGTCACCCCAAGATAGAATTTCTTCCAGGTCTTTGTTAAGTTGAACGACCTCCTGCTGGCTGAGGATATTCGTCTGAGCAGCCGATGTCCGAGCGTTCAAGGCGAATGTAGAGACAAGCGTACTGTCAGTTGCAAAGCTGTAGATTGGATTCCCGGTCTTTTCCAGCAGATTGTTAATGTAAATGAGAAAGAGAGTAGGAGACAGTATGGAGCCCTGGGGCACACCGGCGTTGATAGTGAAGGTAGAAAGAAATCCGTCGACCGCCACTCGTAAAGAATGCTCTCTGAGGAAACATGAGAGCCACAAACAGAACCTTTTAGACATACCGTAAGAGCGTAACTTAGCCAACAGTCCATCGTGCCAAACACGGTCGAATGCCTTGGATATGTCAAGAGCAACCGCTCGAGATTCTCCAAAGTGTTCAATTGCGTTGTTCCAAACATGTGTTACATAAGTCAGAAGATCTCCTGTTGATCTATGTTTACGAAAACCATATTGGTGTTCGCTAATAATATTGAATCGTTCAAGATATTTTAGAAGATGCTCATTGATAACCTTTTCCATGACTTTCGATATTATGGAAAGCAGTGCGACTGGTCGGTAGTTATTTGGCAAGGTCTTCTTGCCTTTTTTAGGTATCGGCTGAACCGTAGCACATTTCCAGCAGGACGGAAATATTCCCTTTCTGTAGGATAGGTTAAAAAGTCTACAGAAAACTGGTGTTAGTTCCCTTGCACAGTTTTTGAGAACTATGGCAGGTATTCCGTCAGTGCCAGAAGCCTTTTTGGTGTCTAGCTTCATCAAAATACGCTTTATGATGCGCTGTCCGAAGACAACATCGGGCATCTTTGACTGCAATATGGGAATAGTAGGTGGTGTTTTTTCTTGGAAATCGACAGTAGAATGTGAAGCAAAGAGTTCAGCCAACAATTTCGCTCTCTCAACAGATGTGGTTGCAATGGAATTATCTGGCCGTGTGTGAGTAGTGGTATGGTGGATTTTGTAAAGTTTTGACTAACTGCCTTAGCGACTGCCCAAAAGGACCTGGAATTGTTGGGACAAGCGAGAAGTTTGTTTCTAATTCGTTGATTGTGCGCCTCCTTGGTTTCGTCGATAATTCCTTTGCATCTGTTCCGGGCACGAACAAAGGTGTTGAGATTTATGGTTTTTCACGCCATTGTCGGTAGGCAATATGTATATATCTTAAGATCCAATTGTATTTTCACGTTTTCTCTTAGTCAATAATGTATAATATTTATAGCATCTTAGCTACCGAATAGCTAATAAATCAATCTAACTCAATCTAGAATCTGGTTGCAAAAGTTTAAAACAAATATCTACTACCTAAATAATTGTTTAATTATAAACAAATAAAATAAAATTATTTTGACAAGGTACTTAATGCTTAAAGCACTAGCTATTAGTCCCGGTTCAATTCACAGCTTTCGACGAAATAAACCTCAACCATTTTGTCGACTAAATAGTTTTTTTTTTTATACCAGATAATGCGCTCATGATAATTTTCGCTCAATATACACCTTATGGAGACTATTCCAGATTTTTTTCACAATTTCTTAAACAGTACTTTTCGAGATAGGGTGGATGGACAGTGTGCGCAAGTGTTACACCATATTTATTTTGGAACTAGTGTTTTGACAAGTTTTCAGTTGACACCCCACTCGATGACCTGGTAAATTTTTTTTTTCTCTTCCGATTTCACCCCCAAAAACTAACCCCTTAGGTCAAAATTTAACTTTCAAAACTACACTGCTTTGATTGGACCGTCAGTTCGTGTATTTGTACCAAATTTCAACTTTCCATGTCAAATAGTTTCGCAGAAAATCGGGTGTGACAGACGGGCGGACAGCCACCGGTGTGACCCTATCAGTATTCCATACGGAACACTAAAGATATTTAATAAATAATAGTGAAATTGTTAAAAGAAATTGACAAATCCATTGTGTTAGTAGTACTGTCATTTTTAAAGAATTATGTTAAAGATTTCTTAGAGTGTTTCTCCGTAGCTTCTTTAGGTACTGTTCAGGGCCTCTATCGACGAGACAATGCAATGAGGATGGTCTTCTATGGCTGCAGAAGCGTCTCCCTCTCTCTCTCTCTCTCTCTCTCGTCATATAACCAACATGTAAGATGCTAGTGGACACGTCAAAAATTAACTTTGTGAACATACTTGTATATACGGCAATGTCATTGGAAACCCCGGTGATTTCCATTGCAGTAGGCTGTCGGTACTTATTGGTTCTCTGCTCAGTGTTTAGAGGTTGCTCAAATTTGTAGTTTTTTATTATTACTATTTTTTTTTTTTTTTAATTTGGAGATTGTTAAAACATTTTAATTTTATTTTAATTGTATCATGTTCTTCTTTTATATCTAGCTCATTAGCATAAACGTTATTCCTGTAATTGGGTCCTGGCCTGATGGAACTGAATGTATAAATAAATAAATAAATAAATATAGAGAACTAAAATATTTAATTACCTACATAGTAGCATTCGTTCCAAAACTCAAGGTTTCCATAAAAGCAGTATCATTTTGTTCAGTGGTATGTGTATCAATTTATGTGAGAGATAAACTAGAGACTAAAATTCAGGAAATTTGTTTTATTGTTGGATGTTCGTGAACCAAAACAAGTCAGTGGAACATGCCTAAATACACGGTTAATCAATAATAAAACAAGTTTAGTTTCATAAAATTTGTTACTTCCTTGTATCATAGGGAATAAAATGAACAAGTTTTTAGTATAAATTATACGAATAGCAACTCTGATTTCAACAGATCTATGGTATTTTAAATTAACATTTGCGCAAGTAAATAGCGTACATACTGAATACTAATTAAAAAATATATATACATGTATGTTTAAAGTAATCAGTAAAGTAGCCGGGGGCCGCGTGCCTATATGTTTAGAGAGCAACGGCTCCCTATACGCTGATCCATCGAGGCCTGATAAGAGAAGGAGGAATCCCCAAGTCGTAAATATTTCAACTGTAAATTGTAACACGTAGGCTGAAAAGTTTTTGGTCTAGCTACTTAAAACACTTTTTTTTTGCAAAATTCGACTTTATTCATCAATATAGTCTCCTTCAAGAGCGATACACTCAGTTCAACGCTTTTCTAATATTTTTACACCTTTCTTGTAGAAGGATTTGTCTTTGCCTTCAAAATAAGCCTCAATTTCGGCGATAACTTCTTCATTGGAGCCAAATCTCTTTCCGCAAGCATTTTTTTGAGGTCTGTGAATAGATAATAGTCGCTGGGGGCCAAATCTTGAGAATATGGTGGATGAGAAAGCAACTCGAACATCAATTCATGCAATCTTGCCATTGTAACCAGTGACTTGTGACACGGTGCATTGTTTTGATGAAAGAGCACTTTTTGCTTGTTCATTTGTGGCCGTTTCTTTGTGATTTCTGCCTCCAAACGCATCAATAACTTTATATAATCTTCACTATTGATGGTTTTCCCGTCTCAGCTCAAAATTATTCCATACATCTCAAAATACAGAGGCCAAAACCTTGCCAGTCCACTATTGTGTGTTTGGTCGCTTCTGGCGGCTTTCACCGGCTACTGTCCACTCAGCTGACTGCCGATTTGATTCCGGTTTGTAGTGGTGGAACCATGTTTCATCCATTGTCACATATATATATATATATATATATATATATATATATATATATATATATATATATATATATATATATATATATATATATACAAGGATTTTCTACAGCTGACGCTGTCTTCCTTCTCTCAGCCTTTGATTCCATCCCTTTCTATCTTCCCAGTCTCCATCTGTTAGACCCCTGTGCTCCATAGCCTCGTCCACATCGTCTCTCCACGATCGTCTGGGTCTTCCTCTTTTTCTTCTCCCTATAGGGCTCCACTCCGTTATTTTCTTCATCCACCTATTATCTTCGCTTCGTCTTATGTGTCCATACCATTTTAATCGTTTTTCTTCAATGGTATTTATTGCGTTCTCTTTGATGTTCATTCTGCTTCTTATTTCTTCACTGGTTATTCTCTCCATACGTGTCACTCTACAACATCTTCTCCAATACTCCATCTCTACCGCATTAATTTTAGATTTATTTCTTTTGTTGATCGTCCATGTTTCTGACCCGTATGTCATTATGCTTTGTATTATTGATTTATATATGCGTGTTTTGTTTCTCTTTGTAATGTGCTTGTCCCACAGGATCGAATTTAATTGTCTTATGCATGTTCGCGTTTGTCCTAATCTAGCTTTAATCTCTTCTTCTGATGTTGCGTTTTTTGAAATGATGGTTCCTAGATATTTAAATCTATCGGTTCCTTTGATTATTGTTTCGTTATCTACTTCTAGATTCTCCACGTTTCCCTCCTTTGTTGTTAGATATCCCGTTTTATCAAAGTTTATTGCTAATCCCGCTTTAGTGTATTCTTCTTTCAGTTTTCTTACCATATAACTGAGGTCTTCCTCATCTTGTGCTATGATTACTTGGTCGTCTGCGAAACTTAGAGTATATAAGTAATCTTCTCGTATTGGGACTCCCATTCCACTACATTTTTGCTTCCATTTTTTTAATGTATGTTCGAGGTATATTTTGAATAGTGTTGGGGATGTAGAGCATCCTTGTAATAGGCCTTTTGATGTTTGGAGTCTCTTCCCAATTTTATGTCCTATTTTTATGTTCACTGTGTTGTTTTCGTAGAGAGCTTTTACTGCGTATATTAGTTCTTTGTCAATGCCTACTTCTTTCATTGCGTTCTATAATCGTTGTCTTGGTACTGAGTCATAGGCCTTTCTTATGTCTATGAAGGCTAGATGAACTTCTCTATTCTTTGCCAGTTTTTTTTCCATTGTTTGTTTTATAGTGTATATATGGTCTATACATGATTTTCCGGCCGTAAAGCCTGCTTGGCCTTTTCCAATTTTTCCTTTTATATTTTCCTCCATGATATTTTTAATAATTTTTCCATACAAACGTCCCATACTCGATATTATGCTTAGGCCTCTATAGTTTGTGCATTTTCTGCGGTCTCCCTTATTAAATATGGATACTATATAAGCTTTTGACCATTCCTCTGGTATTTTTTCTCCATTTATCGCTCTGTGGAACATGTTTCTCAGCATTCGATGTAATTCCATTGTCACATATCGCATGAAAAAATCCTTTTTATCGCGCTTGAACAGGTCAAAATAGGGCTCAGAATCATCAACACGTTGTTGTTTTTGGTCTATTGTGAGCAAACGCCGTACCTATTTCGAACAGAGCTTTTTTATGCCTAAATGTTCATGCAAAATATGACCAACACGTTCTTCTGATATCTTTAGGGTGGCAGCTATCTCAAGCAATTTCACTTTACGGTCATCTAAAACAATTATGTGGATTTTTTTTTTATGTTTTCCGGTGTAACCACCTTGTTTGGGCGTCCATCATTTGTATCTGTACGACCGCCTTTAAATTCAACATACCAGTAAATGATGAGTGATTTTCCAGGGGTAGAGTCCCCGTAAAACTCATCAAGCCATTGCTTAGCTTGAACGGTATTTTTTCCCATCAAAAAACAGTTTTTAATCAGCACACGAAATTCGATTTTTTCATCGTTTTGAAAATATCAAAAGTAGCGTCACTAAAACCACTGTAACTTGTAAATGTAATTTTGACATGTATCGTTTAAAGGTTGGTACTTTCTAAAAAATCATGTGGATTTTTTGTAAAGTACGACATCTATGTATCAGACCAAAAACTTTTCAGCCTACCTGTTAAGAGAGGGTTCTTTTTCTTTGAAAAGCTCCCTTCAATGTCTTTTTCCGCGTCGGAAAGAGTCCAAGCTCAATTGTAGAGATTTTTTTATATGTCCCCCATGCGTATTAAATTTTGTTTTTTTATGTTGAGAAAGATTTTTTCTACTAGAAGTCTCTAAAATCCGGTATTCGAGTGTGTTGGTGAGTGTTCAAGTTTTAAAAATTTTTATTTTATAATTTGATAGTCTTCTTCCGGTACAAAAAAGATCTAAATATAATTAAAAATCTGTACTGGAATCAATCAATGGAAATTAAAATTTGGCTGGAAAAGTCCGAAAGTATAAAAATAATCCAAGGCATAACACAGGGATACGTTCTCTCACCACTTTTCTTCAATCTTTATTCTGATGCTGTGTTTAATGAGGCCATCTATGAATCCATTGAAGGGATAATAGTTAATGGAACGGAACAACATACGGTATGATGATATCGTTCTGTTAGCAAATAATATCAAAGGTCAAAGCCAACGGATTTGGAATAACTATAAATATAAGAAAAACTAAATGGATGGTAATAAAGAAAAATCTAGAGTCAGAATCCCTCGAAATCAGGGACAACACCGTAGAACAGGTCTCCACATTTAAATATTTGGGAACCAATATAAATGACAAGTGGGACCCAAGAGAGGAAACAAAATCCCGAATTAAACAGGCCCGAGTAGCATACATGAATATGAATACATTTTTCCGTCGCACTAGTCTGTCTCGAACTCTGAAAGAGAATGGTGAGAGCGTATGTATTCTCCGTGCTATTGTATGGATGTGAGTGCTGGACCCTTGACTCTGGGTCAGAGAAGCGACTGAAATCTTTGAAATATGCATTTACAGACGCTTTCCTCGCATCTCCTGACTACAGAAAATAAAAAACACAGAAGCACTGGAAACAATTAACAAAATGAAGGAATTACTAACAACCATAAAAATAAGAAAAACTCAATACTTCAGATATGTAATGAGGAGCCCAAAGTACCAGTTGCTACGTCTAATTACTGAAGGCAAAATAAAGGGCAATCGATCGATCGAAAGACGACAGAATTCTTGGCTGAAGGACATGATAAGGTGGTTTGGATGTGCTTGGAGTGATATCTTTCGAGCAGCAGTTTCTAAAGTTTGTTTAGCTATATCGATCGCTACCCTTCGTGAGGAGACGGCGTCGTAAGAAGGAAGTGGTCAGTCAAATTTTTAAAGATCTGCTCTTGGAAAGGACTCCCTTTTTTTCTTTGAGAAACTTCTCTCTGATTACTGATTTTTTTGCCACTGCTCTAAGAATGGTTTAGATTTTCAAAGCTTCACCATAAGAGCTTTTTAAGAGGGCCCATACTTGCTCATCGAAATTGATGGCTCGAAACCTCCCTGGGCTATGATTGTCTATTCGAGACTTGGATTATAGCATACTAATGGTATATTTTCCTTACGAAATAGCCGTTTCCGGATCTTGGCTACTCCACTGAACGTAAAAAAGTAGAGAAGTTCAGATATTATGTACAAATTCAGAAAATATCTTACCGTTATAAGTAATTCATTAGCAGGCGGTGTAATCTGGCCATAATCATATCCCTCCGGAGGCTCGTTACTTCTTTCGATATCCACACTGCCTTCTTCTCTTTCCCGTCTTTCTTTAATGGTAGCTCCACCGTACATTAGATCAATGGTACTAGAGCCAGAAGTTGTCGGACCATAAACAGAAGTGTTGGATCCAGTTACGTGTCCTATGGGCACAGTATATTGGCTACCTACGTTAAACTGAGTGTACTGGTAGTGTTGCAAATAAGGTCTTGCTACTGCCGATGGAGTGTGGTACGGCACCAGTGAGGGTAAAGGAGTTCTATAACCCACTGTCGGGTAGTACGCTGGATAGATACTACCTTGGCAGTTGCATACGTGGTGCATATGAAGGTGGACGTTTTGTTGCTGGTTGGTACTGTTCTCAGAACGATTTTGGTCCATGTGATTTTTAATACAATAATAGAAACCTAAGTGTGGACAAAAACAAATAGTATCTTTTAGAATTTACTTTGAAAATATCTGCATTAAGAAATCGATGTTTATATATGCTTGTGAAAGTAGTGCTTTTTTTTCGCCGGAAACTCTACAGAACCAAAATATCCACTTAGGCCATTTATAAGTCAATCTCAAAGTCCAAGTTTACTACATACAATTTTATGTTATTAATAGACCAAGGGGGCGACCCGACATTTTGACCTGTCGACTAATCGTCTTCCTATTTGTTTGTTCTATCGGGCGAGTCGAGTAAAAGGCTTTAACATTTATTTTGCGCCCCCCGTGCTCAGGAATGCCCAAAGTGCTACATCCAAAAATGGACTGTCGTTTAACCACTTGAATCAAGTACCATAACATTTGTTGACACTAAAAAATGGACATGATCATTTAACCATATAAAATCAATAAATTTAGTTTGTTCTTGATAAAATACTCGTGAGAGGAAACCTGCAAAGGCAGACGCCGCCAATACTGGAGGGCGAAGCTGGACCCGCTGTCGGTTAACAATGCTCGACTTTTTTATTGTCAACAAATGTTATGATACTTGATTCAAATGGTTAAACGACAGTCCATTTATGGATGTAGCATCTTTGGCCTTATCTGGGCATTCCAGGCCATGGGGGTCACAAAATCAACGAAAGGCTTTTATTCGACTCGTCCGATAGAATAAACAACTAGGCAGACGGTTAGTCGACAGGTCAAAATTTCGGGTCGCCCTCTTGGTCTATAGGTGTTGGGATATTAACAACATGAAGAAATAGGTGATTTTTGCAGAACTTTTGCACGTTGTCGAACAAATTTAATTTTACATTTTATTTTTAATGTGACAATGGTCTTGAGGCTGAATAATAAATTAGCTAACTGACATTTTGTGTTACGCGGAGTGTATGCACAACCCCCACAGAAAGGCATGTATAATTTTATATCTAATATGCTCGACACTACATTAGAGTATTTTATGATTAGGAAGGCCGATAACGATGCAAATAGATCCGAAGATCCCTTTTACCAACGTCTAGGTAATGTCAGCCAAGATGTTCCACAGAAATTCTTTCTTGAGGTGTACTGGTGTGTACTGTAATCAAGTAGGATTTGACGCTGCAAATACGCGGCAGTTTTTTTTCTAAAAATTGAACATAGTGAAACCCGATATGGTTATATCGGACACAGTGGAATGGATTCCACTAGTATCGTCATTAAATTTGATGGGCGTGAACTTGCGCACAAATATGTCTCGCTATGAACGTGAAAGAGACGTTTTTCAAAAGCTGATAATTTTATTTCGAACTAGAAAGGTTTATAGACCAAGAAGGCGACCCAAAATTTTGACCAGTCGATTAGACGTCTGCCTAGTTGTTCATTTTATCGGGCGAGTCGAATAAAAGACTTTAATGTTGATTTTGCGAATCTCGTGCCCTGGAATGCCCAGATAAGGCCCAAAATGCTACATCCAGAAATGGACTGCAGTTTAACCACTTGATTCAAGTACCATAACATTTGTTGACACTAAAAAATGGGCATGATTATTTAACCATATAAAATGAATAAATTTAGTTTGTTCTTGATAAAACAAAAGGGAACCTGCAAAGGTAGACGTCGCCAATACTGGAGGACGAAGCTGGACCCGCTTTTTCCAGCAAAAACCGTCGTTTTTCTAGTTTTTTAATAAATAAGACTGTAAGTCCCAAGTTTGGGGTCCTACGCGTCCGCCCAAGTTATTTTTAGAAAATTTAGGCCTAAATTAATAAAATATCACGAGAGCAGACGCCTCGCTTGTACCCGAACAAGCCAATGCACTTTCAAAGTTCAAAAAATCGACGTTTTGTGGGCCCTAAAGCTGGGTCCGGTCTCGGCGGTGTTCGCCTCTTGGGGTGCTCGACTTTTTTAGTGTCAACAAATGTTATGGTATTTGAAGTAGTTAAACGACAGTTAATTTTTGGATGTAATGTTTTGGGCCTTATCTGGGCATTCCAGGGTACGGGGGTCGCAAAATCAAAGTTGAAGGCTTTTATTCGATTCACCCTACAGAATGAATAACTAGGCAGACGGTTAGCCGATAGGTCAAAATTTCGAGTCGCCCTGTTGTCTATTAAGCTCCACAACAACTGTTAATTTTGTACAAAGCTCAAATTCGATTAACGATGGAATATTGCTCACATGGTCGGGGCTCTGCTTCCAAACATACACTACATTTGCTGGATTCTACTTAAAAGAGAGCTGTTCACCTAATTGGAGACCCAGAACTCACCAGCAACTTTGATTCCTTGGAACATCGAAGAACCGTTGACGACTTGATTATGTTCTACAAGTACTTTCATGGAAAGGGTTAGATCGATTTAGCCAGATTAATTCCTCACAGAGCGGTACCTGCCAGGAATACACGTCGTACTAATACGTCACATCTCTATGAGGCTCAGCTTGTCACTTCTCGTAAAACTCTTTTTAAACCATGTTTAGGGTTCTACTCCCAAAAATACATTGTTGGATTCTATTTAGAAGAGAGAGATCCCGAACTCACTAGCAACCTTGATTGCTTGGAACATCGAAGGATGGTTGGCAACTTGAACCTACTGTACGAGTACTTCCTGGAAAGTATTTGATGAATGTTGTGAGCTGAATTCCTTCCAGAGTGGTGCATGTTAGGAATACACGTCTGACTGCATACTGGTTTCTATTTAAGTATTTATTCAAAAACCGAACACATCGAACGAAGTTACTGTGAAAGAAACGCGTCGAGTGTGAAAAAATGGAAATTAGTGACAAAAATAGTCTTTCATTACATTCGTTGTGAATTTCCATCAAGAAACAGCCAGAACCATTCAAAGTTGCCGGAAGATGCCGGAGGAGCATTTTTATAGTCTGACATTTCGTGATATTCGATTTAATTTACGACACGGCTAAAATTGAAACAATTGAAATTTTTGTGACGTAACATTTGTTTTTCCTCACCGTTCCCCTAGTTTCTAATTTTTTACATTAAGGTCAGTCAATACGATAAAATCCAATATCTCCTTTATTAAAGGCAATAGAATAAAATTTTCAATGCACAAGTTATTCAGGCATTTGAGGCGAGTATTTTAAGAGTATATATAGATATTATTTTTGAAACGTCATACTTAACAGAAATCCTTCTCTGATGCGTGTTTGTCCGGAAAGAATATGAGAGAGAAAGGAAAAAAATTCCAATTTTACTTTTCTTTCGAGTCTGGTAACAGTTTTTGATCAATTTTTCTTTTTATGAGGCATAAAATCTTGTCGTACAGGGGACCATTTGCAGATTATGGCTTTTTTAAAACGAAGTAATTCAAAAAATCAAGGAAATATTTCCATTAACATGAAATTTAAACCGAAATTAGGCAAATAGCACCCTGGCCACACGTAAATTAAGCACTTTAAGATATATAATTTTAGAATGTAGTTGATACTAAAATAAAAAGAACCGGCCAAGTGCAAGTCGGACTAGCGCAATTAGTGTTCCGTACGTTGATTGTTTTTAAAATAAAAACTTTTGTTACGGAGGTACAAAATGATCAATGACTTCACAAAACACACCCTAAATGAGTTTTAAAACAAAGTTTGTTTCCGATTTTTGTTGACAACGGATGACCTTGAAATTTTTGTTTTTTTTATATACCAGATAAATTATTAGAAGTAATGCACTTGTGATAATTTTCGTTGAATCTACACCCTGTGGAGGATATTCTCAGTACTTTTCGACATAAGGGGAGGACAGGATTTTTGGTAATTTATTTAAAAATAATACAAAGAAAAGTGTGCGCAAGTATTACATTATATATATTTTTGAACTCGTGCTTCCACAAGCTTTCATTTGACACCCAGTCGATGACTGGTAAAAAATTTTTTTTTCACTTCCCATTTCACCCCCAAGCTAACCCTTTAAGTCAAAATTTTAACTTTCAAAACTACATGATTCTAATAGGGCTATCAAATCCTATATTAGTGCCAAATTTCAACTTTCTATATCAAATAGTTTCAGGGAAAATCTGGTGTGACAGACGGACAGATAGACTAACAGATAGACAGACTGACGGACAGACACCGAAGTGATTTTATAAGTATTCCGTATGGAACACTAATGAGAAAAAAAACCGGTCAAGTGCAAGTTGAACTTGCGCAATTAGTGTTCCGTACGTTGATTGCTTTTTGAATAAAAAATTTTGTTATGGAGGTATAAAATGATCAGTGAGTTCACAAAACACACTCCAAATGAGTTTGTTTCCAATCTGTACTGAAAACTGATGACCTTGAAATTTTTGTTTTTTTTTATATACCAGATAAATTATTAAAGGTAATGCATTTGTGATAATTTTCGTTCAATCTACACCCCGTGGAGAATATTTCAGAATTTTTTCAAAATTTTTTGATTAGTACTTTTCGAGATAAGGGGGGGATAGCGATTTTTCGCGATTTTTTAAAAATAATATAAAGAAAAGTGTGCGTAAGTATTACATTATATATATATATATATATATATATATATATATATATATATATATATATATATATTACTCGTGTTTTCACAAGCTTTCATTTGACACCGTACTCGATGACCTAGTAAAATTTTTTTTTTCACTTCCGACTTCACTCCCCAAAACTAATCTCTTAAGTCAAAATTTTAACTTTCAAAACTACGCGGCTCTGATGAGCCATTAATTCCTATATTATTACCAAATTTCAACTTTCTATGACAAATAGTTTCGGAGAAAATCGGGTGTGACAGACCCAGAGAGGGACAGACAGACGGGCAGATAGACGGACAGACAGACAGACACCGAAGTGTTCTGTACGGAACACTAAACACCTTCGTTACGCACAGAACGTGTAGGCAATTAGGCAACATTGCCTGTGATACGCTCGGGAGATGTGCTTTAAGGTTTGACTTTGAATCTTTATAAAAAAAATTAGATCATCTGCCAAACGGAAGAGCAAAAAGGGATTGAGTTAACAAGGGTAAGTATTTATTTACATAATAAGTAATTTGAAGTAAATATTCCAGCTAAAAAGTTTCGTATTAAGGGGATTTTATTGCTTTGAAGCTCTGAGGATATAAAAATTATATTCCCTTAGAATATTTCTTAAACATAAGAAAAACTCAAAGTTTCCTTCCCATCAATTTGTGGGGTTACTGAGTCTACGAAAGTTAAAATCATAAATCATATTTTTTCGTTAAGAATGAATGAAAGATGGGTCTTGAGAAAATTTTAAAAATTCTCTTAAATTTAGGAGACTTTAAACCCTATAAATTGATGTAAGCCAAATTTTGATTTCTTCTTTTGCTTAGAAAACATTCTGAAAAAATATAATTTTTATATCCTCAAGGCATGCAAGAGGTAAAAAAGATCACTGCTTTGTAGGATTTCTTACTGGAGAAAACCACAATTTTGTGTTTAATTTTTTTAACTTTTTCCAAAACAATGCAAAAAAATTAACTAAAATAATTTTAAAAAATCATAATAGCGCGGCTAAATAATACAATCCTGTATCGACCATAAATTTAGTAGATCGTCGTGTACATTATATTTTTTGTAAACATAACCTTTCACAAGAATCCTGTTAAATTTTCAAGTCTCTGCATGGTTTTGTGAGTGACAGACATTTAAATAGAACAACTTTTGTGATTTTACAACAATGGAAAAAATTAAATATGGAGCACTGATAAAATATTTGTTTTTGAAAAAAAAAACAAATGATGAGATAAAAGCGAAACTCAGCGAAGTTTATGGGGACTCTGCACCTTCGTTATTGACCATAAAATATTGGACATTGAATTCAAACGCAGCCGTAACAAGAATTTTTGATGAAGAACGTCCAGGTCGTCCAAATGAAGTCAACACATGAGTAATGATTGAAAAAAATCTACGCTATAGTGATAAATCATCAGAGAGTGAAACTGCGTGAGATTGCTGAGACTATGGGGATCTTAGTTAAATGCTTGCAAAACATTTTAACAACTCATTTGGAAACGAGAAAGCTTTCCGCAAGAATGTTTGGTGATGATAAAGCGCTATCAGAATGATATTTGGCGTCAATTCATAACTGTTGAAGAAGCATAGATTCAGCACAGGACACCAAAGATCAAAGAACAGTCCAAATAGTGAGTTTTCCGTGGCGAACCGGCGTCAAAGAAGGTCAGGGCGACTTTATCGGCTAACAAGGTTATGGCTATCGTGTTTTGGCATGCACGCGGCATAATCCACGTCGTTTACTTTGAAAAGGACAAAACGATTAATGGAGAGTATTACGTCAACTTGTTGGATCGTTTCAATCATGCTGTGAAAGAAAAACGTTCGCATTTGACGAAGAAAAAATTCTCTTTGATCAAGACAGTGCACGCATGCACACTTGTGGCATCGCCATGGCAAAATTCCATGAGTTAGATATGAATTGCTTCGCATTCACCATATCCGCCAGATTTAGCTCCCAACAATTATTTCCTGTTTTCGAACATGAAGAAATGGCTCATCGGAAGAAAAATTGACTCAAACGATGAAGTGATTGCTGCAACAAACGCCTATTTTGATGTGTTGGGAAAATCGTATTTTTTAGATGAGATAGAAAAACGTTGGACTAAGTGTATCGAGCTAAAAGGAGACTATGTTGAACAATAAAATAAATTTTACACGTAAAAGTGTTTTTTTTTTGTCAAGGGCAGGTACTTATCATACAACCTTCAAGACACACAAGAGACACAGAGAACTTGGCTTACTGAGATTAATCTAGAATTTAGAATCTTTTATTGACAATTAGAGAAGTTAATCCTATAACTTTTATACAATGAGGTGAATTAATCATGATTTATGCCTTAAAATATTTACATGTCAGTAACCTAAATAACTTAACTTAGGTAATGGGTTTCATATAAATGTGGTGAGAGAGAATTTAAGATATTTCATGAGTATAAACTTAAAATTAACTTGAGATTAACTGAAAGCTAATTTTTTGGTAGGGGCTCGGAAGATCTTAGTGACGTCTGGCGTTGGGTGGAGGTACGTAGGCGTTTCTGATTGTGAGGTTGGGATGGTGAGTAACTTTATCCAGCAATTTGAGCCGAGCATTGCTCATGAATTCCCGGATTGTGGGCATTTGCAGATCCCGATGAATTTAGGTGTTACGGACGAATCATGCGGTTTTGGCGATGATTCGGAGGGCCTTGTTTTGACCAGACTGGAGGGTGGATCTATGAATGTGTGATATTTCGCATCATGCCGGACTGGAATAGTTAAGGCTGGCTCTGATGATCATTTTGTAAATTGTTAACTTGTTGCGTCTTGACTATTTACTGGACCTTTTCAGAAGAGAGTATAGCTTGTCGAGAAGATGATTGGCTTTGTTGGTGGAGGTGATGACTTGGTTATTTCATACTAGCCGCTTGTCATCGTGCAAGCCCAGATATTTAATGCTGTTGGAGTCTGATTCCTTGGAGAATGAGGCTTACCAGCGTGGTACTGGAAGATTTGCTAAACATGATAGCTTGACTGGGTTGATCTGTTTTCTCGAATGTTCAAACTAGGGGGCTAACATGTACTGAGGTTTAAAGGGCTGGTAATTGCTTTAATAGAATTACGAAGGCTGCTTTGAATTCGTGTAGTCCGATTTTGCGAAAATTACGCAAAAAGATAAATTTTAAACTGTGCCACGTAAAGATAGTCCAAACTCTTAAAAGTATTTTTATTATACGTGGTGTACCAAAAATGTGTAATAAAATGAGCTAGTATTGTTTTTAAATAAGACATTAAATACATTTGTGAATATTCTAGTTTTACGATCCTATTGAAGACACAGTTGATATGTACTTAAATTTAATAGGTTGCCTTTTTAAGAATAACATTTTTGACAGCCTCTAGTGACTAAACTGAATCCTTTGCGGCAAAACGGCTAGCGTAATATTATCCTAGTTTTTCATTATCTCTCAAAAAATGATAACTTCCGGTTTATCGTCACAATCTTCAATTCTTAGCTCAGTTCGCTTCCGATGGAACAATTAAAACTGCCAGCTATTTTCCATTAAAACATACTATTTGGTTACTGTAGACTGTCAAATGTTAAAAATGTTACTCTGACGTACATTTTGCAAATTATATATTTAGGTGTACCCAAAACGTACATACCTAGGATCGACAGTAGAATCCAAATTCTTAATTTCATTGGATATACCATTAAAAAAACAAGTTTTTTTTGTTACGAATTTTTGGTACACCCTGTATAATTAATATTTTTAAAATTTATGCCTGTAATGTCTGCGTAACCTCTGAATTCGACCTTTTCCTCTACTGCCTTTAATAAAAGATTATTTTTTATATTTATCCCAATATGTACTACCGGGTATATCTATAACTACAATTACAATTGTAATACACACGATTTTTCGTTAAAATAACTTTTTAAATCTATGATTTTTTTCCTGTAATTTTTTCTGTGAATTAAAGAGCTATAATACCTAGACTTGGAACAACCTATAAGTAAAAAACTACATTTTAAAACTTACCTTGTATATTAGAATATAATTCCTACAAAATAGTTTGAGATTATACAAAAGTAAATCGTAGATCTAGATATTATAAATATAAATCAGGTCATCACGCAAATTTAATTTTTTTAACTTAGGGTACGGGTTTGATGAGTAAAATTATTTCAAGATTTTCGACAGAATTTAAACATTTGTTTTTGAATAAACTTTCCGTTGCTAAGATATGTCAGATAAAATATTAGGTAAAAAAGCAAAAATTGCGAAAGCGCAGATATCTGTATTTAAATTTGACAGAAAAACAACATAACATGTTTGTGACCCAAAAAAATTCAAATAATATATATTCCTTATATAATTATACATATGGTATAACAAAGATATCTTTTAAAATTTAAAAAAATGGATTTTTAATTTACACTTTTTGATTTAGTTTTAATTATGATGTCGAGTAAAAGAAACTGCTAATTTTTTTGGCATTGTAATGATGAAAAATAGTCCGTGTACTTGGGTACGTCGGTTAAAGGTAAACCAACTCTTTTTAACTCCACCAAAAGTAATTACTGAATTACGTTTTCCTTTTAATAAAGTTTGTAACACCCTAAAATTCACATTTATAAAAATAATAATATGAAATAAGTAAATATTACCTTCCGGTTTTAATTTTTACTAGCCAACATTTTACTGTTAACTAAAGTTTTTTTTTTTCTCAAATTTAACAAAAAAATGGATGAAACTTAAATTAAAGCTTATGTCTGTTGTGACGATTATTTGACAGGAATAACTTACTTGGCAGTTTGTACCTTTATTGTTATTCAGAGCCAACTGATTTTTTTAAAACAAACATCAGTGTTTGAAAATGAAATTTATAAAACTAATTAATACAATAAAATTCTCTCCAATCACTCCATATTCTATCTAGTCTATTAAAATGATAAGAAAAATATATATTTATGGCTAATATTTTAGATATTTATTAAGCAATATTTGTTAAATAATAGAGAGTTTTTGCAATGCTTATTTACCAAATGCCTTTGTCCTTATCGTTATCTCAATCATGCGCAGTATTAATGAGAAGAAATTGTAAGGTTAGGTTAACATCCATCTTCTATAAACTTAAGGGATTTTTTCATTCATTTCATGGTTAAGCACACTGGTTATTAGCATTTGATGGGTCAACACAAGTTTCTAAATTCAAGTTGTGTCTAGCAGGTTTCTATTACTTTCTTCAATGTTTCCAAGGTAATATGAATGGGCGAAAAATAAAATTTCATTTGAAATTCGCATTACATATACTATAATGCCATTGTGCCAACGATTGCAAAATCCCAATATAATCTGAACACTAATTAACTGTTGTCAGTTTTATTTGCAATAAAAGATTATTATTTCAATATTACTGTATTTTCTTAATGGTTTGTATATCTAAGTAGAAAAAAACAGGCCCTAGCATAACAATGATGAGAATAACGAACTTCAAATAACCTCTCTTATGAGTTCCTAAATAAGGGAAATCGTTATTCTTAATAAAGGTTGCTCTTATTTTGTTTCAATACTGCGCAAGATTCAAATGCTTCAAATAAGAATAACAGCCTAGTCCTTATATTTAATTTCTTTCCTTTAATACTGCGCAAGCTCCAAACGGTGGACACATGCTTCAAATAAAGATAAAGACCTACTAAAATAAGCGTTGCAAAATATTATTATTAGAATATTTGGAATCTACACTTTTATATTGTCCGAAATGAAAAAATAATCTATTTTAATGCTTAAACATTTTTATTTTATCCCAATATTTTTGTTATTTATTTTTATAAAAATTTATATGCAGGAATTTAAATAAATAGCGAGATTTTGCAGAGGCGTCGACATGCCGAGATCAGAATTTCAAAATGGATTTTTGCAACAAACGAGGTTTAAACACGAACATATATTCAGTGCACCAACACCTGCAATCAAATAAACTTCATGTACTCGCTCTCTGTGAAACCAAGGTCAGTTCATCGACCAGCACAGTAAACCATCTTTATCCTGGGTACGACTTCTAATCCCGATTTAGGCGTAACTTTGGAATCTGTCTTTATGTCAGAAGCGACCTCTCTTGCCAACGAGAAGAGGCTCTGGAGTCCCCAAACTTTGATGTTATGTGGTTAAAAATAACGACTTAACCAACCACAAGGTTCATCTGTATCCTCTATCGACCACCAAGTGATACTAACTTTAGAACACTTTTCGCTTCTCTTGCAGACACCATCGATCATTTACAAATTAACTATCCAAATGCCGAAATTGCCATCCTGGGCGACTTCAATGTCCACAACATCAACTGGCTTAAATATTTAAATACTACCGACGAACAAGGTCGTGAAGCCGAATCATTTTCAATCAGTTCTGGCTTAACTCAGCTTATTGACGAATCAACACGGATTCCTGATCGAGACGGAGAGTTCGATTTTCACGGTCAGCATAGATCTGCCGTTAGGTTCTTCCGACCATAAACTACTTTCGACTTCGAGTACTCTACCAATCAGTGACAGAGAGGCGCCTAAACCGCGCAAGATTTGGCACAACAAGTCTGCTAAATGGGAAGATCTCATGGAATATTTTCGAACTTTCCCTTGTTTAGACGTTTGTTTTCGATCCGACGACCCATCTGACTGCGCCAGGGAGGTTTCCGATGTTATTTTGGCCGGTATGGAGGCTTACATCCTTTTTTCGAAGAAATGTCCTTCCAACGGCAAGCCTTGGTTTGACCGAAAATGCAAAAAAGCTGTTGCTTTTAAACATCTTGCATACCGACAATGGCGTAAAAATCCTAACACCATAAATCGTAACGCATTTGTTCGTGCCAGGAACAGATGCAAAGAAATTATCGACAAAACCAAGGAGGTACACAATCAACGGATTAGAAACAAACTTCTCACTTGTCCCGGCAATTCCAGGTCCTTTTAGTCGGTCGCTAAGGCAGTTAGTCAAAATTTCACCAAATCCACCATACCACCACTCACACGGCCAGATAATTCTATTGCAACGACACCTGTTGAGAAAGCGAACTTGTTGGCTGAACTCTTTGCTTCACATTCTACTGTTGATTTAAAAGGAAAAACACCACTTACTATTCCTATAGTGCAGTCAAGGATGCCCGATGTTGTCTTCAGACAGCGTATCATAAAGCCTATTCTGATGAAGCTAGACACCAAAAAGGCTTCTGGCGCTGACGGAATACTTGCCATAGTTCTTAAAAACTGTGCGAGGGACCTAACACCAGTTTTGTGTAGACTTTTCAACCTATCCTACACAAAGGGAATATTTCCTTCCTGCTGGAAATGTGCTATAGTTCAGTCGATACCTAAAAAAAGCAAGAAGATCCTGCCAAATAACTACCGATCAATCGCACTGCTTTCAATGATATCGAAAGTCATGGAAAAGGCTATCAATCAGCATCTTCTAAAATATCTTGAAGGATTCAACATTACTAGCGATCACCAATATGGCTTTCGTAAAAATAAATTAACAGAAGATCTTCTGATTTATGTAAGACATGTTTGGAACAATGCAATTGAACACTTTGGAGAATCTCGAGCGATTGCTGTTGACATATCCAAGGCATTCGACCGTGTTTGGCACGATGGGCTGTTGGCTAAGCTACGTTCTTATGGTATGTCTGAAAAGTTCTGTTTGTGGCTCTCATGTTTCCTCAGAGAGCGTTCTTTACGAGTGGCAGTCGACGGATTTCTTTCTAACACCTTCATTATTAACGCCGATGTACCCCAAGGCTCCATACTGTCTCCTACTCTCTTTCTTAATATAAATATATTAACGATCTGCTGGAAAAGACCGAAAATCCAATCTACAGCTTTGCAGATGATAGTACACTTATTTCTTCATTCACTTTGAACGCTTGGACATCGGCTACTCAGAAGAATATCCGCGAACAGCAGGAAGTCATTCAACTTAATAAAGACCTGGGAGAAATTCTATCTTGGGGTGACAGTAACCAAGTGGAATTTAACGCTACAAAAACCCAGGCGGCAGTTTTTTCTAAAAACGTTAACGTTGCTGAACCCGACATAGTTGTGTCGGGGCACTCCATTCCTCTAACATCGTCACTCAAATTGGTGGGCGTTAATTTGGGAGCAAATATGTCCTGACATGAACATGTTGCAGGCATAGCAAGGAGAGCTTTTCAAAAGTTGGGAATATTATTTCGAACCAGAAAGCTTTACACTCCACAACAACTGTTAATTCTTTACAAAGCCCAAATTCGACCAACTATGGAATACTGCTCCCATGTTTGGAGCTTCGCTCCCAAACATACACTGCATCTGTTGGATTCTATTCAGAGAAGAGCTATTCGTCTGATTGGAGACCGGGAACTGACAGTCGGTCTTGATTCGCTGGAACATTGAAGAACGGTTGGCGACTTGAGCCTACAAGTACTTTCATGGAAAGTGTTCGAAGGATGTGGCCCGCTTAATTCCTCCCAGAGCGGTGCATGTTAGAAGTACACGTCGCGCTAATTCTTCACATCCGTAAGAGGTTCAGCTTGTTACTCCTCGTACAACGCTTTTTCAGGCAGTCTTTTATATGGAGAACAACATCCCTTTGGAATAATTTGCCCAGGACTGTGTTTCCTACCGAGTGCAATCTACAGCGATTCAAGAACAACGTGAAATGTGTGAATCGCTTTCTCCGCATACGTGTCGCTCCTGTAGCGCTTTAGGGACTTCCCTGTAGCACGTGTGCTAGACCCATAAAAAAAAAAAACGCTTATTTTGGCAGGCCATTGCCTTTGTCTTTAATTGAAGCATGACACAATTTCACCCTCACTATTAGCCCCTTATTTGTTTTGAAGATAAATAATATAAATATGAGAAAAAAGCCACAGTTTCATAATTTCTGAGTTTAACAGCTCCCTTCCACGAATAATTGAGAATAATGAAAAATAACACAATTTTCAGATTCTTCAAATTCCAAGAATTTTGAGCAGGATTTATAATACGATATGTATTTAGCAATCCCTCGAACCTCTTTCTCCTCTTTTATATATTTGACTATAATTAATCAAACTTTCTTCGTTAGCACTTTAACCGCTATAAAAATTTCAAAATAATTAAAAAATAATAAAATTTTTCAAATTTCTCAGCTTTCAGAACATCCAAAAAGACTTTTGACACGATGTGTACGAAGTAAACTCTTCTGACCTCCTCCCCCACCGTTTGAACAGCTTATATCTTTAACTAAAAATAATTATGTTTAAAACTTATTAACTTATATTAACGAAATAACGTGGAAAATTTAATGGCCACTCTCTAAGCTATATTGCTTAAAAAAAAAAATAGGCTAAGTAACACGTAGGCTGAAAAGTTTTTGATCTAGTTACTTAAAACACGTTTTTTTTTTTTTGGAAAATTCGACTTTATTCTTCAACATAGTCTCCTTCAAGAGCGACACAATCAGTTCAACGCTTCAAAATAGGCCTCAGTTTCGGCGATAACTTCTTTCACTGGAGCCAAATCTCTTTCCCGCGAACATTTTTTTGAGGTCTGCAAATAGATATAGGCGCTGGCTGCCAAATCTGGAGAATACGGTGGATGAAAAAGCAATTCGAACTTCAATTCATGCAATTTTGCCATCGTAACCATTGACTTGTGGCACGGTGCATTGTCTTTATGAAAGAGCACTTTTTTCTTGTTTATTTGGGGCCGTTCCTTGCGATTTCTGCCTTTAAATGCACCAATAACTTTATATAATATCGGTATTGATGGTTTTTCCCTTCTCAGCATAGTCGATGAAAATTATTCCATGCGCATCCTAAAATACAGAGGCCAAAACCTTTCCTACCGACTGTTGTGTCTTTGGTCACTTCGGGCGGCTTTCACCGGTTGCTGTCCACTCAGCTGACTGTCGAATAGATTCTGGTGTGTAGTGGTGGATCCATGTTTCATTCATTGTCACATATCGCATGAAAAAATCCTTTTTATTGCGCTTAAAACAGGTCCAAACAGCGCTCAGAATCATCAACACGTTGTTGTTTTTGATCCACTGTGAGCAAACGCGGTATTCATTTCGAACAGAGCTTTCTCATGCCCAAATATTCATGCAAAATATGACCAACACGTTCTTTTGATATGATTGGTGTCAACTATCTCACGCTATTTCACTTTACGGTCATCCAAAAGAATTTTGCGAATTTTTTTATGTTTTCCGCTGTAACCACCGCATTTGGGCATCCAGAGCGTTCGGCATCATTTGTGTCTGTACGATCGCGTTTAAATTCAGCATACCAGTAAAGGATGAGTAGGCAAACACAGGAAATTCGATTTTTTCCATTGTTTTGAAAATATCAAAAGTAGTGTCACTAAAACCCCTGTAACTTGTAAACTAATCGTCGAAATGTCATGAAATTTTGACATGTATCCTTTGAATGTTGGTATTTCCTAAAAATCGCATGGATTTTTTTGAAAAGGGCGACATCTATGTGTCAGACCAAAAACTGTTCATACTACGTGTTACAAGTCGGACTTGCGCTATTAGGTGATTGCTTTTAAAATAAAATAAAATAAATTCCTTACCTTAATTAGGTCCCTGACATCATCTTCAGATCAATATGAATTTTCACGTTTTTTCTTAGTCAATAATGTAAAATAGTTACAGCTTCTAAGCTACCTAATAGCCAATAAATGAATCTGACTCAATCTAGAATCTAGTAGTAAAAGTTTAAAATAAATATTTTACTACCTAAATATTTGTTTAATTATAAACAAATAAAATAAAATTATTTTATCTCGGTACCTATCCGTTAGTCACCAGTCATCATTGAAATTTTATTTTATCTGTGGTTGGCTAAATGCAGTAATGTACAGTATATGAGTATATTACTGATTGCACCGAATACGTATTCTTACTTTATAGCTCTTAGTTCCAGTTAAATTCACAACTTTCGATGCAAAAAAAATCCTCCCATATTGTTAAGACAAATAGTTTTTGTTATACAGATAAATTATCAAACGTAATGCTTTCGTGATAATTTTGCTCAATTTACACTTTATGGAGAATAGTCCAGAATTTTTTTTTTTAATTTTTTGATTAGTACTTTTCAAGATAGACAGGGGTACAGCCCTTTTTTTAAAAATAATATGAAGAAAAGTTTGCGCGAGTATTACATCATGTTCGGAAGCTTTCATTTGATAACACACTCGACAACGTTAGAAAAAAAAATCATTTTTCCTTACAAGCTCACCCAAAATTTAACTTTCAAAACTAGATGGTTCTGATTGGTCCATCAGTACCTATATTTTTGTCAAATATCAACTGTTTATGACGAATAATTTCGGAGAAAATCTCATAAGTGTTCCGTACGGAACACTAATAAAAACCATAAGGTCCATTCCACCATCAAGTGTGTTATATGTGTACCAATATTGTTCGTTCTAGAGTTATCATGTCAACAAATAGATAAACAGACGGACAAATCGACGTAAAAAGTGAAGAAATGCAAAAATACACACAATACCTCCCCTAAGCAAGAGAAGTAATATATTGTTACTAACATCTTTTTAGAGCTCTGCTTAATGATTTTTTATTTATTTTTATATCCATTTTTTCTATTCTCTTCCCTGAGAGAATCTTTGGTTAACCATTAAATTTAAACAGATTTTATAAAAATTGAAACTCAAAATGTGAATGTATTATTTCTACAGGTAATTTTGGTACAGAATATAAAAACTCTAGAAAACAAACTTCACAGCCTGTAAGTATATTTATGCTGTAACTCATAAGACAGTTATAATGTAATGACAAAATAGAAGGGGAATTTTGCAGATATTCCACATACTACAATCTATAATAGAAAAAAGCCTAGTCATACTTACAAAACTCAGAATACCCTCAACCAATTGATAAAGAACTATAATAAATAGCACAGCATGAAAACATTCAGTCCATGTAACAGATCTGTCAAGATATTGCTTGAGGAATATCTTCTTCTCCTACGACAAAAAAATATACCGACAAATAGCAGGTATAGTTGTGGGTGTTACCACTACTGCTATCTGTCGCCAGTCTCTTTTTGATCTATGTTGATAAAAAAATAATGGAAACGACAACCCTAAAACCCAAACTTTGGTTTAGGTATGTTGTCAAAGAACCAGGGGACGATGAAATAATTATAGAAATGATAAGGTATGAAGGGGCATTGATAATACAATCTCTTCAAGCTCTATTTAACAGGTGCCTTATAGAAAGTAAAATACCAACACTTTGGGTAAACTCCTTGATTGTGCTTATTTTTAAAAAGGGGAACAAAAAATAGGAGAGTTACAGATCCATCAGCCTGTTATCGCTACTGTACAAAAACTCACTAGAATTATAACATATAGATTAACGAACAAATTAGACAGTTATCAACCACGTGACCAAGCGGGATTTAGACGGGGATACAGCACCTTGGATCATCTTCAAACAATTAGATTACTAGTGAAAAAAGCTAATAAATATATGGTCACCTTGTGGATAGCAATGGTTGACTACGAAAATGCATTTGATTCGGTAGAGATACAGGCAATCCTTAACGCCTTAAGTAAGAGTAGAGTCGATGAAACAAGTCTTCTTGAATACATATATAAAAATGCCACTTCACAAATAATGCTTGAAGAAAAAACAAATAAAATCAAAATTAAGAGAAGAATTAAACAAGGCAACTTCATATCCTCAGTCCTACCCTTTTTAATATAGCCATCAGCATCATTTCCAATTATTTACCAACAAACATAAAAACAAAAATATTTGCGGACGACATTATATTATATACCTCTTCCTCCTTTTCTCAAAGCTGTTCTGACCTTCTTCAGATTGCTCTTCACTCTCTTGACACGTGGCCAAAAAATATAATTTCTCATTCTCCCCAGCAAAATCCACAGTTGTGCACTTTTGCAGACGCAGAACATGTCCCAGACTTAACTCCCTCTATCTTGCAAACAATCAAATCCCTACTGCCGAATCCCTTAAGATCCTAGGCCTTACATTTGACTCCAAACTCACATGGAAGGCCCACATCAAATCCCTCAAAACAAAAACCTCCTCCGATTTAAACCTATTACGATTATTGTCTCACATGACCTGGGGGGCTGACTTTCCTTGCCTACTACAAATATATAACTCTCTCATTCTTTCCAAACTGACCTACGGTGACTTTATATATGGAGCTGCGACTCAAAGCTCTATCAAGACCCTCGATCCAATCCAAAATCAATCCCTCCGACCCTCTACGGGTGCTTTTCGCACCACCCCCATCCCTACATTACAATGCCTTACATCTACCCCTCCCCTACATCTTGTGAGACAGCTGTCTCTCCTAAAATTGTATTCATCCTCCATATATAACCCTCTTTCCAAAACCACATTGAACCTATCAAACATACACAAACCCAACCAACTACTTCCTCAAAACTCGATTCCTCAGAGAATCTCGGCCTTACTGTCACTGCACAATCTCTCTCCCCCTAAATATGACTACCCTTTGCAAACCACCTTTCCCCCATGGCTCTCTCCTATTCCACATATTGATCTTTCCATGCGACAATATAATAAAGTGGACTCTCCAAACTCTTTCCTCAATAAATCTTTTTTACAAATCGTCGCCACAAAATACCCCAAACATACGCTCTTTTATACGGATGGGTCCAAATCAGACAAGGGAGTCGGTTCTCTGCCTTCACATCGCCCTCCACCTCCAGAAAGTTCAAACTTCCTCATTATGTCTCCATATTTACAGCTGAACTCCTAGCCATCAAAGAGGCAACTAGATTCGCTCTAACCACAAGCTCCAAACTCATCCTAATTATCTCCGATTCTCTCAGTGCCTTATCATCCATCAAGACCAGAAATCTATCCTACAACTAAATCCGACAAATTCTAGATCTCCTCTACTCCGCAAAACTGAAACAACGTTCCATCTCCTATTTCTGGCTTCCCAGCCACACAGGCAACCAGGGAAATGACAGAGCGGATAGACTAGCCAAACAAGCTATAGATAACGGTATTTCCATCACGGCCCGAGAATTTCTACTCAGACTTCAACTCTCACCTTAAATCTATCCATAATTCCTTATTTCAATTACAATGGGATCTAGAAAATCCAAACAACAAATTGTGGCCACTCAAATCCTCGGTATTCCCCCCCCCCCCCCCCTACATAACAACAACCTCAATAGAAAAGAGAACGTGATTCTGCGAAGACTGGCTGCTGGACACACTTTCTCAACTCATCGCCATCTCTTGGAAGGAGCACAAGACCCTAAATGTCAAAGTTGCGGATCCAATCTTACAGTCTCGCATATACTCACAGCAAATCATCTTAAAGACATCCGACTAAAGTACAACCTACCCTCTTCCATAAGTAACATAATCACCATCTTTGCCGAAAATAAAAATAACATATGTGACTATCTCCGAGAAATTCATTTTAAAGTTTAAACCAATTTAACAATCACCTTATGGGCGCTAAATAACCTCGTAGTTGATGCGCCCCGGCTCCAAAACATCATCATCATCATCATCAACTTCATATCCCCTAAGCTGTTCATGTTGACTCTAGAAGACATGTTCAAATCGTTAAAGTAGAAAAATACAGGAATGCTAATGGGCGGTGAATGATTAAATCACTCAAGGTTTGCAGATGATGTCACTCTGATCGTCAACACAAAAGAAGAATTACAAGAAATGCTGATGGAATTAAATAACACAGTTTCGAGAAATAGGTCTAAGATTAAACTTCAGCAAAACCAAATATTTGAACAATGAAAGTGAAGATAACAGCTAGAGAGAGAACAAATAGAAGGTGAAAGAATAGGAAAGGTACAAATATTCATATATTTAGGATAAAAAACAAAAATATTAAAAAATAATTTAGAAGCTGAATTGGATAGAAGAGTCTCGTTAACTTGGTCTGCGTTCGGAAGGTTACAATCTACATTTAAATTGGACATCCCAAACACAACACAAGCCAGAGTATTCGATCAATATGTACTGCCGGTATTAACATATGGCACTGAAACATGGGCTTTAAATAAAAGTATAATAAATAAACTCCAGGTAACCCAAAGAGTAATGGAGAGGAGAATACTAAATATTAGACTCCAAAATCGTATTCCTAACATCGAGATTCGAAGAAGATCAAACGTGACAGATGTAATACAACGAATATGTACAATAAGGTGGAATTGGGCGAGGCATATCGCAAGGATGAATGATAACAGATGGAGACGCCGTATAGTTGAATGGAGGCCTAGAGAACACAAAAGATGCAGAGGTAGACCACAGACCTGATGGACAGACGACATAAAAAATTAGCAGGACACGATTGGATGCAAAAAGCAAACAAAAAAGCTCATTACAGACAACTTGGGGAGACTTACATCCGGCTATCGATGGAATAACCTAATGATGATGTTGATGGCGAATTCGTTGTATGGCCCTTCGGTAGAGAACAATTCCCTAATTTCCTAGACCATCTAAACTTTATTCATCAGAAAATTTAGTTCAATATAGAAATGAAACATAATAAGCAGCCTAGCCTTACATTTCACGACAGTTCTAAAACAGAATAGATACAAATATCAAAGAATAAACAAGGCCATAAAACAATAACTAAATTCATGAAGAAAATGTATTAAAGAACAGGACAAAAGCTACTATACAGTAAAGGGAGTACGGACATTATTGGATGCCTTTTGAGGAGAAAAAATATATCAACTGTATACAAACCATCACTGATCTGATCTACAATAAGAAATCCTATAGACATAATTCGTTTGGAAAACCAGAAGAATATGGGCCACACTGAAAAAAAAAAATAGATTACCTATCAAGGATAAACAAATCACATCTCACACTCCAAACGGGCCACAAATTAGATTTCAATAGCTGCAAACAGATAGCCAAACACAATAGCAGTCTGCGTGAGACTACATGAAAATTTATTGAATAAAAAAGATAACGGCAACCATAATAAGAAAATACAAATTATCGTAGATGCTATCAAAATAGCTAACGTTATCTTTTTGATTGATATTTATTATAGCTATTGTAGCCTCTGAGGTTATGTCGGTTAAAACCAACGATTAGTTAGTCGTCTTACTTACAGTCTGTCAAGTAAGAACGTGACCGCTTGTATTCTTGAAAAAATGTGTTTCGAGAACATTTTTTGCCATCAGTATATTCTTTGGCAATTGAGTCAAAGTCCTCAGAGTATTTTCTCTGAGCTTTCTCTTTACAAGGCCGAACGGGGACCAAACGTTTTCAATAGGGTTGGCGTCCGGTGATTGTGAGGGCCACTCTAATATCTTAACTTTCGCTTGCACTTTCCAGTCCCTGCACAACTTGCTATGGTGTTTTGGGTCATTATCTTCTTGCAAGATCCCATCCTCGTTTTTCCTTTTCAACCAGCATTTCGCAGTTGGCAACAAGGCTTTCTCGTAAATATCACACACATTTTTTTCGTATTTAAATTGTACGTAAAGAGATACAAATTGCCGAGCCCTTATGTAAAAAAGCAACCCCAAACATGCACTTTGATTCGACGTTTAACGGTTCGTTGAACGAGATGATGGATGGCAGTTGTCCAGGCCCAAGGAGCCGTCGCATATTTCGAAAAGGAAGCTTTGTCCGTGAAGATCACGTTGTCCCAGTCTTGGTCGATGTTGTCGTGGGCCCAAGTAAGCCGCTTCGCGACATGATTTTCGCCCAGCAAGGGTTTCTTCAACATGCTTCGGAATTTGACATAATTATCACGAAGAACGGTCTCATGGGACACATTCAAACCCGATTTTCTTAATTTTGCTGCTCCTTGATAAAACGTCAAAATTTCGGGTCACGTGAAAACAAAGACACGATTCGTTTTTCGAATTTTGGAGTGACTTTGCCTGCCGAGCTACGTTTTGACAAGTCGTCGATATTTTTCGTCTCGTTAAAACGATTTACTCACTTCTTCACAAACGAATCGACTTTTTTATATATTTAGCGGCCGCAGAATGTGTCATTTTAGGGCCCTTTGGATGAGAACAAAGAAAGACTGCCTAGAACCGACGCGCAAACGAGTGCCTCATTTTGGATTTTACGTGATTTCGACGAAAGTTCGGAATCGACCGATACGTTTACTAAAATGCGTCGTAGATGAAGGTTCCTTCCACCAATTTTTTGTTGAATCGCTAGAATCGCATCTACGAAAAATGAATTATAGCGGACACGTTCTTATTTGACAGACTGTAGACCACCAATTTGCCTGCCTGGTATTTGAAATCTTGGTGTGATTTCTTATTTTCATGTTCGTGTATAGTACTTCAATTACTTCTGACAGCAACCTATTTTTGGTCTGTAATTATGATTGTACTAAACAACAGTTACCACCTACACCAAACACATTATTTTTGCACTTGATGCTCATTTCGCTAAACATATTTTCTTGGAGTGGAGTTTAAGGCTGATTGCTAGTGTGGCCTCCCTAGCTAGGTCGGTTGTCAGCAAAATAGTTGGTTTTCTGACTTAAATTATAAATGTAATTACAGGTCCTTGTGTATATTTTAACTTCCAAAGGCGCTATTGAGATGTGACATTACCATTGTTGTAAGATTTGACATTCACCCGATTTATCGTCTAACGAGTTCTTTTTGTTCCCGAATGACAAAAAAATGCGTGACCAGAGCTTTTTATCACCTCAAGAAGAATCCTTCCAAAACCATGTTTTTGAGGTGCCAATTTCAGAATGGAAAAACTGTTCGACAATTGGTTCGAACAAAAGTGTATAAATCTTAAAGGCGAAGCAATGAAACAATTTGTACCAAATTTTTTTTTCTTTCATTATTTTTGTAAAATCTTAAAAGGTAATCCTCGTATAAACATATTTCAGACCATCTATGTCATGAAAGAGGACCTCGCTCATTTCTTATGGGAAGTGGCCCTCGGTGAAATTGTCTGAAATCGAAATACGTTATTCCTCTCGAGCTCCTGATCAAAAGTTCTCATGGGCGCAAAGTCGGAAAATGGACAGTTTTTCAGATATCGGGGGTAGAAAGACGATTTTCGAAGATCTTGTCGACAACAGCGTAGAGCCGTGAGGTTGTTTATGTGCCGTTCTCCGGGGTATACGGGGGTTTTTTTTTCGGTCGCTTCTTCCAAATCTGGTGTCAAAAATGAAATTTGACAGTTGGCAACTGTCAAAAAAGCTGTCAACTCGCTTTATTTCTAGTAAAATAGGACTCACCCTAATCAAGCACCTCAACTGTGAGAGGCACGGAGACTCACCCTAATCAAACACTCCAGTCGTGAGAGGCACGGGGACGCACAGTAAACAAGCACCTCAAAGGAAACAGGAATCTACTACGTCCACGTCGTTGTTCCCAGGTAATGCTAAAAGTAGATAAAAAACCATCTGATATATATTCTGATGAACATTTTATTACAAGTGAGGTGAGTTGACATTTTGTTGGTAGCTACCAAGTTTCAAATATCATTTTTGACGCCGGAATTGGAATCACCGACCGTAAAAACGTCCCGGTGTATATTCTGATGGGCATTTTATTATAAATGAGGCGAGTTGACAGGTTTTCGACACCTGCCAACTGTCAGATGTCATTTTTGATGCCAGATTTGGAATCAGCGATCGAAAAAACCCCCGAATATCCCGAAGAACGACGCATAAACGACCTCACGGCTCTACGCTGTTGTCGACAAGATCTCCGAAAATCGTCTTGCTACCCCCGATATCTGAAAAACTGTCCATTTTCCGACTTTATGTCAATGGGAACTTTTGATCAGGAACTCGAGAGGAATAACATATAGCGATTTCAGACAATTTCACCGAGGACCACCTCCCATAAGAAATGAGCGGGGGTCCTCTTTCATGACACTGATGGTTTGAAATATGTTTATACGAGGGTTACCTTTTAAGATTTTACAAAAATAATGAAAAAAAAAATTGGTACAAATTGTTTTATTGCTTCTCAAAATATTCGCCTTTAAGATTTATACACTTTTGCATGCGTTCGAACCAATTGTCGAAACATTTTTTCCACTCTGAAACTGGCACCTCAAAAACATGGTTTTGGAAGCAGCTTCTTGAAGTGATAAAAAGCGCTGGCCACGCATTTTTTTTGTCATTCGGGAACAAAAAGAAGTCGTTAGACGATAAATCAGGTGAATGTCAAATCTTACAACAATGGTAATGTCACATCTCAATAGCGCCATCTAATAGACGTTTGTAAAAACTTAAAAGGTGGCCCTCGTAGCAACACTACTTCTGGCAACGTCCTAAACAATTGTAGTATTGCAAACTTCAAAAAGAAGAAGTACCAGGTGTACAAGTATGAATGCGGATTTTTTTTCTAAAAAAATCAAGTTAAATTCGGAAGAATGATAAAGAGTGCTTTATTCAAAGTATGCTCCATCGCTTGTAATACATTTTTTCTATTTTTCGGGCAATTTGTGAATACCACGCCAGTAAAAATATTCCCCTTTTGCTGCGAACCATTCATCGAGCCATTTTTTTCACATCTTCGTACAAACCAAGGCGCTGCTCAGCAAGTGCGTGGCCCATCGATGCAAACAAGTGGTAATCGGAAGGAGCCAAGTCTGGTGAGTAAGCCGCATGGGGTAGAACTTCCCAGCTGAGTGCTTCCAACGTGTCGCGAACTGGTTTTGCCATATGTGATGGTGCATTGTTATGAAGAAAAATGACTTTGTGTTGCCTCTTTCAGTATTCTGGCCTTTCTTCAAGCAGCGAACGGTTCAAATCGGTCAATTGTTGGTAACGTTTAGTATTAACCGTTTCCCCAGGTTTTAACAGCTCATAATAGACCACGCCCCTCCGGTCCCACCAAACACAGAGTATCGCCTTTCTACCAAAGTGATTCGGTCTTGCAGTCGATGTGGATGGTGCGCCTGGGTCTACCCATGATTTTTTTGTGCTTGGGATTCTCAAAATAAATCCACTTTTTATCCCCTGTAACTATACGATGCAAAAACGACATCCTTTCGTACGGAGCGACCACACGTGGTACTCATTGACCGGTCTTCTGAATCTTTCCCATCTCTCGTAGCCGATTGGAAACAGCTGGTTGACTAACGCCCAATTGCTCGGCGAGTTGTTTTTGTGTTTGCGAATCATCTTTGTCCAACAATGCTTGCAATTCCATCTCTTCGTATTTTTTTGGTGGTTTTCCACGTTCCTTGTCTGCAACATCGAAGTCACCACTTTTGAAACGCCGAAACCATCGTTCACACGTGTCTTGCGATGGAGCATGTTCACCATAAGCTTCTCGAAGTAATCGGTATGATTCAACAGCAGTTTTCTTCAAATGAAAACAAAAAATTAATGCTGTCCGTGAATGATCTTTGTTCGATATAAATTTCGACATATTAAACACAACAACACAACACTATGCACACACTTTTCCAATTTATCACTCATGAGCGTCTGACACTTGTTGATGACACAACAAAATGACGCAGTGTCAAATCTTTATAGCACAAAACTGCATTGGTGCACCATCTGTTGTCGGAAATCCGCATTTCATACTTGTACACCTGGTAGACGAACATCTATAAATTATTTATTTAAAATAAAAGATTTTTTCCTTCTCCGTTTCTGATAAATTTTATTTTTAACTTTATGATATGACACCAATATGTTAACGACAAAACTATCACAATTTTACATATTATTTATATTATTCTAACTAGGCAGTGGATTAAATTATAACAAAACATATTAGTAACATAAACACATTCTTTGTCTAAAATAACACTTAAAGCTAAAATGATCAAACTAAAGACTGGTCGAGTCGTACTACAAACTAAATAATCGGCAAATAATTATAATAATAATGAGTTAATGAC
This sequence comes from Pachyrhynchus sulphureomaculatus, assembly GCA_019049505.1. NCBI lineage: Eukaryota > Metazoa > Arthropoda > Insecta > Coleoptera > Curculionidae > Pachyrhynchus > Pachyrhynchus sulphureomaculatus. Next base: position 93,533,727 of record CM032455.1, read on the forward strand.
TAGGGAAATATTATAATAATAATAACAGTTATTATTATTAAAACTAGTTCAAATATATATTTAGTTTTAGTACCTAAACTTCTAAACTATATTAATAATAGGCCTGTTCGCACAGCCGTAATAATAGGGATTCGTCAAGTTTGCTTTACTTGTAAACCCTTGATGTTAAGACAATAGCTTGAAAATGAAGTTATGTATTTAAGTCCTAGTCGTAAAATTTTCAGCTGGAAACTTCTACCCAACTAAATAGGCGTTAGAACAACGAGATTATGGGTGTAGATTAACTTTTCAACTACATTTTGGATTAAAAATCAGTATTTTTTTATCGATGTACGAACAGAGCTTATACTTTTTTGTTAATTCTACAAACTTAATTCTAAAAATTATGAAATATTTTTTTAGTAATAACTAGAGTTACCAGGTAAATATGTCTAAATATGCTAACAAAGAACAAGCGCCTACGGTTGTTCGGCTCTCTACTCCAGCCTTTCCGGTCTTTTGTCAAAAAAATCAGTGATAATTAAAGAACAATGTTGCTAAAGATCTCCTCACACCGAAGGCATTTGGGACCTAAATTCGTCTTTACGAGCGATTAAAATACTAAAAACAACAATATTATTTGTGATCGGGAACCCTCAAGACCGCCTTTTATCATCACAATAACGTCCCTTTCTAACTAGGTGTATTCCCGTAGATCTGTATGTTCAAATAATATCCGCCAGGATTTTTCCGGAGATGACGTTTATCAAAACATATTCGTAAAATTCGGATGTTTGGTAACCCTAGTGATATCTTAGGTACGTTTTGTAATATCTTACATGTTACTTTAATAGAAAATCTGTCTGTGCGAAATCAATTTAAAATATACTTAACGTATTCGTAAAATTTTGGCGTTGTCTTGATTTTATTCTTGGTCATTATGACCACTTTTTGGTTAACGCCAAAATTAACATTTTTTCATAAGAAACGCAAATTATTTTAAATAATCAGCAAAATTTACTCAACTAAAAGAAGCTCCTCTATTCTACGCAAATAAACACTAACATTTTATTTAGCCAAATTTATATATTAATGTCTGAAATAGCTTAAACTCATATAGTTACCCTCACTAAGTTAATATTAATAGACTAAGTATAAGGCTTTTAAAGAAAAAAAACCATAATAATTATTATTAAAGTGGGTGTCTTAAAAAAAAAAAAAAAAACCATTTCTCCAGTGGATGTCCTCTGTAGATACGGTTTATTTTAAGATGACAGAATAGCTAAAGCAGTTTCTAAAACTCACATATTTCCTATAATTCAGTTAATGCTAGTAACTATTAGCATTAAAATTTTACAAAACAACTTATTGGTAAATAGCTAAAGCACTTTTTAAAACTTATCGACTCTAAAATAATTATATCCTGAAGTTATCCTTGCTTTCTAAAACATAAACATTTGAGCTCATTGAACAGATTTTTTAGGAATAAGCATTTGAGACCTGTCAGTTCAGTTAAAGTTATTTTTGGCATTCTACCCTACAGTGAGCGTTTTTTCACAAGACTTCCTTTTTAAGAACCGTACTTCTATTTTTGGTTTTCTAGGAAGAATATTTAGAAAAAACAGATTAGTTTAAATTGTGAGTGTTTTTTAGAAAGTTTGGTAAATAGAGGATATTCTCATACCCTCAAAGAATGAAACTTGAGATTGAAAGTAATTAAAGATATGGATATGTATAGGAATGATAAATATTTTATGAATACAGCCTTTCATTTTTATTACCGGAACTACTTAAGTCTGACAGTTATTCAAAGGACTTCTTTCTGATTAATTTTTGTCACGCTATATCCTCTAAAATATCACGATAAATCAAATGTCTTGGTATAAATAATTATTTAATTTAATATATTTATAATTTACACTAAAATTTGTGCATTTTCGAATTAAATATTTAATCAATATTGAATATTTTTTAAAGTCATTTTCAATTTTTCATTCTCCTTTCAAATTAACGAATATAAAATAAAAATCCAGTGTAAGAGTATACAGTCTGACTTGCTCAAACTATTGAACAACTTGTAAACCAGGAATAATGTGTTACATAACGTAACAGATTTATAATTTTAAACCATCTTTGATTGCTCTAAAGATCATAGTGAAAATCGCCCTTTATTCCTCTTGTAGCTCCATCCTGCTACCCGTACGATTAATCACTCACACACACACACAAACAAGGAAGTAGAAATGATAATAGTGGATTCATTATATATAAAATACGCCTTCTTATTTAGACATAGAGGGGGGTTCCATAATATTTTCAAATATAAGAAAAGACCTAACATCCCCTGTAATAAAGCTTTACTGAATCAAAAAAAGCGTTTTTTTATTAAGTTAATTTTAGGAATTTTATTTTCTGATGGCTTCGTTGAATGAGAAGATAAAAATACAAACAATGCGCTGGGATATTGAGGCTCGGTTTAATAATTCTATGATTTTCAAAATTATTAAATACAATTAAATGTACGTTTTGATTTTTATCATTTTTACATTTAGCACAAGATTTAGATATATACTATTATTAGTATAAAGGTTATATGTCCTTCCCATACTTTTATGAAGTAATTCGACGGAGGTACCGCTTGCAGAGCGGGAATATATAGAAAGTGATATACTCATCGAAGGTAGCTAAATGACATTTTTAAAAGATATTCACTATTTTCGATTCTTGTCTGTAACAGTGATATTGGTCCGATTTCAGGGGCCTATCTCCCTAGACGCAAGTTTGTGGAATTTAGGTTTATTAATAACTCCGAATACACCTCGTGACTTTTCCTGTCGAAATGAGAGGTGTGTAGGGTACTCATCGGCACACAGGACAGTATGAGCCTGCGGAGTCCACTTTGTAAGTCGATTGCCCCACTTGCGGGGGCAACAATCGAAATTTTGATATACGTCCAAGGTATTGCTGTGTTATGTATAGTCAAGATACCTGATCTGAATAAGTTCTGGGTGCATACTGGGACAGAAGGTAAAAAGAGCTATTGAAGCCTTGATTGAGAAAAAAAATATTTTGAATAAAATGTATTTTGTTCATTATCAGCTTATTGTTAATAAATTGTTTCATTTTTGCTCGTTTGCAGGTTTATAAATATTTCAAGTTTTTCCCACTTTTTACCGGCTGTGTCAATGTGTCCGGCTTTTATGGCATAGGTAAGAAGACATCTTGGAATGTATGCGCTCCAACCGCAGGTGGTGACTTTGTTCATGCAATTCAAAGAATTGATCAAGATGGTCTTAAGACATTGCATATTGCTATGTACAGCTCATAAGTGTTCTCCTGTTATGGTATACATATGACACATTGACACGTGAAAATTAGCGGCAAAAATTAAAAACTCTCTATACATTTTTACAGACTAAGACACAGGTTGAGGTCTGGATTTTCGAACAGAGGTAAGTCTAGAACCAATAGATCTGTTCCTCTCAGATTGTTTCCTCTTCATCAGACTGAGGTTGGATGGAAAGGAAAGATAGCTGGGAGCCAGTCGATATTACTAAGCCTACAGCTGTTCGGTAGTGCCAGTGCCTAGCTAGTCAAGGTGTCCTCATTTAGTTGTGCCATTAATTAGTTCCTTCTTACCAGAAAGGGTAGAGATCTGTTCGATAAAAAACTATCTGATTTTATCCTCTTATAAAGATTGAATTTGATTGGCGATCCGGTCTGATTAGAGTTCATTTGAGGTTTTTTTTTGTGAATATTACAGCTATTTTCGCAAATACGTGAACGGTCGCTATGAGGCGATACTGTTATACCTTTTAAGAGTGAACAGATTCGCTATTTTTGCTAGGACGAATCGTTAAGTTGTACTTTTTTAGCAGCTCGTCCATGGCATTATATTTTTTATTTAGTTTGTGGGTTTTTTAAATATTTGTTGGCTTACATGCACTACTCGTTCCACGCACTACAGTCATGTAAATTAAACGCTGCTTCTCTTAAATCATAAAAATGCTTTCTGAAGAGATATATATCCATGAATACATGAGGAAAATAGGCTATATTACATCTTGCTCCGATGATGGTCTCAAGTAAACGTCTTCAGAAGCTACGTTCTAGCAAATACTCGTTCTGGCAAAGTAGGAAACTGGCTTAAAACTTGGACCCTGCTGGTTCATTTTGGCTTGTATGATGTCAAGTACGTTACACACCATTCATTTGAGAAGAAAAGTCTGACGGCGCATTTAGAAAAGTGACGTAAAGAGTAGGTAAACTCCAGAAATCGCACCAATATTGTTGACCCACGGAATGATTTTTACTCTTATTTATTCACAAAGGAGCGAAAATAATTAAAATATCTTTCAGAACGCTATTTCAGCAAATTTCTGAATTTTATATCCGCTGTGGAAGTGGTGCTACCATAGCACAACTTGAAAGTGAGGTAAGGATGCGTGGTTCATCTGTGCCAAATTTCATTCTAGCACTAGAAAATGATCGATGAAAAATTTGTTTCCCAAAAGATCTATAATAGTTGTCTGGAGTTGTCTACTACTAACACGTTAATAAAAAAATTTTATTACTACTTTATTGTACGCAAAATGACTATTGTTTCCTAAAAACTTTTGTTTTAAATATTCCAAAATAATTTGGTTCATGTAAAATCAGAGTAAATTGAGGAAAATTAAGAGTAAAAGACCTAGAAAGAAAATCATTGGCACTGGTTAAATTTTTTTGTGTTAATAATATCAATTGGTTAAAATTTTTATTGTAAAGAATATTCATTGCTTTCATTTCTTTTAGCTCTTGTTTTTTTTCCAATTTACAGCGACATTGATATAGAAGAGGTAAAAGAAAATAATTTCTCAAGTAAAAAAAGAGAAGCCTGGTTGCTTCTGAAGTTAGTAATACGAAAAAAAAGTGTCAATGTTGCTTTTTAAACAAGTTGTATTCACATACTTTACCAAAAAATCTATTATTTTGTAAAGATACTTTATTAAATCCTAAGAAATTTTCGAGTCTCAAGTGATATGTACGAAAGTAATTTAAAAAAGATTAATTCTTAACAACAGTAAGAGTCCTGCAATAAGAGACGTAGAGGCAACAATGAAAGAGCTTCCGTTGCATCCATCTTCATCACAGGCACAAACTTCTTGTCTACCACCGAATCCAGATCTTTGATAACACTTATTTTTGTAATGAGAATCTTCCCATCCGCAAGTCCTGATGACTCTGCTGTCTGGTAGCACTAAAAGAGAAATCATCACTTAAGCTTATACCTACAAATATAATCTTAATTAATTAAATTGCAACGTTTAGGCTTTTTACTTGAGCCTTTAGAACATATAGGTAGATAGTCTATTTTTTAGAGAACTAATTCATCATCATATGCTATTAATGATAACTAGATATCGGATTATATGCACTAACAAATGGCAAAATATGTATGCAATATGCTTTAATAAAAAGGTCAAATATGCACTAAATATGCATGGTTTAGGGGCGTCGACGTGTAGAGATCATAATTTTAAAATAGATTTTTGCAACATACGAGGTTTAAGCTTGAACATAAATTCAGTGCACCAACACCTGCATTCAAATAAACCTCATGTACTCGCTCTCTGTGAAACCAAGGTCAGTTCATCGACCGACACAGTCAACTATTTAATCCTGGGTACGACTTCTATTCCCGATTTAGGCGTAACTTTTTGTGAGAAACGACCTCTCTTGCCACGAGAAGAGGTTCTGGAGCCCCCAAACTTTGATGTTATGTGGTTAAAAAATAACAACTCAACAAACCACAAGGTTCATCTGTATCCTCTATCGACCACCAAGTGATACTAACTTTACAATACTTTTTGCTTCTCTTGCAGACACCATTAGTCATTTACAAATTAACTAGCCAAATGCCGAAATTGCCATCCTGGGCGACTTTAATGTCCACAACATTAACTGGTTTAAATATTCAAATACTACCGACGAACAAGGTCGTGAAGCTGAATCATTCTCAATCAGTTGTGGCTTAATTCAGCTTATTGACGAACGAACACGGATCTCTGATCGAGACGGGGAGTTCGCCAGTCTTCTTGATCTATTTTTAACCACCAATCCGGAGATTTACACGGTCACCGTAAATCCGCCGTTAGGTTCTTCCGACCATAAACTGCATTCGACATCGAGTGTCCTACCAATCAGTGACAGAGAGGCGCCTAAACCGCGCAAGATTTGGCACTACAAATCTGCTAAATGGGAAGATCTCATGGAATATTTTCGAGCTGTCTCTTGGTTACACGTTTGTTTTCGATCCGACAACCCATCTGACTGCGCCAGGGAGGTTTCCGATGTTATTTTGGCTGGTATGGAAACTTACATCCCTTTTTTGAAGAAATGCCCCTCCAACGGCAAGCCTTGGTTTGACAGAAAATGCAAAGAAGCTGTTGCTTCTAAACATCTTGCCTACCGACAATGGAGTGAAAGTCCTAACATCATAAATCGTAGCCCGGAACAGACGCAAAGAAATTATCGACGAAACCAAGGAGGCACACAATCAACGAATTAGAAACAAACTTCTCGCTTGTCCCAACAATTCCAGGTCCTTTTGGTCGGTCGCTAAGGCAGTTAGTCAAAATATCATCATATCCATGATACCACCACTCACACGGCCAGATAATTCTATTGCAACGACACCTGTTGAGAAAGCGAACTTGTTAGCTGAACTCTTTGCTTCACATTCCACCGTCGATTTTTTTCGATTTCCAAGGAAAAACACCACCTACTATTCCCATAGTACAGTCAAAGATGCACGATATTGTCTTGAGACAACAAATCATAAAACGTATCTTAATGAAGCTAGACACCAAAAAAGCTTCTGGCGCTGACGGAAGACCTGCCATAGTTCTCAAAAACTGTGCGAGGGAATTAACACCAGTTTTCTGTAGACTTTTCAACCTGTCCTACAGAAAGGAAATATTTCCTTCCTGCTGGAAATGTGCCACAGTTCAACAGATACCTAAAAAAGGCCAAAAGACCTTGCCAAATAACTACGGATCAGTCGCACTGCTTTCAATAATATCGAAAGTCATGGAAAAGGCTATTAATCAGCATCTTCTAAAATATCTTGAAAGATTCAACATTATTAGCGATCACCAATATGGCTTTCGTAAACATAGATTAACAGGAGATCTTCTGACTTATGTAACACATGTTTAGAAGAACGCAATTGAACACTTTGGAGAATCTCGAGCGGTTGCTCTTGACATATCCAAGGCATTCGACCGTGTTCGTTACGATGGACTGTTGGCTAAGCTACGCTCTTATGGTATGTCTGAAAAGTTCTGTTTGTGGCTCTCATGTTTCCTCAGAGAGCGTTCTTTACGAGTGGCAGTCGACAGATTTCTTTCTAACACCTTCACTAACAACGCCGGTGTGCCCAAAGGCTCCATACTGTCCCCTATTCTCTTTCTTATTTACATTAACGATGTGCTGGAAAAGACCGGGAATCCAATCTACAGGTTTATCTAATATCTTCATTCACTTTGAACGCTCGGACATCGGCTACTCAGACGAATATCGGCAGACAGCAGGAAGTCATTCAACTTAACAAAGATCTGGAAGAAATTCTACGTTGGGGTGACAGTAACTAAGTAGAATTTAACGCTACAAAACCCCAGGCGACATTTTTTTCTAAAAAAATTAACGTTGCTGTACCCGACATAGTTATATCGGAGCATTCCATTCCTCTAGCATCGTCGCTCAACTTGTTGGGCGTTAATTTGGGAGAAAATATGTCCTGGCATGAACATGTTGCAAGCATAGCAAGGGAATATTATTTTGAACCAGAAAGCTTTACACTCCACAACAACTGTTAATTCTTTACAAAGCTTAAATTCGATCAACTATGGAATACTGCTTCCATGTTTGGGGCTCCGCTCCCAAACATACACTGCATTTGTTGGATTCTATTCAGAGGAGAGCTGTTCGTCTGATTGGAGACCCGAAACTGACCGGGCCTTGAACAGTTGGCGACTTAAGCCTATTCTACAAGTATTTTCATGGAAAGTGTTCGAAGGATGTAGCCCGCTTAATTCCTCCCAGAGCGGTGCTTGTTAGAAGTACACGTTGCGCTAATACTTCACATCCGTATGAGGTTCAGCTTGTTACTCCTCGTACAACGCTTTTCAAGCAGTCTTTTATATGGAGAACATCATCCCTTTGGAATAATTTGCCCAGGACTGTGTTTCCCACCAAGTACAATTTACAGCGATTCAGGAACAACGTGAATCACTTTTTCCGCACACATGTCGCTCCTGTAGCGCTTTAGAGACTTCCCTGCAGCACGTGTGCTAGACCCATAAAAAAAAATTATAAAAATACCAATTTTTATTTCTATTTATGGTTATTTTTCAATCAATTAAACAATTACAAGGAATATAATAAATTATTATAATAAAATTATTATATTCCTTGTAATTGTTTAATTGATTGAAAAATAAACATAAATAGAAATTAAAATAGGCATTTTTATATTGCATATTTAGTGCATATTTGACCTTTTTATTAGAGCATATTGCATACATATTTTGCCATTTGTTAGTGCACATAATTCGATGTCTAGTGATAACATACGTATTGGAAAATAGACTTCATCGGTTTCTCACCTGTACGTTTAGTCTTACAGATTTATTATACCAGAATTTAACTAAAATCAGTGAAAATCAAATCAAGTGGTTAGGCGTAGTAATTGCCCTGTAAAGTTTTTACTGTTTCGAAACCTAAGTTAAAAGTTTGACATATTCATGTAGTCCATAAAAATGAGAATGGGGTATCTGTGAGAGGTCGCCAGCGCTATGGAATATGAAGGAGAAGAAATCAGTCGTAGCTAGGAGAGATTAATCAGCTGATTAAGTAGCTATGGTAGGTTCTATCATATACAAAGGTGGCTTGAAAAGTTTTTGTAAAACACAAGGTAAATAGAAGAAATAGAAATAGAAAAAAAATGTTTTGAACTGTGTAGCATACTCGTTTACAATACAGATAATCTCTTCCTTAAGCCTAATTTTTGAGGTTAAGAAACAAAAAAAAGTATCCTGGGGCCCATTTTGGAGAATAGCGTGCGAGGCCCAGCTCGAGCACTTTTGCCATTGCAACGGCCGATGTGTGAGCAGGAGCATTTTCATGGTAAAGAAGTACTTTTTTGTGCGCTTATCTAGGTCGCTTCACCTTTGACGTCCTATGCAAACCTTGCGTAAAAAAAAATCAGTGACTGTTTTACCCTTTTCCATGTAGTCATTTCTTCTGGTGCAATTTAACTTTTGCCAACCCACTGTTTTGACTGCCGTTTTATCTCCGGGATGCAAAGGAGCGTCCCGTTATCAGTCTTTTACAATGTTTATACAAACGACCAGCGAGTGTCGAACCATACAAAAAATTTCATCTTTGCCGACGATCTGGCGATGGCTGAGCAGGAATCCAGTTTCGGAAAGGTTGAGGTAAAGCTTACGCAGGCACTAAATGAACTATCCGCTTACTATGATGCCAACCACCTGAAGCCCAATCCAAGTAAAACACAAGTCTGTACATTCCATCCTAACAACAGAGACGCCAGGAAGGAGATGAAATCACGTGGAGAGGTGAACGACTCCAGCACTGTCCGAAACCAAAATATTTTGGGTGTCACACTGGACCGCATCCTGACCTTCAAGCAGCATTGCATGAATATGCCTTATGGTTTTCTGTTGCCAAATATGCAGCACCAATCTGGAGTGCGTTAGCGCACGTAAATCAAGTGGGATGTCTAAGGCCGACACCAACGGAGGAAACTATACCCGCTCGCCGGCATAGCTTCTACCTATATAAGCAGGAAAGTCCATGTCATCTGCTTTATGGGCACCAACCACCACCGTAGCGACTCTAATCCAGGAAAAGTTTCATGAGAAGAACGAAAATCCTAGAAGAAACACTGAAAGCTAACCGAATCACGAAGTGGAGAAATCAACTAAACCACTAGAGCTTTCAAGCCAGGGAAAAGCTACCACTAGGCAGCGAATAGCCCTACGCAGTGTGGAAAAGACTTAATAGAATGGAAGCAGGTGTGCCACGATGCAAGGCCAATTTGCAGAAATGGGGGCTGCTACTGGCTGGAGTAGACGTCTGCGCCCTGTGCGGATACCCTGCTGTTCAGAGCCCATAGAGGAAGATATTATGCTAGCGAATGACAGAGCATTATCCGCTGCAAATCACTGGAAATACTGTGTTTGACCGGACACGGACTATGAAGTGAATTCATAGTATGTAATGGTGGATCCGCGGTTTGCCTACAGCCACAATCGACGTATGTACCCGTTCATATGAGACATCTACCATCTCACCAATCTCACGAAGCTTAATATGACAATCTTTCATCACGATATCAAGAGTTTTATCGATCATTTCTACAGAAAAAATCCCAATCGAGTCCTCTGAACGTTTAGCATCTGAAATATTCATCCGGCCAGATTTAAATTTATTTTTCCATTAATAAATGGTCTCGAGTGCTGGTCCCCATGAACTTCCTTCACTTCAGTTTCTATCTGTTTATCTCTGGGCAGCACTTTTTTTAACAATTTTTTTTATTACTGCACGATACTATGCTCTATGCATTTCTATGAAACGTGTAACACCGATCACTTACGATAGCTGCCAACGAACAACGGCGCGTTGCATCTATTTGAAACTTTGAACACAACCACAACGATAATCACGCTTACCAACAGTCATGCCGCTTAACAAAATTACTCATTTCGTAGACTTTTCAATCCACCCCGTACATATTTTTTACAATGTATATTTACTTTCTTTTTTCTACGTTGGTAGTACGGTGATATATATTTTTAGTTAAATTATCAATTACTTTATCCTTTGCTTTTACTTTGCAACAGAAGCAATTTACTGGACATTTTCACGATGTGTAATAAAAGCACAAATAAAAAGATTCTCTTGTTTATGATGAGACCTTGCAGTATTATTTTACAGTATTTAGGCTGAAAAATTGCGTTTACAACCAAAAATGCTCGTACACTTCATTTCAGGTAGTAATTGTTATAAAAACACAAAACGACCGTCGGAGGACTACTGAACTATTTTAAAGGTGCCGAGAAATAGAAATGCAATTTCGGCACTTGGACAACCCTAACGAATATTATGACATCCCCGCCAATATCTCCGAAATATAGTAAAAGAGTTAATCTATACTGAAAAAATGATTAGAATTTAAAAACTCAATTTTTGGATATATTTTCGAAGACGTATCTAGACATTGGAATGGAAGCTTGAGCAGAGAAATGGTAGTCCTTGAGATTAAACCATACCGAATGGAGTGACGACGTTTCGTCTACGATTCAAAGATCTTTACAGGCCAAGTGTGACCCAGAGTAATAATCGTTTTCTCCATATGACGCAATCATACCACAGAAAATATAGTCGTTGTTAAAGAAAGACAAATACGTAGAACAAAACATCGGCGCAACACGAAGCCGGCTGGCTATCATCAGATCGTTAAAATGTGCCTGGTCGAGTTTCATAAAGATGCCGTGCATGCCGTGTAAGTAGAAGTTGTATTATATGTAAAAATAACAGGGAAAAATATGCACGATATCTTTGAGAGACTGGAAGGTACATAATAACGATCCGGTGGTAACCAGCCGGCTTCGTTTGGTGACGACGTTTTGTTCCACTCAAATGTCTTTCTGTGGTAACACTTTTGTGCAAGAAGTTATTTTTCTCGAACATTATGAGCAAGAAGTATATGTAGTAGAAGGGTAATATCATGGGCTCCTTGCGGAGACTCTCTAGCTTCTTTAGACGATCAAAAGCAGATTTTTTTTGGCCTTTGAGTGCATTTGCAAATTTCAGTTGAGTTTAGCAGAGGTTCGCGTGTAAAATTTGCTCTAAATCATCCTCTTCCACGCGTTTTGGTTTCCCAGAGCATTCACCGTCCTGAAGGTGAAATTTGCCTTTCGAAACAGTTTTAACCTTTTTTTACACATACTACATAATACTGACAAACCTTTACTTTTGCCTCAATGGCATTTTTTGTTATGTAAAAATGCGAGAGGAAGACAGTGACACAAATATTGCTTGCAGTACAATCCTGTGTTAAATCCGACTTGAATATTATGTTTTCTGATCGATAAAAAGTACACCTAATATTTCAAAATTCTTTTTTTATCTTTTTTTTATCACCTTGCACTATAAACTACTTTGTAATTTCTTAGAAAATTTTAATCCACTTTCTTTAGAACAAGATACATTATTTTTTTGTAGTATTCTAAGCAGGTAATGTTGGAATATTTGTAAATTTGATGTTTCTCTAACATTTTGTGTATAGTAACTGGAGGCTGAAACAAACACTTTGATTTATCTTACAATGATAGTACTTCCTTTGGAGTATTGATGTTCAGCCAGAGTTCATTGTACAATTTCTCTATTATACCACACAAGTAGGTAATTTCATAAACCTAGTTTGTAAAAGAATTGTGTCTTAGTGTGATATTCTCCAATTTTTGTAGAACTGTTAAAAAACTGTGCGCATGTTAAATACTTGAAATAAGATTACTTTGTGTATATTACATTGTATATAGGGTGATGAATCCATATTACTATCTTGTCTGTGATTTGTATGTTTAAAACGATTAAAAGAGTGGGTAAATTCTTTACTGTTTTATAGACAGACTCTTGGTTTCTGATGAAACCATTTGAAGATGCATCGTGCGATTGTAGGAGAAGAGTCGGAAAATTATTCCAATTTAACACTTTCATGATTTCTCAACATCTAAATATTATTTTGGGAGTTAGCTTTCCATTATTTAAAAGCAGCATCACAAGATGTTTGGGATTTTATTTCATATAAATATATACCGTAATTATTTCCTTTTTTGGCAGTCTGTGCCTTTAGTATTTAATTAATAAGAAAATAATGCTCGCTATATACCTTATGTGCCTCTTACATATGTTTGTCATTGGCGAGCGCTGAGCATATATGCGGATTTTTTACAAAATTTCTCAATAAATATCCAAATTACAAATACGAAAGTATGCATTCAAGAGTTTTCCTTATTCCAATGTGGATGCCAAAATACAAAATAGTTTCTTAAGCATTAACATAACCTTATACTTCTGGTTTTGATGTTATAGTACTCTATATAAGGAAAGAAAATGGAAACACTCAAAGCTGCTTTTATTTTGCCACAAATATTTCGTGGCTATTTAAAAGTCTAAAAAAAAAAGAAAGATGCAGAAACCAAGACAAGGAAAGACAATCTAAAGCCGCCTACATACGATCAAGTAAGTTGGTTCAACCAGTTTTTCATGCAAGTTGGTCAAATAAGTTTGACGGTGAAGTGTGGATTATGTCGGACATTGTGATATATTGTTGTATTATTATTTGTTGTTTTTATTGCGTTACCTTGATATAAACTGTTACTGAAAGAGAAAAATGTTAAAAGAAAATCAAACAGATCAAAGTGGAGCAAAAAGCACATTACTGCCACATTAATTTATTGAACGAATTGAGGTGTGAGTCCCAAAATTGGCATAACTATATGAAGATGGACGAAGATACTTACTTATTATTGCTCTCATTTGTTTCTCCATAGCGAGAACTACAAGTTGGTGAGTTGAATGGTTTGAAGGCTGGATACATGATCAAACTTACTTGTCAAGTCATTAGTCTCCCAACAACTTTTCTGACAAATCCAGAAAGCCGTCCAATTCGTCATCAAACCATCCAACTCACCAATTTTGCCCCCACAAACCATCAAACTTGTTTGACCAATTGGCTTGACAAGCCAAATTGGACCAACTTACTGGATCGTGTGTAGGGGCCATTAGCTACTGACTAGCTAAAAAAGAATCGAACAAGAATAAAGTCAAAATAAGTGATGTTATGAAGGTAAACAGAGATTCAGATAAAGAAAAATGGGAACCTTAAAAATCGCTTTTACGTACGAAGGAGGAAATAAACAAGACATCAATTGAAAACAATTTCGTATTCTTCTTCTTAGTGTGCCTTATCTTCTAAGTACGTTGGCGATCACATTTGCCCATCTGATTTTTATCTATTACCGCTCAAAACAGTTCAGTAGATGTCATGTTTGTCCACTGTCGTAAGTTTTTCAACCAGGAGTTGTGGTGCCCTCCTGGTCCTCGTATACCGATTATTTTTCCTTCAATTATAAGTTGCAGGAGCTCATATTTTTGGCATCTCACAATATGGCCAAAGTAAGTGCATTTACTTTCTTTAACAGCTGGAATCAACTCTCGTTCTTTTCCTATCCGATCAAGTATTTCCACGTTTGTGGTATGCGCTGTCCAAGGAACACGCAGCATTCGGCGATAGCACCACATCTCGAATGACTCCATTCTTTGTTGTGTTGTCTCTGTAATTATTGCAGCTTTTATACCGTATAACATAGCCGAGAACACGTAGCATTTTAGCACTCTTGTTTTTGTTTTTAAGTTTAGTTGGCAGTTATAGAGTATGCTGCGCATTTTATTAAAGGAGCTTCGTGCTTTTTCAATTATTGACCGTATTTCAATATAGTGGTTCCAATCTTCACTAATTACGCTTCCTAAGCACGTTATTTTTGTTACCCTTTCAAGTGTTTGCTGATGAACTTTAATATTTATATTTGTATTAGGATTCTTACTGATACCATTGTGTTAGTTTTTTTCGTATTCAGTTTCATTCCATATTCCTCATATGCATGAACAATTCCATTTATGAGTCTTTGTAGGCCCCCTTCACTGTCCGCTAGAATGACAGTATCATCAGCGTAGCGGAGATTATTTACACACACACCACTAATTGTAATTTCACCTTTTTTATCAGAAAGTGCTTTATTGAAGATTTCCTCCGAACAGACATTGAATGACAGAGGTGACAAAATACAACCCTGACGTACGCCTTTCTTTATTTTTATTTCTTTGGACATGCGATTCTCAACTTTTATTTTGGCAGTCTTGTTCCAGTATAAACTCGATATTATTTGTAATTCCTTGTCATCAATGTAGCACGATCATCATTTTCTCGTGATTTACCATATCAAAGGTTTTTTGGAAATCTATGAAGCATAAATAAACATCAGAGTTGACATCCCTACATCTTTCAATCAGAACGCGGATGGAGAATAATGCATCCCTACTTCTTAGTCCGTTCTTATAGCCGAACTGTGTTTGTCCAGTACGTTCATCTAGTTTTTTGTATACTCTTTGGTTGATTATTTTAAGGAAGAGTTTCAAGATGTGGTTCATTAGACGCTATTCCTCGCACTTTCTAGGGTTATTCTTTTTTGGCAATCGTATAAAAATTGATGTTAATCAATCATGAGGTACATAACCTGTGTTGTATACGCTGTTGAAGAGGTCCTGTATAATGTCCATAAGTTTTTCAAACAATATTTTAATGATTTCTGTAGGTATATTATCTTCTCCTACTGCCTTTTTGTTTTTAAGCTGATTTACTGCTGCTAATATTTCGTCTTTATTTATGGGGGGGGGGGGGGGCGTTGTATTAAGCTTATTTGTATTATGTTGACTAGTTATATTACTATACATTTTCCCTATATATTCTTTCCATCTATCTATTCTTTTTTTATATATTCAGTAGTAGTTTACCTTCTTTATCCTCTATTACTTGTGATTGCCTTTGTAACCTTAGTCCAGCAGCTTCATTTGATTTTCTTATGTGTCGTATTTCTTTTCTAATGCTTCTATTTCTGTACATTGTTCATTTACCCACATGCCTTTAGCCTCCTTTATTTCTCTTTATATTAGGTTGTGCGTTTGTATTTTATATTATTGTTGTTCTTATACTTTCTTTTTACTTCCATCGTATCCAATATTTCCTCCGACATCCATGATTGTTTCTTTTTGGTTGTATTTTGTTTCAGGTGCTTTTCCATTACTTCTTTCAGTGTTTCTCCCGATGTGGTGTCATTTTTCTTTCGGTGTCTGATGAGTTCCCAGCTTGTTTATATCCAGACTTCGACCAATCTCCTCATGAATCCTCTTTTTTACGACTGCTTCTTTGAGTTTGTCGATGTTAATATTTGTTGTTGTTTGTTCCTGTTTTAACTTTTTCAGTCTAATCTTGATAGCTGCAAGCAGCATATTAAGGTCTGTAGGTATGTCTGCTCCAGGATAGGTTTTGGCAGATTTGACTATATTTCGTTGCCTTCTATTGATGGTTATATAGTCTATTTGATTTTGGTGATTTCGTATTAGTTGGATTTAAAACTAAAAGCCTAATTTGTTATGTTGGTAAAATTATAAAAGTTTTTCCTTCCAACGAGTCTCGATCTAGCTACTATGTTTCATCCATCACCCTCTAAAATAACTTCAAGACAAAACTCATATATGTCTTTTGGAATATATTTTGGAAGTTTTGTAGTTCGGTAAAGACATGGTGTTAATATTTTTAAAATAAATACTACATGGAAACGGAAAATTAATTTCACTGTGGAAGGCAGAGGCAAATTTTTTATAAGTAAATATCGATCTAAAAATACATTTATAGGTAAATATTTCAATTTAAACTTAGGTAATATTATTAATTAAAAGTACGAAAAATTTATTGTAAAACTTAAACGAGGTTTAAAATAAAGACCTGTCAAGTGCAAGTTGGACTTACGCAGTTACTATTGCGTACCGTGATTAAAATAAAATAAAATCCTTACTTAAGCCACATTAATTAGGTCCCTGACATCTTAAGATCTACTATGTATTTTCACGTTTTTTCTTAGTCAATAATATATAACAGTTATAGCATCATAACTACCTAATAGCAAATAAATCAGTCTAGCTCAATCTAGAATCTGTGTAAATCTAGTGTAAAACAAATATTTCCTACCTAAATATTTGTTTAATTATAAACAAATAAAATAAAAATTATATCTTGGTACAAGAGCGACTCGCCATTCTGTTACCGTAATGTACTTAAAAGTATATTATAAAACATCCACCAGACGTCAAAAGTAGTGGTTTTCATATTTTTTATACCAGATAAATTATCAAACTTAAGGCACTCGTGATACTACCCTTTGTGGAGTATATTTCAGAATTTTTTTCAAAATTTTTTGTACTTTTGGAAATAAGGGAAACATCGATTTTTGACATTTTTTTTTTTTAAGTAATAAAAAAAAGTGTGCGCAAGTATTACATCATATATATTCTTGAACTTGTGTTTTGACAAGCTTTCATTTGATACCCCACTCGATGACATGGCCATTTTTTTTTTTTCACTTCCGATTTCACCTCTTAAAACCAACCTCCTAAATCAAAATTTAACTTTTAAAGCTTCATGGCTTTGATTGGGCCACCTATTCCTATATTTCTGCCAAATTTCAACTTTTTATGTCAACTCGTTTCGGAGAAAATTGGATGTGACAGACAGACAGACGGGCACTGAAGTAATCCCATAAATGTTTCGTACGGAACACTAAAAAGAGTCCACTGTAACACTTTCGCTCATATTCACCGATTTTGTTTTTTATTTCTAAGCGAACGCGAAGTTTTGTTCAGTTGGCAATTAAGAAATAAAATTGAACAGTGAGAAAGCGTTTTTACTTACATCCATTTACTTCAAAGTCTATGACTTGCTTAATCTTCCTGCAAAGGCTGTAGGGTTTTTCATCTTTTCTCTCCGGGCATGGTTTCTTAAGATCGTCACTTAGTTGATGATTCAAATCTCCTATACATCTTTTATCTGTTGCACTATTGCATTCGTAACAGTTTATGGCATAACCTAGAGAAGAAATTAAAATTTTTATTTATAAGCTAAAAGTAATTTATGTTTAAAGCCTACATCTTTTTAGATAAAAAAATATAAATTGAAAAAACTTAAGATGGTCACGTGAGTCGTTTTGCTCTAATATGCAGGATTAAGGTGTAGCTTGTGAAAAATTATATTTTAAAATATCTTAGAAACTAGTTGATTTGTGGTCGAAAAATATTTGCAAAGTATTTGCAAAGTAACTTAGGGTTCCATTTAAACGACAACGTATGTTTGTCTTGTTCCAAATTTTTAGAACGCCTTTTACAAACAAGAACATTATATATATATATATATATATATATATATATATATATATATATATATATATATATATATATACATATATATATATATATATATATATATATATATATATATATATATATATATATATATATATATATACATATATATATATATATATATATATATATATATATATATATATATATATATATATATATATATATATGTTATGAAATTTACTGCATATATTAAAATGAGTGATTGTTGAAAAATTTAAAAGAAAGAAACGAAACTGCATTTTACCAAATCATTTACAAATTTAAAACCCGTCCATGAATGGCAGTTATTGTAGCGCAGGTCTGTGTTGCCAAACATACGATTTTTTTTTTCAATAATTACAGATTTTCAAATTTTGAGTACAATTAATGTAACAAATCACAGTTTTTTTTATTTAAAATTTTATATCATAAAATCTCGTGTGTCAAGTAATTTTAACATTGGCATTTGATGACAAGCTATTTGTTTGTGGATTCTATTTTATAGTTTTTTAGAGTTTCTATTTGATAATGGTTGTGATTTAAACTGCAAGCCATAAATATTTATAAAAACAGTAAAAAAAATTAAGGAGTGAATACCCAGAATGAACAATTTGGAAAAAGTAATTTAAAGTTCGAAATTTTTATCGCTACTATGGTAGGGTCTGAAACTAGAAAAGTGTTGGATTTTAGAAATACTAGTGGGCGGGAGTTGAGAAAACTAATGATAGAAAGAAGGAAGGTCTCAAGTACCTATTCTATCTCTCCACACAGTTGTATTTTCTGGAAAAGTACTAGCTGTTATACATCAAGTATATAAAATATAATTTAAAGTCTATTGCTATTACAAGAAAATTTTGACGTCTACTGCAGCTAAGCTAGGTGATACATACCTATCTAAAATTTAACCAATTACCAATGCGCTACGTAGTGCTTACAGTAGGTATATAAAATATATAAATGTTATTAACAGTCCAAAAAATGGAAAGGCTTTGAACTACCAGAGAGCCACTGAAGCACGCTTCTGACACGCAATTTTACTATTTACACCTAAACCAAAAGCAACCGGTCGATCCAGTATGGCAAATCAACCATACACGACTAATTTATATAATCATCGTGAAGATACCCTAAAAAATAGCTTGTTTCCGATGTGAAAAGGCATTTGATATTTTCCCCCGTCAGTTGTTACTACAGTTTGTTTACCTGTTGAACTTTTTAAAATAAAATTTATTCCACAAAATTAAACGTTTAACATCTGTTAAACGACTGAAAATACACGAAAAACCATATACTAACTTTCCAAAATATACTCCAGAAGAACTTCGAAATAATTAAGCAAAACAAGAAGACAATGGTAATTTAATTTTCATTCAAAAATGGAGGAAAATAAACAAACATTTGAATTTTTTTTGTATCGAGGGCTAATTTTGACTAGAAACAACTGACTATATTGACTCAATCAAAGCATAAAGAAATTAAATTTTACTGCACAACATGTGTTAAAATTTTTTACGTTTTAAGTGATGTTTTAATAAAATTCGAGGTAAAACTTCGTTACGAGGGCTTTTCAGAAAAAGGATTTTTTTTTGGAATAGCCTTAAAATTTTGAAAGACTTGCGAGAAAATATCGGGGGGAAGCCGTTTTTGCACTTTTTTTTTGGTAAATAAAAATTAACCTATATCACTGACAACTGTTGATAACCACTGAACCGAAACTGTCAGTTGTTTTCGGAAGAATAGGCTCCGTTCACACTAATGGGTGAAATGTAGAGGTCAGTCTAATCTTTTCAAAAAATTATTAAATTTTGGTAAAAGTTCGATACGCGGTTTTTTCAGAAAAAAAAGGAGGTTTCTTTTTTGGAATAGGCGTAAAAAACTGGCCTAATTTTGAAAGATTTATGGGAAGAAATCGGGGGGGGGGGGGCCGTTTTTTGGTAACCGCACTAACTTAGCACGTACATAATTTTTTCATATTAAGGTAGGACATTTTTTTTTCATTATTTAATGTGTTTTCTACTTATTGGTTATTTTAGTTCAGGTTAGCAAAAACGGCTCCCCAATCCCACCCTCCCCATCCACCCGATTTCTTCTCGTAAATCTTTTAAAATTAGGTCATTTTAGGCCTATTCCAAAAAAAAAACCTCCCTTTTTTTTGAAAAAGCCGGCGTACCGAACTTTTACCAAATTTTTTCCCATTATAATCTAATCTTACCAAAAATTGTTTATTGTCATTTTTTGGGTACAATTTCGGTACGCGGGCTTTTGAGAAAAAGGAAGATTTTTTAAAAATAGGCTTGAAATGGCCTAAATTTGAAAAATTAATGAGAAAAAAAAATCGGGAGGTAACAGTTTTTGTTAACCTGAACTAACTGATACTAACCTGAATTAAATAATCAGTAATTATAAAATACATTTAAAAAACCTTGTGATTTGTTCTTTTCGTGTTGTTTTCTGCAAAGAAAATTTCCCAGCGAAGTTCCTTATTGGTTGGAATTTTACTATGACTGTAAATGAAACATAATTATCTCGGCGCATGCGCATAAACGCACTGCGTTCTCCCGAGCAGTTTCGATCAGTGGTTATCAATGGCATAATAAACTTTTGTACGCTTACATATCAATGTTTATATGCAAAAAAAAACGTGCAAAAAACAAACGCCTCTCCCCGATATTCTCTCGTAAATCTTTCAAAATTAGATCGTTTTAAGCCTATTCCAAAAAAAAAAAACAAATTTTCTTTTTCCTGAAAAGCCTGCGTAACGAACTTTTAATAAATTCGATATTGGATTTGGAAAGATTTAAAATTTTTTACAGTCTATTGAAATATAAAACTTATGTAATTAATTGTTGGGGTTACGAAAGAATTATTTTAAGAGGTAAAAATTGTTATATTTTCTTTTTATTAAATTTATTTTAATTAATTTTTTAAAAGTTTTTTGAATAATTGGAAGTTAAGTGATAAGAAATTTTAGTGCATTAGATTCTCCTATGGCTTATTTTAGACAGATTATAGGTTTGAAATAGTAGTTATTCTTACAATAAGAAACAATTCCGGGATAAATGGGTTATAATTTTTAGTAAGTGGTCATCTTTGGTATAGAATTTTTTTTAAAAGATGAAAATATTAAATGTTTTTATATATTATTTTTTTAATAAATTTATTGGGAAAGGTCTCGCTAAATCTGACAACACTGTAGATGGAGATGTATGGTTCCCCAGTGGCAGTGTGAGAAAAAAATATTCGTATCATATTAATTCATCATATTTTTAGGGTGGATTTGTTCCCTTATTATTGAGATCCACTATTTAAGGTGAATTTTCTGCATCGGTCCAAAAAAAAACAAACTTGCTACAAGGAGCCGCCAGTTCCAATATATGCACAAAAAATTCCATAACACCTGGTATATATATATATATATATATATATA
>CM032455.1:93555316-93752816 GCA_019049505.1 Pachyrhynchus sulphureomaculatus
CATCTGTTAAACACATATTAATTGACAGATCGCGTTTAAACTTTGTACAAATGATAAGTAAGGTCCTGCCAACCTAACAAAAAAAAAAGATATTCGCATACCTCCAAGGAACGCCATTTAAATTACAAATTTCTGATACTTTTTGGAATGTATATACTTATTGAAACTAAAGATAGTGATTAGTTTCGTTTATAGGCGTAAACTGTTTATCAGAAATTATTAGTGGCTAAGAAAATTGAAACAAAAATAATAAATAAATAATTATTTATTTATTTACTTCTATGGCACATGAAATATTAACAAAATACCATGTTACTATTTTAATTCATACTTCATTAAATCCATTATATGCAGAAATCGCCCAAAAAAAATATTCTCACTTCTGAGAGAATGACTATTTTCGGTTTGTGATAGATTGTTTGTGTTTTTAACAATTTTCTGGTCAAAGGTCACTTTGATTTACACTGGGGTTTATACATCGAATTAGACATACTTTTGCTTTCAAACGTCCTTGATGTTAATGAAATTTTTAGGTGAACTTTTTGGGCGAGATACAGCTAACGTTAAAAATTGAAATATTTTTGAAACAGCCATTCTTTGCGGAATCGTAGACACGTCAAAAATGGCCTAACTAAACTGTTTAAGTAGCACGCATTATTACTTATTTATCTACAGCACTGCGTACTTCCTCTGTTTTTCTACGTTTGCTCCTCTCACTTGATTCTTCAAATGACTTTGTTGGTCGACCAGAAGAACGGCGTTTTACCATAGGTATTTCAAATGTTTCTTGCAACCATTCTTTCTAAGAAAAACTTCTGCTTTTTTATGCGCTTCTGTCCACTTTTTTTTTTGAATTGTGACTTCAAATAGGAGAACTTATGCTTCACTTTCTTCCTTTGCTCATCAGAATATTTATCTTGCGATAAAATATAACTCTCAAGATATATTAATTTTTCTTTAAAATTTGGTAAGTTTTGTTCCTGCATTTTTTCAAAAAGTAATCTACAAGTTACTACTCGAGCACCTAAAGGTAATCCTAGAACAAAATAAAAACTGCTTGAGTTAAAAAAATAATTAAATACAAAATACCAAGTGGTTTTCATCGTCTGATTTAAAGACCATGAAAACCTCGATTTCACGAGAAATCACAGTTAATATTGATCTATTTGATTAGTGCAAATATTTTTTTTTTTCTGTTAAAAACCAATAAAATCACTAGGATGCGTCCTGAACTGTAACAAATACCTTTTTAAATTCCCAAAAACGTGTTTTCGTACAACAATTTCGAGTAACATTTTCTACCTTCAAAACATTACTAATTATTTAAAAAAAAAAAATACAGAAAAATGATCAACCTGAACTAACTTGAAATATTCAAATTAATCACAATTTTCTTTAAGATAAACTCCAAAAAATTAAAATCGCGTTTTTAAATAACTATTTTGTAACGACTGCCGAGAAGAAAAACGAACACTCAGAGCGACGATCAAATTCCGACTAAGACTCCGGCGCGCGCGCTGTCAAATGGGTAACGGGAGGGGTCGCCTATTGTTCTATGCCTATTCAACATTATTAGGTAGCAAATTTTTTCTACCCGAGGCAAGTTTTAGGAAATTGATTTAAGGCCGCCTAAAACGCTGAAATACTCCTATGTGTGGCAGCAGTTGATGAGCGGAAGGGTATTTTTGACG
The DNA here is from genome assembly GCA_019049505.1 of Pachyrhynchus sulphureomaculatus. Classification (NCBI taxonomy): domain Eukaryota; kingdom Metazoa; phylum Arthropoda; class Insecta; order Coleoptera; family Curculionidae; genus Pachyrhynchus; species Pachyrhynchus sulphureomaculatus. The sequence continues at coordinate 93,557,008 of CM032455.1, forward strand.
TGGATATACTTTTTCAACAGATAAAAACGTTCTTATTGATACAAGCAATTATAGTCGTCGTTTTCTTATTTTTAGTTTGAGCTGAGATGTCGCTTTTGCTTACTTTTTGTTTGGTATCTTTTATTGTAGCCTGATTTTCATAAAAAAGAAAACTTTTTCCTGGTTCTTATTTCAAAGTTTAATGTCTAATTTAAATTTCTATATATAAGAAATTAAACATTGTTTAGCCCATACGCAATTGAAATTAAAAATTGTATCGATAAATTACTGCGATATTTTTGCGATTTTTTTTTATAATACTCGTATTTTTAAATTAGATTGCGTTTGGGTTAAACAGCATTTAAACGTTTTTTTTTTTTCATAGAAGTTTACATCAGACATAATAATTTTTATTATTATCTGGGAAAAACAATTTCGGGTTTGTTTTAATACGAAAATCATATACACAATCATCGGAATATGTTCATTTTTGTTAAATTAGTAAATATATTAAAAAATGCTTATATTTTTCTATAATGGCTTGAAATATTCCATATTTTTATTTGATTCGGCTCCAGGACACCGTGCCTTGCGAAACAAACCATTTATAAGAAACTACTGTACTCCTTTTGTTCGCTCCTACATTAAAGCATTTACCTGATATACGAGGATGGTTTGAAAAGTCCGTGCAAAAATAAAAACTACTTATGTGTTTGGGGTAAACCTTTTTTATTTTTCGACATAGTCTCCTTTTAGGCTTATACACTTCGTCCAACGATGTTCTAGTTTGTTGAACCCTTCCGAATAATAGGATTTGTCCAAGTCTGCAAAATATCCATTAGTGTCTGCAATCATCTCGTTTGAATAAAATCTTTGTCCCGCCAGCCATTTCTTCAAATTGGGGAACAAATAGTAGTTCGAGGAAGCCAAGTCTGGAGAATAGGGGGGATGTGAAACGAGTTGGAATCCTATTTCCATTAATTTTGCGATCACAACTGCTGAGGTGTGTGCTGGTGCGTTGTCGTGATGGAAAAGGACTTTCTTGTGGGCCAATCGCGGGCGTTTTTCTTGCAGCTCGGTTTTCAAACGGTCCAATAACGATGAATAATATTCATCGTAATAGTTTTACCCTTTTCCAGATAGTCGATGAGGATTATCCCTTGCGAATCCCAAAAGATAGTCGCCATAACCTTTCCGGCCGAAGGAACGGTCTTCGCCTTTTTTGGTGCAGATTCCCCCTTGGTAACCCATTGTTTAGATTGTTGTTTGGTCTCAGGAGTACAATAATGTATCCATGTTTCATCCACAGTGACGAAACGACGCTTAAAGTCCTCCGGATTCTTCTGGAATAGCTGCAAACCATCCTTGCAACACTTCACACGATTCCGTTTTTGGTCAAGCGTGAGCAATCGCTGCACCCATCTTTCGGATAGCTTTCTCATGTTCAAATGTTTATGCAAAATATTATGTACCCGTTCAGTCGAGATGCCCACAGCACTAGCAATCTCACGCACCTTAACTCTTCTGTCATCCATCACCATATCATGGATTTGATCAATGATTTCTGGAGTCGTAACCACCACAGGCCGTCCAGAACGTTCAGCGTCACTTGTGCCCATATGGCCAGTCCGAAAATTTTGAAACCACTTATAAACTGTTGTAATCGAAGGTGCAGAGTCACCGTAATGTTTATCAAGCTTCTCTTTAGTCTCCTGAGGCGTTTTGCATTTCATAAAGTAATGTTTAATCACCACACGAAATTCTTTTTCGTCCATTTCTTGAAAATCACTCGACTTCCTTGATTCACACGAATGCCAAACACAAAGAAATAGACCAATATGGCTGAAACTTGGTGTGCGTTCATTCAAGAGATGCTACTAACTAAACATGACCTCGGTACGCGCGCCGGTGGTGCCATCTCTCGGACTTTGCACGGACTGTTCAAGCCAGCCTCGTATTTTTAAAAAAATCCTCAGTCTTTGCCGAGACAACAAGTTTTTCAGTAAATAGTTGGACACTCAATATATTAAACCTATCTTGTACTTGTGTTTTATAACTTTACACTAGTACTTTTATAAATCATCTTATACCACACCTTTTATCACATAATCAAAACATGTTAATTACGCTCAGTTGTAGTTTATTGTAATTATATTAACTAATTAAAATCATTTTTTACAGATATTTCAATGGATTTCAGGATTCATCAAGACAACTCTCTAAATCTAACATATGACACCAGCATTCCAGGAGACAATACAGATTATACGATCAGTTTCGTCATCGGATCGTGTGTGCTTGCAGCTTTTTTACTTTTAGGCATTGTGGCCAGCGCTTATTTGTGTTTAACATTAAAAAAAGGAACATTGTTATGGGTATCAGAAAGTAACAGACAGTTAAACAAAGATAAAGGTGAAGAAATGCGTCAGAATGACAAGGAAGTTGGGGGCAGCGGAAGTTTAAAAGATGTTAAAAGTACAAGTAGTTCTCAAGAAACCACTCAAATATAATGTATTTTTTTAAGATATGATATATTAGAATTTTAGTTTAAATGGAGTGCTTTATTGGTTCATTCTGGTTTCAGAAATGGTCATTTCCGTATTAGGTCTGGAACGTGCTATTTTTTCTAGATGAGTAAAAACAATACCGCACTTTCCTTTTATGACGCATACAAATTTTGTGCATACGTATAAATTAATAAAAACGTATAATTAAATAATTATTTATTTGTTAAAATTTGCAGGATAAATACTAAATGATGACAAACACTCTATCGCTATAGTAACATTACAGTGAAGTCTAAATTATTATGATTTTCTGACTTACTCAGTAACGATTAACTCTTGATAACGAAATATTTAGAAAATATTTATTTTTTGAATGAATGCACAAGATTTAAATTAATTAGTTGGTCAATATTATGTTTCAATATATTTTTGTTTCTTGTTATTCTTGTGTACCTAGTTCAGAACTGCTATCAACTAGTTAATTTTTATATTTTTCAGTAGGGGAGACTAGTACAGAATGATCCCCTTAATGAAAAAACAAGATTATTTTCAAATTTAAGGAATTTATGTTTTATTCATTAATGTGTAATAAAACTATGGCCCCTTTTCTAAAACAAGAATAAAATATCTGAGTGAAGCTATTTTTAAATACATATTTATATATATATATATATATATATATATATATATATATATATATATATATATATATATATATGTATATATATATATATATATATATATATATATATATATATATATATATATATATATATATATTCGGATTTATAGCGTCCTACGCCTTCTTGTTCCTAGCCGCCAATCTCTTGGTCTTAGATTTCTTTCCGACATGGCTCTTTAAATACCCGACGACCATGTAATTTTTGGTCTACCCCGTCTTTTGCGTTCTGAAGGCATCCATGACATTGTTTGTTTTGGTATTCTTTGGTCATCCATTCTTTGTGCATGCCCGTACCAGCATAGTTGTTTTTGCTGTATTGAGTTAGTTATTTTGTCTCGTCTGGATACACCTGCTGATCGTCTCCAGAAGACTATTTCTAGCGCATTTATTTTTTCCTCTAGACGTTTACTAATTTGCCATGTTTCACTACCATATAGAATAATGCTCTTAAAAATGCTGTTGTAAATATATTTTTTTTTCCTTTGATTCGATATATTCTTTGACCACAGTACTGAATTCAATGCCGTTATTATTTGTTTTCCCTTTGTTATTCGATGTTCTATTTCTCTTTCTGTCCTTCCGCTTTGATCTATTTTTGTTTCTAAGTATGTATACTCCTCGCAGGCATTTATTTTTATTCTGTTGTTAAAATAAGATCTGTTTTCTCACCCTTAATACATAGGTATTCCGTCTTGGCCATGTTTACTGTCAGACCTCACTTTTCGTATTGCTCTATTAATTTACTAGTCATGTACTCTAAATCGTCTTTGTCGTGTGCGATTACCACGTGATCATTAGCAAAATGTAAAGTCTTTGATTGTGTTACCCGATACTTGTTGGAAATTCATAATAAAATTATATAAAAACAATACTGTTTTAATTTCCAATATATTTAAAGTAACTTGACAATTGTTTCTTATTTAATTCTGAAGAAGCCATTGTATGGTGAAACAATTGTCAAGTTACTTTAAATATATTGGAAATTAAAACATAGTGTTGTTTTTATATAATTTTATTATGAATTTTCAACAAGTATCGGCTAACACAATCAAAGACTTTATATTTTGCTGATGATCAGGTGGTAATCGCACAAGACAAAGAGTTTTTATATAATTTTAAAATGTAAAGTATATAGAGTCGTATCTTCTGTCAGTCGGATGTCCATTCCTTCACATTTTCGTCTCCACTCTTTCAAAGCCTCACTTAGATAGATCTTGAAAAGCATCGGAGAGAGACAACAAGCCTGCTTCAAACCTTTCGTCACAGTGAATGTTTCCGATAATGCCCCGTTGATTTTTATCTGTGATCGATCTGTGTATAGTTGTTTCATTGCTTGATCGCTGTTTTCTCCAGAATTTGCCACAGTTTCCTCGTAGGGACTGTATCGTACGCCCTTGTCAGGTCCACAAACAGGAGATGAACATTTCTGCTAGTTTGCTGCTTTCTTTTCGGTCACTTGGTGTATCGTAAATACAAGTTTTTCCTGCTCTGAAACCAGACTGTTGTTTAATTTCAAAAAGGCTGTACTCTTCTTCCACTATATTCCTCAAGACTATTTCATACAGCCGGCTAAATGAACTAGTAACTGTAATGCATCTGTAATTTTCGCATTGTTTTCTGCTACCCTTCTTGTGGACAGGCGTAATCCAGCCCAACTTCCAACTCTCAGGTATAGAGTCTCCATTTGCAAATTCCTGAAAAATCCATGCCACTATTTCTATTAATTTCCTTGGCCCACACTTTATTAGTTCTATAGGTATTCCTTCTGGACCACTCGCTTTTCATTCTTCATTGTTGTTGTTCATATTTTTAATTTGTTTTTTAATTTTATTGTAAAACGAAAGGATCATTTTATACATACCTGTCTGTAAAATGATCACTCTCTCGGTGAAAAATGATCCCAAATGAAATAAGCCAATTTATTAAAACAACTTTATTATGTGGTAGTTACATCTTGTTCTAACCTATTTACCTACAATTTAGATCACATACATAGGAATCTGCATCGTTTTCGTCTACGCCAGCGCACAGTTCATGAGCCCAATTTTTACACTGGTAGCACCGTATCCATCCTTCCCCACTTTTAGACTTTGAATATTTTGAGTTGCAATACGCACTCAGCGTCATTTTCAGCGTCATCGTCCGTGTCAGAAAAATCTTGCTTTGCATCTTTCTTTTCTTGTTTGTTTTCATTGTTTTCTTTTTCTGTTTTGTCTTCTCGTTAGATTCAGATTTTTTGTTAATTTTATTTTCTTCTCGCTATTTACGTTTTAGGCCTACTACTTCTTTACGGTTCTTTTCTTCCTCTAGTTCATTTTTATAGAGGCTGCTGGTGAGAATTTTTATGCCAGTAGTCAGTCTTTTTTTCAGGGACCTTTTCCCAACTGTTTTTGGTAGAGGCACTAGGTCACACGGAGATACTGTAAAACAACTTGAACAGGAGGCACTTTCATTAATACACATTTTCAGGGGTGTTCTTGGTTCGGCGATGGGGGCTTGAGATTCGGCAAGTACAGGATCCAGAATAGGCATCAGATCATTGAAAGCAGTTGTTGCAGTAGCGTCGGTTGCGGCAGGCACAGGATCTAGCATTAGCTCCAGATTGTTGAACGCTGTTGCTGTAGTAGCTTTGATTGTGGTAGGCATCGGTATAGGTTCCAGATCTTTGGAGACAATTACTCCAGAAGCTTGGTCGTGGTCGCTGAAGACAGTAACAACACCAGCTTCAGATTTAGTAAGTTCCAATATAGATTCCCGATTGTCAGAGAGCATGACAGGTACAACAGGTTCTTCGTTTTGTCCCGGTTCTTCATCAGCAGTTTGTGCAGCGATAAAATCCGCTTCGGTAAAGATGTCAGGAGTGGCACTGCAGATTTAAGGTAAGACTCACTAAAGATTATGCTTATTTGTTGGACAGTTACGACTCTGATTGGTAGTAGATTAGTAGTAGCGCTTTTATTAGTACCTTTTGCTCTTCTTTTTAGAGCCATGACCGGCACTTCATGCGCTCTACCTGCAGTTTTGTATGGTGTATCTTTTTCTACATCTCTCAAAGCCGCTGTCATCACCTCTACGGCTCAATTCGGACGGTTTGTCTTGCGTTTGTATGTAAGTAGGCATCTAAAACAATCGTAAACAAATAAAATAAGTCTTGAGGTAAAATGATCGGATCGTCTTACCCCAACCGGTATTTTTACATTTCGAATCAAAACATTATCTCACACGCAACAATTCGAACCAATACAATGTGGAATTCAGTACTCGAACGGCAGTACAATGCTAGTACAACACAACCAATACTAACAAACACATCTTCATTTATATTACGGCTATCAAAAAGACAGTTACCTTAGAAAAAAGCAACGTATTCCAATTTTTTGATAATAATTCAGGGGTGACACGGGCAAGCGATCCACCATTACTGCCTGTACGAACTTCACACTCGTTGTTTCCTAGATGGCGTTATTAGATTCATATAAACTAGAAGGGATCATTTTAGACTAAGGGATCATTTTATACCAGTCTCCCTTAATATCCAATAATTTTTTTCTTGAAATGATTTTGTTATTTGCAGACGCTTAGATAAAAATTAATAACTCGGAACTAGTCTGTCTTAGAATCCGGAACAAGCACTATTATTTCAGTGTTTGCAGCGCAAAGGGTGTCAAGGCCATAATTACTAATTTAGGGAAATCACAATTCAAAGTTTGGCTATTTTTGCTAAATCAGGACGCGCATGTTTTGTTAACTTAAAATACTCACCTGGTTTTTGATATAATAAATAATATTATGTAACATGTGTTTTTTGAATTTTACATCTCACCTATAATTTCTTATTTTGAAAAACGTTTAATAATTGATGGACTTAACACGTTATTCACACATGAACAACTACCATGAAAATTAAATTTTTAATTATGTTTATATATTTTTGTATTATAAAACACAAATTTTGTATTTTATTAAATTTTAATTGGTAAAGTAATTATTTACTAATTACGAACAAATCGGTTAAATGAAGAAACCTTATCAAAAATGTGTTTATTTTATTTTTAAAGCAAAAACTATACAAGAATATTGAAAATATAAAAAGAATTCTAAAAACTATGTCTTGTAATTATTATTAAAAAGCAATATTAATATTATAAGATAATAAAAGAATAATAAAAATAAAAAAAAAAAAAATAATTATCTTCCTCTTCATCCGAAGCAGGATAAACTTCAGTCGCCTTTTTAAAGGTGACTAACTCTTCGTAAAATTTATGAAAAATAGGAGATATGAAAGGGCACAAATCCAACAGGTTTTTTTTTTCTCTGTAGAAATTAAATTTGGTCCATCATATTTTTTTTGTGGTAAGAGTTTACCAAATTTTCCTCTTTTTCTGAAGTTCACGGACCTAAATTCTTCTCCTACATCTAACGTGAAGTACAGAATTCCAGGCTGTTCTTTGACATATCGGAGCCATCTCACGTTTTTCCAAATGAACTGATTTTTATGTTCGTCTTGTTTACGATTAACCAAAGTGGTTTTTAATACAGCAGCAAAATTAAGAAATTTATTTTGCTCCATTTCGACAACCATGAATGGCTTTTTTTTCCCAGTTTGCCTTATAAGAACTGCCCAATCATGTGGGTGTTTCAATCGGACCATTGTACGACTTTTTCTTTCTCTCAATTATACTGTGGGACGTATGGCCGGGAATAAGGAACTTATGATCGATAGATTTTAAAGTAGGTGATTCTTGCAACGCCGTCCAGCACATTACTGCCACGTGGCTATTCTTATTCTGGTCAGGGCATGAATCACAATACATAGTCAACGATTTGACCTCGGGTTTGATCATTTTAGTGAAATGCTGAAACAAGTAGGACGCAACTTCATTCGCTCCTCTAGCAGCCATGGCCTCGTGCCATAAATAACAGTAAGTTTGTCCATCGTCACAATCGTAGACAGTTAAATTAAATGTCCACAATGTTCGTTTATAAAAAGATATAGAATTCGTTAATAACGGTGTAGCGAGACATTGCTGAAGATCAAATGTAATTGTATGTGTGGAGGTAGAAACCTTTTACTGCAATCTCGTCTTGAATAATGGCTCTCGTAGGAAGGAATTTTGGCCAGGAATTCCTTCACTGAAGACGTCAGAATTTCAGAATCGTTATTATTTTTGGATGTCCCTCGCATATCCACCTGGAGAATTCCAGAAGATAAAGCTCGTTTCTTTCGAATAACATTTTCCAAAAATTTTCTGGTCTCACCAAAAATGGTTAAAAAGCATGACTTGCAGACTTTGATTCTTGATCCTTCCACTTCCACGTTGTAGTTAACTGTAACCAGCTTACAGGACCATTCATCCATTCGTTTCCTCGTTCTTTTTGGCGTTTCCAGATGTAGGAGACTACCCATGTAACTTAATCGTCTGTTAAAGTCTCCCATGTTCTAGTAGTCGTGAAATAGTGATTTTCTATCAGCGATCGTAATTTTTTCTGAGCATTTATTTCTGCAGAGCTTCAAAGGTTCCAATTTCCTTGCTTGTCGAAGTTTCCCGCTTTTAGTAGAGTATTCTTTTCCAGAATTGCGTTTCTCTTTACGCAGCATTCGAAGTTTCCATGTATCCCCTTTTAACCCCCGTTTCCTAATTAAACCTCTTTTTGTAAGTAGAGGTTGTGGGTCCGGAACTTGTTCAAGAATATCTATGTCAGAATTGAAATCTACATTTTCCCTATCGGAGCTAAGATGTGGCTTTAAGTGTCTTCTTTTTCTGACAACATGGTTTTCTTCAGGGCTGCTCCCAAAAGTGGAATCTTTGTCAAACGCGGAATTCTGCATATCATTGCGTTCAATAAGGCCATGGGTGCCTTAAAAAAAGAAAAAATAGAAAAGGCTATACGAAAAATTAAATTTAAGACCATTAATCAAAGAATAACTCACTGCATGACGCTCCTATGTTGACTCCAGCAGGTGTTATATTTTTCATCGACGAGTAGTCGGTGAAATTTGAACTGACAAGATCTTCGTATTGTTTTGAAACAGAAGGTGGGTCCACACATCCATTTGCGGATCCGTTATCCACAAATGTTTCAACATTTGAGTACAGTAAGAACTGCAATTCATCTGGGATAGAGCCAGGAGGACTTGAATCTAATTTTAGGCAGGAAAAAATGAAAACATCTAACTTCTTGAGGATTTAAATTAATAGATCAATTTTGATTATTAAATTGACATTTGGCGTCTAAAAATCCACACTAGTCTTTGTGCTTCTGATATTCAAAAAAATTACTTACTTAGTGAATCATTATTTGCATTATGACTCGCTTGCGTCGTGTTTTCTAAGGCCAACGTCAGTATCCGATGTGCACGAGAAGTAATTTTTTTATATATATTTTTTTTAGCACAAAATATTATACTTAATATTACCACTGGCAGTGAATAACTACTGAAGTTCTCAGGGAAATAAAACAGAAAAACGAGAGAAAAAGGTGGGAAGTATGCTGATTTTGATTATTGGGATTTATTAGGATTCTATGAAAACAGGAACCGAATCGTAGCTCGTGCATACAAAAATTCTAAGAATTTTAGTAGCCGATTCGTCCCTGTGAGATAAACTAATTCCTGGGAAAAAAGTTCATAACACGTTTTGCACTCAAGAGATAGATCATCAATTATATTAGTGAATAATGAGTCAAGTCTGAAAAGAAGAGGACCTAACATTCTCTTCACAAATGGATTGCTACATAGTTTTGTGAAAATGGTGATATGTCATTTAAGATGAACATAACACCCTTTTCACTGCAGTCACCTGGATTTTGAAAACATAGCTCAAGAACCACTGGTAAATTACTCCGTCAAGAATGGAGGAAGGACTTGGCCCTCTATACCCACATGAAGAGGAAAAAATACTTTAACCGAGAGCGGACATAACTCATTTTTCACAAATTTGGTCTTAACACCCTTTGCGCTGCAAACACAGATGTATATTCCATTTTAACCTATAATTCGATAACGGGGTATTTTTTAACTTTAAACTTTTTTCCAAAATAAATTACTTATTATTTATTACTTATAAATTACTTACAAATGTAGCTGTAAAAAAACTTTATTCTCTACTTTTATTCTAATTTTTTGTCTGACACTGTTGCCCCTTTGTTACCAAATTTTAAAATAATAATACAACATCCAGTTTACCAATATTAGAAAAGTTTGGCCAAGACTATTAAAAAAACCGATCTATTTAGTTTGTTTTTATATTTTATAGTAAAGACAATTTTTTATGGGGATGGATTCTTAACCTGTCAAGTCTATCAGTCTCCCAAAATTTTTGTTAGTAGAGTTCTTTTTTATGTTCTTTTCGGAATTTTTCTACTATTAGTAACCTTGTTATTACTTTTTTATTTTCAATTTTGGAAAAATGTTTTTACACCTGAACTAAAAAATGTTAAGATAATGTAAAAAATAGAAATAAGTAATAATACAGCCACACAAAAAAATCAAAGTTCATTACTACGAACCAAAATACATGGATCTAGTGTATTTCTTGACGTTGAATTTTGTCCTTTGTACATGTTATTTAAACTCACGCGCGTTATTTAAGTTTTAGGGGTACTTTTCACCTCCTAAAGGGTGGATTTTGGTTTAATTAATAGAAATAGCTTGCTGTAGTTTGAATGCATATTCTCTTCTCTAGACTATGAAATAGCTACCATTTTTCAAACTTCATTAAGGGTCATTACATTATTACTATAGTTTTGGCCCATTTCAAGGGATGTTTTTGGCCAAATTTAGTGTCGAAAAAAACACTAGATCCATGTATTTTGGTTTGTGGTAATGAACTTTCATTTTTTTGGTGGAGCTGTGTCATCAATAAATAGGGAAGTATAAGTAATACTATATTTTACTTGCGTTGTAAACTGATTGGGATCTACTGCAAATTCTTACAGAAAATGCTTAGCTCGTATTATTGATTGAATTTTGATTTTAAATGATTTCTCACTTTAGAAAAGCTGTCTTTGTTATGTTTTTAAATTAGATTATAATTTGAACCCCGTTTTTTAAATATCTTCCATACTTTTTGAATTTACCCTGTTTTAAAGCTATTTTTGATGAAATAAAAGTTTTTACATAATGAAATAGACTGATAAAATAAAGTTTCATGCGTAACAATATAAAATTTCTGAAAATTTTCAATAGGCTAGACAGGGTGGGTATCCGTCCCACTAAAATTTGACCTTGATTTGGAATATTAAAAAACGCACTTTGGTTCTCTGATTATTATTAAAAAGCAAGAACTCGTCGACAATAATTGGCAAGAGTGTTGCTACATTTTAATTTTGAAAAAATGTTTTTAAATTTAGTAGTTAGAAACTATATAAATTTTGCTTTTGAACTGCTTTAAGTGTCACAAAATATTGTCTATATTATATTTTTGACTTTCAATTACAATATAGTACCCTTTTTTATACTATATTTCTTTTTTTTTAACTTAAACTGTTTTAAAACAGCTGTTTGATTAAACCATAGATTTGACACGATGACACTGATTGATGAAATTAAATGTTCATACATAACAATACAAAATTTTTAGAGATTTTTGATAGACTTGATAGAGGTGGTATCGGCCGCCCTAAGAATTTGACCTTGACTTAGAATATAAAAAACAGACTTTATATTGATTTAAAGCAAAATAAAATTATACAGTTCATCCCTTACCTATCAATTAGAATAATAAAATATAAACTTATTTCTAATATTAAGGAATATGTGGACATACTTTTCATGGAATGAAATGAATTGGCAAGAAAGTATACTTCTTTATTAAAAGTTTATAGTACTTACTAAAATAAATCATGCCATGACGTATTTTCTATGTACAAGTTAAAGAAACAAGGAAATGCGGCATTTTGATGTTAATTAGATCATTTTTCTCATAAATAGAAGAAGTTCAATATATGAGCTACTTCGAAATTCTCGGTAATGTTAGGAAATTTTACGTTAAATTTTGTTTAAAACTATTTTTTCAATAACAACTTGCAGTTTTCTATAAAGGCCTGATTTGGCGAAGCGAATTATTTAGTGAGTATCCTAACCAGATAAGATAAATAATACCCGAACTTAAATAGTTCAGTAAAAAAAGTATTTGAAATTGCACAGTCTAGATACAGCAATATTATGATTTTATCCTCTCTGGAGTATCGCCAGGAGTATTGTCACGAGTTTTGGACCTCGAAAAACTGGTGCTCTTTTGTTTATAAACAACTTTAATTTTCAAAACGCGTTTTTTGAGTTTAAAATGTGAATAACTCTAGTTATATAAGTCGGATCAGGACAAATAAAAAAAAACAAACTCTTCGTAATGAAATTTCCAACAAATCCACGTTAGTTTAAATCGTTCAAGTGCGTACCTAACCTACAAAATTGAAAAAAAACTGGCAAAAACTGTTTTTTTTTTTTCCATTTGATTGTACAGATTGACTAAGTAAACCGATCGGCTTGAAACTTTCAGAAAATATGCCCTTTGTTATAACAAAAATACCCTAAAATTTTGGTACAAAAATATTGAATCCAGCACAATTGACTTTGTTATTTAAAATTTGAATTGCCCGCCATTTTATGTCATTTAGTCCAAAACGGATCTTTTTTTTCAAAACTTAGGTTGCCACGCCAGCTTTCCGATGTCATTAAAACATTTTTTTTTGGAGTCATTTCAACCGTTTTTTTAAAATTTGTTTAATCAAATAAACACAAATGAGTTTTTCCGGCCATTTTGAAAAAAAAAATTGAATAATTCTTATCACATCTGGTAGAGAATCGCGAGACAAATGTGTTTTTCGGTCATTTTCACGTTAACGAAAATGATTTTTTCTATCTAAACAAAGGTTTTTCGAGGTCCAAAACTCAGGACAATACTCCTGGTGATACCCCAGAGAGAATAAAATCATAATATTGCTGTATCTAAACTATGTCCATCTCATCATTATTTTGAACTTTTTTTACTGCACTAAAAAGGTAGCTTGTATTTAGGAATAGGTAATAATAATAAATTGTTTTTGTGTTCAAACAAGGCTCCATTAACGAAATATTTACTTTATAAGACATAAATAATTCATGTTTATTTAAGAAAGTATGACGCAAACAGGAACGTAGTTCCGATTTATTTCTTATTTATATGGATGGATTTTTGTAAAAAAATGTATTTAAATTCAGCTAAGCAAATATGAAATAAATAACTTTTTAAGTTTATTTTTTATAAAATTTCAGTTTATAACTTTTTCCACATAAAAAAAAATTAAAAAACTTCATTGATCTTAGATTTATTTTTTTATTTTAATAAATCATATTTAGAGAATACAATTTCTGTTCTTGTTCCAGCAAACATCTATTGACTCTATAAGTATTCATGAAGTACGGGAACTATTGAACGTGCTCCCGTTTATCCCCTACCTGTCGGGGAATATTTCAAATATAGTTATAATTTTGCAATAAAAGTCGTTATAATAAATTATTTCGAATATTTATAATGGAGTATGCTTATTGTATTGCTACCTTACAATTTTCACAATTAATACATGATACACCTTTTTACTTTTCTTGCTCCTTTACATTCGTAAACAAAAAGATATTTTTGCATTTCTTTACAAATACTATATATATATATATATATATATATATATATATATATATATATATATATATATATATATATATATATATATATATATATATACGAGGCTGGTTTGAAAAGTCCGTGCAAAGTCCGAGAGATGGCACCACCGGCGCGTATCGAGGTCATGTTTAGTTAGTAGCATCTCTTGAATGAACGCACACCAAGTTTCAGCCATATTGGTCTATTTCTTTGTGTTTGGCATTCGTGTGAATCAAGAAAGTCGAGTGATTTTCAAGAAATGGACGAAAAAGAATTTCGTGTGGTGATTAAACATTAATTTATGAAAGGCAAAACGCCTCAGGAGACTAAAGAGAAGCTTGATAAACATTATGGTGACTCTGCACCTTCGATTAGAACAGTTTATAAGTGGCTTCAAAATTTTCGGACTGGCCATATGGGCACAAGTGACGCTGAACGTTCTGGACGGCCTGTGGAGGTTACGACTCCAGAAATCATTGATCAAATCCATGATATGGTGATGGATGACAGAAGAGTTAAGGTGCGTGAGATTGCTAGTGCTGTGGGCATCTCGACTGAACGGGTACATAATATTTTGCATAAACATTTGGACATGAGAAAGCTATCCGCAAGATGGGTGCCGCGATTGCTCACGCTTGACCAAAAACGGAATCGTGTGAAATGTTGCAAGGATGGTTTGCAGCTGTTCCAGAAGAATCCGGAGGACTTTAAGCGTCGTTTCGTCACTGTGGATGAAACATGGATACATTACTATACTCCTGAGACCAAACAACAATCTAAACAATGGGTTACCAAGGGGGAATCTGCACCAAAAAAGGTGAAGACCGTTCCTTCGGCCGGAAAGGTTATGGCGACTGTCTTTTGGGATTCGCAAGGGATAATCCTCATCGACTATCTGGAAAAGGGTAAAAGTATTACAGGTGAATATTATTCATCGTTATTAGACCGTTTGAAAACCGAGCTGCAAGAAAAACGCCCGCGATTGGCCCACAAGAAAGTCCTTTTCCATCACGACAACGCACCAGCACACACCTCAGCAGTTGTGGTCGCAAAATTAATGGAAATAGGATTCCAACTAGTTTCACATCCCCCCTATTCTCCAGACTTGGCTCCCTCGGACTACTATTTGTTCCCCAATTTGAAGAAATGGCTGGCGGGGCAAAGATTTTATTCAAACGAGGAGGTGATTGCAGACACTAAAGGATATTTTGCAGACTTGGACAAATCCTATTATTCGGAAGGGATCAACAAACTAGAACATCGTTGGACGAAGTGTATAAGCCTAAAAGAAGACTATCTCGAAAAATAAAAAAGGGTTAACCCCAAATGCATAAGTAGTTTTTATTTTTGCACGGACTTTTCAAACCAGCCTCGTATATATATATATATATATATATATATATATATATATATATATATATATATATATATATATATATATATATACAGTAGAACCCCGATTAACCGAGTTGCGATTATCCGAGCTCCGGATTAACCGAGCCAATCTAAGAACCTGGTTATCCGAGGTACGCTCGTCTATGCTGCGTATTAACCGAGCTTCTAAAATATGTATGTACATATTTCCATTTAAAATCGTCGGGGTCCCCTTGCCCGTGTGAGGGGTTCCCCTATTTATGTTTTTGGACTCTTTCAGCATGTAAATTTGCGTGAATGCAGTGCGTTATAGCGTTTACTACGGAGAAGTACGAGTATACACACATAATTTATTTGGTTGGAGTTCTGGTAGTTAAGTGTGATTAATACAAACTGCTTTTTTTGAATTTTTGTTTGTCGTATTATAATGGAGCAAAACAAGTGTAAAAGAATCGTCGTTCCTATTGAAGAAAAATTAAAAGCCATCAGAAGCATTGAAGCAGGAGAGACAATTAAAGTTGTTGCACGAGATTATGGAGTAGGTGAGGTAGCAGTTGGAGATTGGAAAAGAAACCGCACAAAAGTAGAAAAGTGGTGTATAAATCAAGCCTCCTCGTCCTCAGGACGAAAATCAATGAAAACCGGCGACTATGAAAAGGTTAACGAAGCTTTATTCATGTGGTTTAACCAACAGAGATCAAAAAGTGTGCCTCTGTCAGGTCCAATTTTACAACAGAAAGCAATAATGATTAGTAGGCAATTCCCAGAGATAGATCAGTTTATCGCCAGTTCTGGATGGCTTGACCGCTGGAAAAAAACGGTACGGTGTACGACAACTGACTGTATGTAGTGAACTTTTTGCTGATGTGTCATCCATTGAGAAGTTTAAGCAGAACTTTAAAAATCAAATCGAAAATTGTGGATACACATGTGATCAAATTTACAACTGTGACGAAACTGGTCTGAATTATAAAATGCTTCCATCAAAAACATTGGCATCTCGACAGGAAAAATCAGCTCCTGGGCACAAACGAAGTAAGGAAAGATTAACTATAATGGTATGTTCCAATGCATCTGGCAAGCACAAAATCCCACTGATGGTGATTGGCAAGTCTGCACGTCTAAGAGCTTTAAAAGACATCTCACCCAAAGCCCTACAAAAGTACAGAAGAGCGCATGGATGGATGCTACTTTAATTACTAACTGGTTTGAAGAAGAGTTCGTGCCATCTGTGACTAAATTTTTGAACAGAAACCGTCTTCCTATTAAAGCAATTTTGTTAATGGATAATGTCCTCTATCACCCTGGAGAAGGACTTCATGTGGGCGAAATTGTTGTAAAATTTTTTCCTCCAAATGTAACCAGCATATTGCAACCAATGGATCAAGGCATCCTCGAAAACATTAAAAAAAAATTATAGGCGTTTATATCTTGAACATCTGTTAGAATACACAGAAAAGATATTATCAATGGGATGAGAAAGGTTACACTGAAAAATGTTATTTACTGGGTAAGTCAAGCTTGGGTTTCTGTGCGTACTACCACTATTCAAAAATCTTGGTCAAAAGTTATTGGTTTTAAGGACTATAATGACAGTGAAGATGATACTCCATTAAATGAATTAGCTTTGAAATTGAGAAGCCATGGAGAAATGCCCTGTTCAAACAGGACACACAGCGAGATAGAAGAAAAAGAAAAAAGTTTATTTGAATTAATGCAAAAATTAGAAGGTTGCGAAAATGTGACAAGAGAAGATGTTGTTGAATGGATTACATCAGATTATTTAGAAGAAGAAATAACGAATGCCTATCAGGAAACCGGAAAATCAGATGACGATGACCAAACGGCGGTGGATGGATGAACAGTCTCCCACTAAGATCTCTCATCAAGAAGGTTTTGCTTCTTTGAAAAAAGCTTTGAGGTATATCGAACAACAACCAGAGGCAACCCCAGCGGATTTGCTTCTTCTTAATAGATGGAGAAACATTGCAGCGAGAAAAAGAAGATGCAATATGAAACAGAAGCGCATAGATACCTATTTTACTGTTTTATAATGTATGTACCTATTTATATGTTAAAAACGTTAATACATCGGTTTAAAGTATTGGTTTTTATTTTTTGAATGAATCAAAAACAAATCTGGATTATCCTAGTTTTCAGTTATCCGAGGAGGGTGCCAGGTTACCTCGGATAACCGGGGTTCTACTGTATATATATATATATATATATATATATATATATATATATATATATATATATATACACATATATACATATTTATATAGCAGCAGCAAGATCACAACATCGAGTAGCAGCAGCAAGGTCACAACATCGAGTAGCAGCAGCAGCAAGAGCACTTAAAAATGCCGAATGAAATTATATATATATATATATATATATATATATATATATATATATATATATATATATATATATTACATTAAAATTCCGGGTGTTAGTCCGTTCGTCTAATGATGAATTTGCACGACGTTTCGCCAAAATCTCATTTGGCATTTTCAAGTACCCTTGCTGCTGCTGCTACTCGTTACTGTGATCTTGCTTCGAGCGGAAGCAGTAGCTAAAAGAAATCTTTTAAGGTCTGAGAACAGATGGAAGTCAGACGGAGCCAGATCTGGCGAGTACGATGTTCCAACAATTCGTACTTCAATTCGATCAGTTTTGCCGTTGCCACAGCATCTCTGTGAGAAGGTGCATAGTCATGATGCACACTGGGCCTTTTCTCATGAATTTTCCCGTCCAGCTGGTCCAAAAGGTTGCAATAACACTTTCCTGTGATTGTTTTACAGGTTTGAATCAATTAACAAAATTCCTTTTGCATCTCAGAAAACTGTGTTTTTATTGACCTTGACCACTTTGGCTGCTTTGGAGCTCAACAGCCAGGCTCAGTCCACTGTGAGGTTTGTTGTCGTAATACAGGATCATACTGATAAACCAAAGTCTCATCTGTAGTTACCAATCGATGCACAAAATCAGTTTTATTCTTTGTGAAACGAGCCAAATGTTGTTTCGAAGGTTTCTCTGGGTGCGTATTTTGTGAATATCTTTCTCATACCCAAAATATTAGTTAAGATCTCATGTACTGACACATTTGAGATCCCTATAGTCTCAGCAAAATCATCCACGGTTAATCGACGGTCTTCCATTCCCATATCTTCTACTCGCACAACAGTTTCTTCAATTGTAGCAATTCTTGGACGTCCTGAACATGGATTATCATTGACGCCTGTACGACCACGTTTAAACTGTAGAGTCTATCTATGGACAGTTGGAAATGAAGGAGCAGCCTCCTTTAACACCTTCACTATCTTTGCATGGATAAATCTTCCAAAACAAAGAATTTTATCACCGCACGATATTCGATTTTTTCCGTTTTTAAAAAATATTCAAACACGTCTACTTTAACCAGCTGATAAACAATGAATGACAGACAGATCGACTTGAAATTTAGGATGTGACCATGTGACAGATGAAGCTTCAAAATGGTGTTCAATTTTTGGTTCAAGTGATGCTCCATAGGTGTCGCTTTCAAAATTTGTTGATTGTTTGATATTTCATACAACTGAAGAATTAACGAAGTTTTAATATGCATGATAGATGTCAAAATCATTACCTTAACCTAGAAAAACCTTATTTCCAATAAAAATCAACGATGTTGATTAGATGAGAAATTGTGGATCTTGAGATTAGATCTCTCAAATTCGACGTTTTGCCTATGATTATACTAGGCATCTTTAGATATCGTGACTTTGTGAGATTAAAACACTAAAGTGTGGTTGTCTTCACAGCGGTTCTTATTTCTGCTGCTTATCTGATTGAAAAGGACTGAATCAAAATATTTTTATTTAGTAAGTTTATGATAATAGTCGAAAATATAGTTTTAAGATAAAAGAAGGCAAAAAAAGTTTTTTTTGCCCTTTTTTGACTTTTAAACAGCCCTAAATATTTTAATTCAAATTAACTTAGATCTATGTGTGTACCTGCGAGAATGAAATGTTTTCTGAAGGTATGTGCAAAACCTGAACCGTTTACTCATTGTTATATCGTAATCTCTACTGTAAACATTTTTTTCGTCCTTTTTTGACTTTTTAACAGCCCTAAATACTTGAATTCAAATTAACTTAGATCTATGTATGTATGTATGTACCTGCTAGAATGAGATGTTTTCTCTGTACATGCAAAAGCTGAACCGTTTACTCATTGTCATATCGTAGCCTCTGCTGTAAACATTGCTTTGAGAAAAAAACATCTACAGTTTTTCAAGGAATAAAAATGCGATAATTTCACCTTTCCTGCATATAATACTAAGAGAAATGTACGAAATTTGTTACTTAAAATAATGAACTGTACACCAAGTACGCCGTATTCCATCTACAACTGTCTGAAAACCCGGATATAGGTAACTGTGCCGTACTAGTAAGATTCTACGCCATTGATAGTGGCATATTGCTTGACTGCCTTAAGCAATTTTGTTCAACATCTAAACTAGTCTTTTTTAAACTGTAAAGACCGAGATGACGAATCCATAATAAATTATAGGTCCAAAGACTAAAGGATAAGATAATAAACCATAAGATGTGTGGATTAATTACCTCGTTACCAAATATACTTATTTCCTATTTTTACTTAATATATATATATATATATATATATATATATATATATATATATATATATATATATATATATACATATATTATTATTATTTTTTTTTTTTTTATGGGTCCAGCTCACGTGCTGCAGGGAAGTCCCTAAAGCGCTCCAGGAGCGGCACGAGTGCGGAAAAAGCGATTCACGTTGTTCTTGAATCGCTGTAAATTGTACTCGGTGGGAAACACAGCGCTAGGCAAATTATTCCAAAGGGATGACGTTCTCCATATAAAAGATTGCTTGAAAAGCGTTGTACGCGGAGTAACAAGCTGAACCTCATACGGATGCGAAGCACCAGCGCGACGTGTATTTCTAACATGCACCGCTTTGGGAGGAATTTCTTCCAGGTCTTTGTTAAGTTGAACGACCTCCTGCTGTCTGCGGATATTCGCCTGAGCAGCCGATGTCCGAGCGTTCAAGGTGAATGAAGAGACAAGCGTACTGTCATCTGCAAAGCTATAGATTGGATTCCCGGTCTTTTCCAGCAGATCGTTAATGTAAATGAGAAAGAGAGTAGGAGACAGTATGGAGCCCTGGGGCACACCGGCGTTGATAGTGAATGTATATATATATATATATATATATATATATATATATATATATATATATATATATATATATATAAAATAAAAATAAATAAACTTTTATTTCATGAGACCTGATACAAGGTATGAAAAAAGTCAAATCAAGTCACATACAAACATTTATAATATAAAGTCTTCAATCTGAAAAAATCCTGAGTGCTACAAGGGACATTCTCAATTAGCAATCCTGATATTACTTTCTTATACGTACTTAAATTTAAAGATTTAATACTAGTCGGCAAACTATTAAAAAGCTTTATGCCGCTGTAATAGGGACTTCTTTCAAATAGAGATAATGTGTGTTCTGGTATAACTAAATTTTTATTATATCTTGTATCGTAATTATGCATGTCGGCCATGGTTACAAATTTATTCAAATTACTCTTAACATAAATCAAAACCTCAGTATGTACATAGCAGGTAGAGTGAGTATAGCAAATTTTTTGAAAAGTTCACGGCATGAATGTCTTGATCTGATACCTGCAATATTTCGAACTGTTTTTTTTTGCATTCTAAATACTCTGACCATATTAGGGGAAGCACCCCAAAATATTAGGCCATATTTCAATCGAGACACAAAGTGTGCATAGTAATAAGACATTATTGTATTAAAGTTAACGACATTTTTTAATCGAAAAATGGCAAAACACACCGATGAAAGCCTTTTGCATAATTCATTTATATGTCATATATATATATATATATATATATATATATATATATATATATATATATATATATATATATATATATATATATACATATATATAATATATATATATATATATATACACATATATATATATATATATATATATATATATATATATATATATATATATATATATATATACACATATATATATATATATATATATATATATATATATATATATATATATATATATATATACAAAATAGATGTTTATACTGCACTCTGTCGGTGATTTATTTAAAGTATTTCCAAGCAGAGCGCCCAGCAAGGCTGACACTTAATTGTGGAATGGCGTTGGTGAAGCAACCAAAGGCGAATCGAAAGATCCCAAAATGTTATTTGTATTTGCCGGAGCATCCCAAGACGCGTTTCGCTGTATTACAGCTCATCAGTTGGGAACTAATGTGCTGCGGAGATGCATGGACGTATCACTTCGCTGGTGGTCAGCGGTACTGGCGTACAAATCACACATCCATTTTGCACCAGGCAAGGGCCGAAATATTTTTGTTTGGTCCCGACTGGGTTCAATACACACTTCATGGGAGTGAAAAGAACCTCTATGAATTCCACTACCCGAGTTTAGAGACGTATTTTAATAAGATTATTCAAAAGACTTTTTTGGACAACTCTCTTATAGAAAAATCCGGAAAAAATGCATCCAGTATCACCGCATATACAAAAAAAAAAACCTGTCTGCGAATTTTACTCTGGTATAAAAAATGCCGGAGTAAAATTCGCACGTGCTGAACGGTTAACGATCTGAACAATATAAGTGCAAATAGAATTTTATAGCCCAAAAATACTTTTAACCAGTGCCGGAATTAAAAAAAAGGCCCAGGAGGTAATTTCTCAAGAGGGGGCCCGGTTTTGTAGTGCAATAAAAAAAGTGATATTGTAATAATAACGACTTTTATTGAATACACAAAGATTAACTTATTAAACTTTAAATCCTCGTCTTGCTTTCTGTTTAGCAAATACATCTATCGCAGAATCCAAATTAATTGAATTTGATACTGATCTTTCAATGTAAAGAATAGAATAATCATTTAGCGTCTCTTGAGCTTGACGATATTCCTTTAGTATTTTCAAAGAACTCATGACTCATTCGGCATTAGCCGAACTTACAAGTAATATCAAAAACAATCTGAATAAACTGTAACACTCAGAAAAACTGTCCATCAAATTGTTTTCAATTACAAGCTCCAAATAATGTAATGGACTGTCGTTCGAGAAATTATGATTTTTTGTAAAATACATGCCAACAAATCAGATTAGTTCATATTTTTAGATCTACGGCGAAAAATTCGAAGCATTTTTAGTGTTCCGTACGGAACACTTATAAGATCACTTCGGCGTCCGTCCGTCTGTCTGTCTGACACACCCGATTTACTCGGAAACTATTTGACATAAAAAGTTGAAATTTGGCAATAATATAGGAATTAATGTCCTCATCAGAGCCGTGTAGCTTTAAAAGTCAAATTTTGACTTAAGATTAGTTTTGGGGGGTGAAATCGGAAGTGAAAAAAATGTTTTTTACCAGGTCATCGAGTAGGGTGTCAAATGAAAGCCTGTTTTTACAGGCTTTCATTTGACTTGAATTTTTGAACTCGTCTTTTTAGACGAGTTCAAAAATATATATAATGTAATGCGCACAATTCTCTTTGTATTATTTTTAAAAAAGTGCGAAAAATCGCTGTCTCCCCACCTTATCTCGAAAAGTACCGACCAAAAAATTTTGAAAAAATTCTGAAATATTCTTTACAGGGTATAGATTGAACGAAAATTATCACGAGTGCATTACCTTTAATAATTTATCTGGTATATAAAAAAAAACACAAATTTAAAGGTCATCAGTTTTTACTAGAGATCGAAAAAATCTTTGTTGGAAATCCATTTGGAATGTGTTTTGTGAAGTCACTGATCATTTTATACTTCCGTAATGAAAATTTTTATTTTAAAAGCAATCAACGTACGGAATACTAATTGCGCAAGTCCAACTTGCACTTGACCGGTTATTTTATTAAAGTTTTAACACTGGTTGCCAAATCATGTCACGCTGAGGACTGAATGCCACCATAACAAGTTGAGAAAAAATAGACAATTCATCGAGGAAAGTAACGATCGAGCAGTGATCATATCTTATCCAGAAGCTTCAATTTTCAAGATTTCATTTTCTATGCAATCTATGATACATTCAAAATTCTGAATTGTGTGTACTCAGAACGTTGACTCCATACTCTTTCACTCGAAATAGGCTCTTCGCCAACTTGATCATGAGGTGCATCCGTTCAAGTTTGAAAATTCATTTAGAGATCATATAGGAGATATGATCCATCGACGACAAATTCTTTAATTTTCGCTTGAACACCACCGTGAATCCCTGACATAATAGAGGCACCGTCATAACCTGGATTACAGATATTTCTTCTGAAAATTATATTTGTCGAACAAAATTAATGTGATATCGGTGCAAATGGATGTAGCTTCGCCCTTTTTTAGTTGGACGAAGCACAGAAATCTCTCTTTAATACATATTCTCGGAGAGTTAGAATCTTCACCTTGGACCACAACGTATCGTAATAAAATAAACTTTTGATCCGAGCGAGCAACATCTGTTGTGGAGTCAACAATTAATGTGAAAAATATTGCATTTTTACATTCGTTAACGATTGCTTTCTTGGTTTCATTTGCCAAAATGAAAAATTCCAAAGTAATTGTTTTACTCAAATATTTGATTCTCTCTGAAGATTGCATGGAAAATTGGAATATGGCGAGAAATCAACTTAATGATGCTCAAATAAATTCCAGGATAATCATCCTTCTGTAAGTTCTCAAGGTTTTTTCAGTGACCAGAATTTTGTTTGGGTTTACGTGTTCGCTATTTTTTTGCCTATCGCTCATTTGCTGATCAAGTTCATGACAAATATCTAATTTTTGCTGAAGCAGCAAAGTTGTTAAGATGAGCTTTACTTAAACCGTGTTGATTGGCAAATTTTGAAAAATGTTTCCAATCCGTAAAGCCGATGTACCACGCACTCTTTCTCGTGACTTCATCTTCGAACAACCAACAAAGATGACAATAAGCATAATTTTTTTGTCACAGTATATGATAACCAGGAACTAAAATTGTCCTTCATGAAAAGATTTTTTTCTGTTGATGTTATAAAGCGAATAATTAAATCGACGTTTGTCATTGGATTATTTGAATGCTCTATCAGGCATATCACATTCCTTTGGTTGACAATGGCCTGCTAATAGATGAGCCCTAATTTCGTCTTTATTCTTCACTTCATTCTTCATATACACTCTTGTCATTCTCAAACTCAGATACTATTGGCGGTGCACCTTGCGCCACAGTTTTTGTCATTCATCTGATTTCTTCTGATGATATTTGTTTCCCTGTTTCAACAGTGGAAGATGCAGAACTTACAGAAGGATCATTAGGCATTACTGACTCATCCTGATCAATAACACTAGGTTTGGAAGTTGATTTTTTTTTGGGGCTTATCTTGGGTGTCGTCTCTTTTGTGAAATAGACGACAGGGTAGTGATGAAAAATTTGCAAAGTTTGACTTGTCCTGGATCTTTTGCTGCGTCCAATTTTAGTTTTTGCTTCTCTTTCCTTTTTGCAAATACACTTTTAGGATTCTTCAACTGATCCACTTTCTTAAAGTGACATTTTTTAAAAAATGATAATAAAAAATGATAAATACAAAATTACTACCTGAAAATAATAAAGTTCGAATAAAGTATCGACTATGTATAAAGTAAAAGAAACAACTTCAAAAAACGGTGTCCAATATTTACAAAATGAGCAAATTTGCTTTCGACGTACATAAGAGACATTTCAAAATTTTGTCGGGAAATGTGGAATCTTTGGCAGAATGACACTACTACGTATATATCACCACTACACCAAACACTTTATTTTGCACACGATGCGCGTATAGCTAACAATGTTAGCTTCATCAGGAGCGATAATTGACTAAAGCTAAACTACAAAACTACCTTATTTATACTTAGCCTAACATCTGAATTACTCAAGCGGAACTAATTACATACGCAAAGCCATCAGTTCTGGTCAAGTAACCAGTAGAAGGGACTATAACGAATAGGCCCTCTGTCTTTATTTAAACTACTTTTACATTTTATAATTTCTCTACACTTTCGTATGCGTTCAACAATCTCCTGTCAAATACATCTTTAATTAATCTTAGATTATCTAATGTTACAGTATGATCAGCTTCAAGGGCAAGTTCGGGAATGCTAGACATTTCTGTTCTACTGTATTTTAAATGGGCTAAATGTTCTTTAAATTGTGTTTTAATTGACCTTTTAGTTTGCCCAACATACTTTTTGTCGCAATCATTACAACTCATTTCATAAATGCCAGTTTTTTTCACAATTATGTCTTTGATATTTCCTGAGATATTCCTCAAATTATCTGATGACTTATAGACTAAGGTGAGGCCTACCTTATTGCTTCACGTGTAAAAAGGTGGAATTCTGAATATTTAACCTGAACTTATGTCTATTTATTAACTTGTTTATTAAGTCATTGTCATAACCATTAACTCTAGTTATATTCCTAATATGATTCCTTTCATTACTGAAATTTTTCCATTAAGAGGAAAAGTAACTAAATAAACCTGAACTAAACAAAAATCGATTACGAAAATTGACTTCCATTATGTCCATGTGATTATATTTAATTTCTTTAAACAAATATTAATTAAAAATTTTTTAAAAAAAGTTGTGTTTGTAGGAACACAATGTTTCGTACTTTTGATAATTGCTCATAGATTTTATAAGCTAAGAATATGGCTTGTTCGGTGAATGCTTATTCTATTTTAATGTTGTTTTATTAAACATTGAACGAAAAGTGTAACAAATCTTTATAAGGCAGTGTACTATAACGCAGTCTCAAAAGAAAACTCACATAGAAACAATAAATAAAGCAAGACAAGTAGCGCCACTCAGAGTCATCGACAGAACACTATAAAAATACCTTTGGCGGGCTATCGTTCAATTATATAGTACAATAAATAAGTTCCCTTTCGCGACTTTTTAAAATATCAAGAAAAACGTTTTAATAATACGCAACATAATATTACTGAAACTCGTCTTTTAAAAAATTATCAAAACAGATTTAAAATTTTATAGTGAAAAAGAGAAGGCCCTGAGATTTTTTTGCTGGTTGGAGTTTTGAGACCCTTCTGCTGGAAGAGCTTTGGCGGTAATTGCGCTTTAGCCGCTCGTTAAATCCGCCAGTGCTTTTAACTAACATATAATGCACACCCCTATATAGATACCAAAATTTAAGAAAAACTTTCAGGAAAACGATATAATAAACATTTATTCACACCGAAAGTTTATATTCTGCTATATTGCTCGTTATAACTGGATTTAAGTGTCCAAGCTTAAGCTTGGACGGTACAACGTCCCTGTCAGAGCGTGTCGATGCCTCGTTAAGCGCATCTACATGGCCTGGTCGCATCTATATAATAGCGTTACGCACACTGGAACAGTCAGTACCAGTCGATAGTCCGAACCATCAAGCAGATTTGGATCCTGAGAGGTGAGAAGACCCAGCTCAGCAGACCACCCGATTCAACTTTGCCGGATTACATCCTTTTTTAATAACTTTTTAATAGGTAGGCAAGAGACTGACCTAGATTCGGAAACCCTTTTTGACTAGCAGGCCTTCTCTCTCCAGTGCGCAACGAGGGAGATATCTGCGGAGCTGTTTTGACGAGCATTCCCCTCTGCGCAGTCCACTAGATCTAGACCCACGCACATCGATAGACAGGGCGAATTGATCCGATTTTGTCCAGCAGCCTGTCTCTGTCTGACACGCAGCTAGGTATCTATTGCGGATCCGTGCGTCCAGTATGCGCCTTTCTGCGTATCCACTCATACACATATACTGACACTAGAGATAGGGCGGACTTGTTTAACCAGTAGCCCGTATCTGTCTGATGCACATCTAGAGATATATTGCGAGCTCGTGTGACCAGTATGCTTCTCCTTGTATTGTATATACACTGACCTAGACGTACCAACATATAAGCTCAGACCGACATACCTATACTCTACAAGCGTATAGAGTACCAAATATAATTAGCGGCGAACCAAGGGCCTGGTGCATAAACATGATAACGACGTTGGTTCGGGTAGGGAAGAGCCAAAACCAATAGTCCAGAGGAGTTTTTCACATACCCACGGAGAGTTCTACCTACCAACTACTACTCGCCGGAATCATCGAGGCCGTCATCATCTGCTTTCCTGTTTAGCAGCGCACGTGTAGCTTTCTGTTGACATATCGAACAGTGTACGTAGTAGGCCTCGATAAGTTTTACCACGACACCCAGTGTCGCTGAAAAGGAATGCCTTGCGTCGTGGGACCGATCGAGACATTCTGGCGCAACTGGGATTGTGGTTGGAGAATATCTGGAGCTGTTTAGAGCCATTTCGGTGCAGATAGGATTGTTGCTAGGGAATGCCTGTGGCTGTTTGAAAAAGGTTGCCCACCGAGGTAAGACATTTTAGGTCTATCCGATCATTCCGCTGCCCCCTGTCGTCCAAGGTTTAGATCCATAGGGATCAACGGGAACGGTTGGTATCGTTTCGACGGCGTTATTGTACGCACCATTATCCATCGTACGAACTCCGTTAGATCCTATATATCATTCTCCCGCAATCACGCATACTGCCCCGCGCCCACACCCCTCATCTTCTTTTAGTTGTATTTTCATAAAACCGCTTGTTTTATTTCTATTTCCTCCGGCCCCTTCTGCTTTTTCAGGGCGTGTCCAAGATAAGCCACTAGGCGCATTGACCCCTGTGTTACCGTTTTTTTTTTTCCACTGTAATAAAACTACACGAGGCTCTGGTAGGCCCTTTACCACGTAAATCTAACAGGTTGGGCCGAGGTTTGACCATTGGACAACCATCTGAAAGTCTGCCGACCGACAGAGAACCGATGCCTTGCGCGTTGAAGCAAGGCGAGCACGAAAAAAAGCGTGACAACCTTGACCAGCTACCCAGTAATTATCCTGCAAATAGGTCGTAGTTTCGGATATTCAATTTTCTTGGAAAACGACCAATTCTAATTTTTTTTTAATGAAAAGGAAATAACTGAGTTGCTTTTATGACAACCTAAAGACAAATCTTTTTAGTATTTAACTTCGTTCAATTTAAACATATACCTACAAATATACACTTGTGAGCAAAAAAATTAACTCAAACTATCTGACATGGATCCTAGAATTTAGGGTTCATATATTTTTAGAGATTTTTTAGTATCATTTGAAAGTCAATTCTTTTTCTAATAATATCAAATTGCTTTTTACTGATTAAAATGATTGAAAGGGGAAACAAGGAGAACAAGAATTGAAAGTAGGGGTAAGAGAAAGGAAAAATTAAACAAATATTAAGTTTAACAATTAAATTTGTTGATAAAAACCAAAATCAATATTGTGTATCCCCTCTCCTCCCACTAAACCTTATTTCTACTTCCAGTAGCGGCTGAGCTTTTTCACCACTGTCTATGGAGTTCTTCTTCACTCTTCCGGCATCGCAATCGTTAACTCCCTCAGCGAGGCAGAGGCTGGATTTCTGGCTCGAACTCTTCTTTTGAGCTCAACCTACATGTGCTCGATTGGGTTGAGGCCAGGACTCCGCGCGGGCCAGTCTAAGGTGGGTATTCCCACTTCCCCCCCCTCACCATGACAGAACCTCCTCCATAGGCGAGTGTTTCAATAATGCAGCACTACGCTCCCCAGGCCTCCTATAGACTGGTCTCCTTTTATCATTGCCATGTGTGCACATTCGAGACTTGTCTGAAAATAAAACGGAGCGCCATTGCTTTAAGGTCCAGTCGACATATTCTGGGGCAAATCTGAGTCGCTCTTGACGATGGGCAGCTGTCAATTTGGGTCCGTTAGCTGGTCTCTTCGGAGTTAGGTTAGCTTCTTTAAGTCTTCTTCTGACTGTCCAATGACTGACAGCCCGATCTCGAACTTGTCGGAGTTCCTGCTGGACTTCGACGCCGGTCAAGTGACGATTTCTTATAGATGTGTTGGCAATGAAGCGGTCGTCTCTTTTCGAGGTACACCTTCTTCTTCATGGTCCTTGTCTTCGTGTAAAGGCGCCAGTCTCTTGGTATCGTCTGTAGACTTTAGAGAGAGCTGACTGGCTCAGATGGAGTTGCGCAGAGACTACACGTTGGCTTTGCCCTTCTTGCAATAGGACAATGACTTGTACCGTTTTTTCCGGGGTGGTATCCATTTTCCGATGACGAAATTAGTGAGCAAGTATAGTAAAAATGTTGATGGTTTAAGTTTCGATAAAGGAATGATAAGAAAATGCAGTTGCATGTGTTTTTATAGGGATGAATAGTGCGCAACTAGCTAAGAGGGCAAAAATGGTTTAATCAGTAAAACTTTTTGGAAATCCAAATGTTTTGGGTGTTATTCTAGTGATACCAAAAATAATATTATTGCTTGAAAATTAAATTCAAGGATCGGTGTTATATGTCGATTTTTTTGCTCATCAGTGTAGATCGTAATTTCGGATATTAAATTTTTGGTAAAAACGACAAATTCCAAATCATTTTTAGTGAAAAGGAAATAACTGAATTGCTTTTATGACAACCTAAAGATAAAGCTTTTAGTATTTAACTTCGTTCAATTTAAACATATATGTACCTACAAATATATTTAGATGTACGTTGCTAAAAATACGATTTCTGAAAGCGTTAAAGAGGAAATATACGAGCGTTTTCCTGTAACTTTTCGTTTTATTTAGAAGGGTTCATTACAATGAATACATACAGGGTGCGCCATATGTATGGAATAATGATTCCACATCATTTATTAATCAGTAAAACAAAAAAAAAATGTTTAAATAAAAGTTATAGGGTGTTATACGGCGCATATGCTGACGTTGACAATAAAACGTTTTGAACTGTCAGTTCGAAGAAATTAGGCCAACTTCATTTTTAGTGTTCCGTACGGAACACTTATAAGATCACTTCGGTGTCTGTCTGTCTGTCTGTCTGTCTGTCTGTCTGTCTGTCTGTCTGTCTGTCTGTCTGTCTGTCTGTCTGTCTGTCTGTCTGTCTGTCTGTCTGTCTGTCTGTCTGTCACACCCGATTTTCTCCGAAACTATTTGACATAGAAAGGTGAAATTTGGTAACAATATAGGAATTGATGGCCTCATCAGAGCCATGTAGTTTTGAGAATAAAATTTTGACTTAAGGGGTTAATTTTGGGGGATGAAGTCGGAAGTGAAAAAAAAATTTTTTTACTAGGTCATCGAGTGTGGTGTCAAATGAAAGCTTGTGAAAACACGAGTAAAAAATATATATATATAATATTATACTTGCGCGCACTTTTCTTTGTATTATTTTTAAAAATTCGCGAAAAATCGCTGTCCCGGGCCTTATCTCGAAAAGTACTTATCAAAAAATTTCGAAAAAATTCTGGAATATTCTCCACGGGGTGTAGATTGAACGAAAATTATCACGGGTGCATTACCTTTAATAATTTATATGGTATATAAAAAAACAAAAATTTCAAGGTCATCCGATTTCAGTAAAGATTGGAAACAAACTTTGTTGAAAACTCATTTGGGGTGTGTTTTGTGAAGTTATTGATCATTTTATACCACCGTAACATAAATTTTGACTTAAGGGGTTCGTTTTGAGGGGGTGAAATCAGAAGTGAAAAAAATTTTTTTTTACTGGGTCATCGAGTGTGGTGTCAAATGAAAGCTTGTAAAAACACGAGTAAAAAATATATATGTAATGTAATACTTGCGCACACTTTTCTTCGTATTACTTTTAAAAAATCGCTGACCCCTACCTTATCTCGAAAAGTACCGATCAAAAAATTTTGAAAAAAATTCTGGAATATTCTCCACGGGGTATAGATTGAACGAAAATTATCACGAGTGCATTACCTTTAATAATTTATTTGGTATATAAAAAAAAAATTCGAGGTCACCAGTTTTCAGTAAAGATTGGAAACAAACTTTGTTGAAAACTCATTTGGGTGTGTTTTGTGGAGTCACTGATCATTTTATACCATCCTAACAAAAATTTTTATTTTAAAAACAATCAACGTACGGAACACTAATTGTGCAAGTTCAACTTGCACTTGACCGGTTTTTTTTAAACGGAAAGCCCTATATATTATTTTATTTTTGAATCCTAATAAAAATTCTAGATATTATTTACTAAGTTGGGAGTGTGGAATCTTTGGCACAATGATACTAAACACGAGTTTAACAGAAACAATTATAAGCATAGCAATAATATTATATATGGAAAAAACTTATTTAGATATGTTAAGATTTAAAAATAAGATCAGAGATTGTGAAAATATTTTTTTACAATTTTGAGTAAAAACCATAGAAATTTAATTTATAATAAAATAATAAAGATTTATTTATATTTCAATTTTCGTTTTTTTATTATATATTATCACATCTTTTTTTAAAATCCATGAATTGTGAGATTTGTCAAATCCTAACCATTTAACGGAGACTCTATTTCCTGTCCTTCTTAAAATCTTTTGTACTAAATATGCATCCGGATGCTTTACTTTCTGCAACTCTTCAGAATAAAAAAGTAATTTGGTTTGTAAGCTGTACTTTTCTTATTTGAAAGATTTCAGTAGACCAGTTCGGAGTATATCCTTTATCAAACGATTCTCTTTGTTTTGATATTCTAACAAAGTCGTATATATCACCACTACACCAAACACTTTATTTTTGCACTCGACGCGCGTTTCGCTAACCATGTTAGCTTCATCATTGGCTGATTAGTCAATCATCGCTCCTGATGAAGCTAACATGCTTAGCGAAACGCGCGTCGAGTGCAAAAATAAAGTGTTTGGTGTAGTGGTGATATATACTGAGTAGATATTATTTGTCTAACATACAATATGTGTAAATTGAACTGTTTTGGAATTATTGTCATTTGAAATTTAAAACATAAAAAAGATAATAAAACTATTAATAAATACTCTAGGTTTATTTTTAAGGCAACAATTGCTCAAAATGTTTACCGTTAACAGCGAGGCAATGATCCAATCTGTCATAAACAGCCTGAACAGAGTTTTGCAGAGAATTCGGGGTGATCTGTGTTACTTTATATTGAATTCTTTGTTGTAAATCTTTTACAGTTTCAGATCGACTTCGGTAAACTTTGGTTTTCAAATGACCCCATAAAAAAAATTGAGTAGCGTAAGGTCGGGACTCTTTGCAGGCCATTCTACAGCACCTCTTCTGCCTATCCATCGATTAGGAAAAATCACATCCAAATATCTACGAACATTGATTTCATAGTGAGGAGGTGCTCCATCTTGTTGGTACCACAGATTCCTGTTAGGGGTACCCAAATTATTTTCATCGGGAAAAAGACCTGCACAAGTTGGAATAACTTGCTATTGGAGTAACTGTAAGTATCGCTGCCCTGTAAGATTTCCATCGATAAAAAAAGGACGCACCAAGCGTTTATCTTTTGTGGTCTTTGAGAATAACTGTCGATTATCCAGTAGGGATTCTCAGTAGACACCGGCAGTTATGCCTGTTAACTCTTCCGGTAAGACAGGATGTGGCCTCGTCAGAAAAAACAATATTATGAATTAAGTTAGGATCATTATTGATTCGTTCCATCATGACCTTGCAAAATTCAACGCGTCTATCGTAGTCATCTTTAGATAATTCTTGCAATAGAAGGGGTTTATATGGATGCAATTTTCCTTCAGTCAGTATAAAACTTAAGGTACCTTTATTTATGTTGTGGTCTAGCCAAAGGTGACGAGTGGCTGTATGGCGATTTTCTGTAATTTCCAATAAAACATCTAACTTTTTATCATCTCTTGTTTTAACTTTTGGAGGTTCAGATTTCGAACGATTCTTAACATGACCTGATTGTCTAAATCGTTTTAATGTTCGGATATTGTATCGGATAAACAAAGTGATTCTTTCAGTTTCTGTTAAATATACCATTATGGATATTGCTCAAATTGCAGTTTCATAAAATGCAGAAATAAACATTTTCGCCAATAAATCATTTTTTGAGTCGTTACCTGACAGTAAATGTTTGACACAAAGCCAGCTTAATTTTTTTTTTATTTGATCTTAATTTCAAATATCAATAATTCCAAAACAGTTCAGTTTAGACATATGGTATGTTAGACAAATAATATCTAGAACTGGTAAAACTTCGTTAGGCGGGCTTTTCAAAAAAAGGGTTTTTTTAGAATAGACTTAAAATGGTCTAATTTTGAACGATTTATGAGACACTTCTTTTGGTAAATAAAAATTAACCTGTATCACTGACAATTGTTGTTAACCACTGATCGAAATTGAAAAATAGGCTCCGTTCACACTAATCTTTTCAAAAAATTATAAAATTTTTTTCAGTTGTAATCTAATCTTATCACAAAATTGTTTATTGTCATTTTTAGTGTTCCATAAACATTTATAAGATGACTTCGGTGTCTCTCTGCCGGTTCGTCTGTCTGTCTGTCTGTCTGTCACACCCGATTTCCTCCGAAACTATTTGCCATAGAAAGTTGAAATTTGGTAATAATATAGGAATTGAGGGCCTCATCAGAGCCGTGTAGTTTTGAAAGTTAAATTTTGACTTAAGGGGTTAGTTTTTGTGGGGGGGGGGGGGTGAAATCAGAAGTGAAAATTTTTTTTTTTTATTAGGTCATCGAGTGTGGTGTCAAATGAAAGCTTGTGAAAACACGAGTAAAATATATATATATATATATATATATATATATATATATATATATATATATATATATATATATATATATATATATATATATATATATATATATATATATATATATCATGTAATACTTATCACTTTTCTTTGTATTCTTTTTAAAAAATCGCTGTCCTCCCACCTTAGCTCGTAAAGTACTAATCAAAAAATTTTGAAAAAATTCTGGAATATTCTCCACGGGGTGTAGATTGAACGAAAATTATTATCACGAGTGCATTACCTTTAATAATTTATTTGATATATAAAAAAAAACAAAAATTGATTGACTACTTTGGGGTGTATTTTGTGAAGTCACTGATCATTTTATACCACCGTAACAATTTTTTTTATTTTAAAAGTAATCAACGTACGGAACACTACTTGTGCAAGTTCAACTTGCACTTGACCGGTTATTTTTGGTAAAATTTCGGTATGTGGGCTTTTCAGAAAAGGAAGTTTTTTTTTAAATAGACTTAAAATGGCCTAAATTTGAAAAATTTATGAGAAAAAATCGTGAGGTAACCGTTTTTGTTAACCTAAACTAACTGAAACTAACCTGAATTCAATAATCAGCAATTACAAAATACATTAAATAAAGGAAAAAAATGTCCTATCTTAAAAATGATATACGTGCTATATTAGTGACTGGAGACCAAAGTTAGTTCAGGTTAGCAAAGACAGCCTTACCTTGATTTTTTCTCATTCTTTCAAAATGAGACCATTTTAGGCCTATTCCAAAAAAAAAAAAACCTTGTGATTTGTTCTTTTCGTGTTTTTTCCGCCAAGAAAAATTCACAGCAAAGTTCCTTTTTGGTTGGAATTTTACTACGACTGTAAATGTAGCATAATCACCTCGGCCCATGCGCATAAACGAACTGAGTTCTCCCGAGCAGTTTCGATCATTGGTTGTCAATAGCATAGTAGACTTTCGTACGCTTACGTATCAATGTTTATATGCAAAAAAAAAACGTGCAAAAACGGCCACCCCCCGATATTTTCTCGTAAGTCTTTAAAAATTAGACCATTTTAAGCCTATTCCAGAAAAAAAAAAACATTTTTCTGAAAACGCGCGTAACGAAGTTTTACCCTAGAATTTTTAGTAGGACCCAAAAATAAAATAATATACAGGGCTCTCCACTTGTAAAAAAAAAAATCAAGATGGCGTAATTTCTTCGAACTGGCCGTTCAAAACATTTTATTGTCGACGTCAGCATGTGTACCCTATAACTTTTGTTTAAAAATTTTTTGATACACTGATTAATAAATGCTGTGGAATCATTATTCCATACATATGGGGCACCCTGTATATATGTCTCATCAATAAATAGAGGAGCAACAATGAACAGAAATTTTTTATCTAATAATAATATACTTTTATTTAAATATATTAGTAGAAAAAATAAAATAAATAAAATTTAAAATAATATTAATAAAAAATTCTCAGGTCGCTTTTTAGTTATAATAAGATTCTGCGCAGTCATGATATACTCGTAGGTATACTGTGACGATTTGTTAAAGATAGTGAACCCATTTGTTGGTATATACAAGTAACTGCTGCGTTTCAAGTGATTCTGAAATCCACAGTATGATAGAAACTGAGTTTATTTCATTCTTTCTTTTTTCGCGTGCCCGGGTTGTACATATTCAAACTATTTCAGCACAGGATCGGGCTACGTTACCAATTTATTTCAGTGAACGATTAAGTTTATATCTAAAA
Organism: Pachyrhynchus sulphureomaculatus; assembly: GCA_019049505.1. Lineage (NCBI taxonomy): Eukaryota > Metazoa > Arthropoda > Insecta > Coleoptera > Curculionidae > Pachyrhynchus > Pachyrhynchus sulphureomaculatus. Next base: position 93,592,664 of record CM032455.1, read on the forward strand.
ATAATCGTAAGCGTTACTAGTTTTAAAGGTGCGAATTATGTCCTACACGATGTGTCGTGAGAAACATTAAAAACGCACGACGTTCTCCAAAAACAAATTTCGCAATGGAGCATGGATCCTAACGATCCCTATCATAAAAAAAGTTATTTAGTTAAATAGCTTCTGTTTTATGATAAGGATCCTTAGGATCCATGCTCCACTGCGAAATTTGTTTTTGGAGAACGTCTTTCATCAATAAAAGTTTGGATTAGCCCAAAAGGGTCACAAGATGCGTTTTTAATGTTGCTCAGGACACATCGTGTAGGACATAATTCGCACCTTTAAAGCTCTTAAGTTTAAGAGGTTTCTTTTCGGTTAGATTTTTATGTTACACTAGCCGGGCCCGCGGCTCCGCTCGCGTGGACTTGATTCACTACTTATTCCTGCTTATTCCTTATGTTACCCAACGTAATAAAATATCTCCCATTATTTCCCCTTATCTCCCAATATTTCTCCTTATCTCCCATTATCCCTACATAATTTCCTTTATCTAGGCTTATCTCCGCTCATCTCCCATTATTTCTCCTTATCTCCCATTATTTTTCCTTAGCTCCCAGTATTTCATCTTATCTTCCATTATCTAGGCTTATCTCGACTTATCTAGGCTTATCTCGACTTATATCGCAATATTTCTCCTTATCTCCCATTATCTCGCCATAACTCCCATTATCTAGACTTATCTCTACTCATCTCCCATTATTTCTCCTTATCTCCCATTATTTATTCTTATCTCCAATTATCTCACCTTATCTCCCATTATCGAGGCTTATCTCGACTTATCTCCCATTATTTCTCCTTATCTCCCATTATCTCATCTTATCTTCCATTATCTAGGCTTATATTGAATTATATAGAACATATGCATAAATTTATAAAAACACGTAAATCGGATAAGTGGTTCTCAAGTGATAAGCTCACTAACAGACAGACATGCAGACAGACAGAGAGATGTTGCATTTTATATATATTCTAGATAGGAGATTATAGATAACCTGGCCAGAGAACAAATGTATGAATTTAAAAAAAACACCTAAATCGGATAAGTGGTTCCCGAGTGATAAGCGCACTAACGGACAGACAGACAGACAGAGAGACGTTGCATTTTATATATATTATATTCTTTGCTACATGATATTGTTCCATATTTAATGCTTTAGTCAGTGTATTGCAAGAGAACGGGCTAGCAGCAAACTTTTCTCCGACTTGATTCACTATTATCGTCACTGCTTATTCCTTATGTCACCTAACGTAATAAAATATATCCTATAACCTGGCCAGAGAACATATGTATGTTTAAAAAAAAGCACGTAAATCGGATAAGTGGTTCTCCAGTGATAAGCGCACTAACGGACATACAGACAGACAGACAGAAATATGTTGCATTTTATATATATTATAGATGTAATAAAATATATATCTATAACCTGGTCAGAGATCATATGTATGAATTTAAAAAATCACGTAAATCGGATAAGTGGTTCTCGAGGGATAAGCGCACTAACGGACAGACAGACAGACAGAGATACGTTGGATTTTATACATATTATAGATATAGATTATTATTATTATTATATAACCTGGCCAAAGAATATATGTATGAATTTAAAAAAAAAAACACTTAAATCGGATAAGTGATTCTCGCATGATAAACGCACTAATGGACAGACAGACTGACAGAAAGACATTCCATGTTATATATATTATAGATTATAGATATTCTCTGCTACATAATATTGTTCCATATTTAATGGTTTAGGCTGTGCTTGCAATGGAACGCGTTAGCGGCAAACTTTTTTCCGACTTCATTCACTATTTTACGTCACTGCTCATTCCTTATGCTACCTATCGTAATAAAATATAGCCTATAACCTGGCCAGAGAACATATGTATGTTTTAAAAAAAAAAGTACGTAAATCGGATAAGTGGTTCTCCAGTGATAAGCATACTAACGGATAGACAGACAGACAGACAGACAGACATACAGAGAGACGTTGCATTTTATATATATTATAGATGGGGGGTTGCTAGATCTCCTACCGGGTGCCTCCTGAGATGGCGGATAGGGGGATGCTAACTAGATATAGCGAGTACCGGGAAATAAAATACCCGGGTGGACCAAAACTAGAGAAGAGCATCTGTCTTCAGAGAAGCCGCTCTAAACAGCGTCTGTCCCAGAATGGGCGGCTGATTTATCAAACTCGCCAAGTCGCCTGGCAAGCGTGGCGTTTTATTGCTATTTAGTCCTTAAGCAAAGAAATGGAATGAAATGTCGAACTCCAAAACGAACCTATTCCAGGTTAGTAGAGTACCCAACTCACAATCTAACCCTGATACGTCAGACTGCTCCAAGGATTCTGGGGGACAAGATCTCGATTTCAAAACATATCCGCAAATTAACGCAGTTATTCAAATTATGGATCACAACATACAATGCTCGTACACTCAGAACTGACGATAAGATTATAGAATAAGAAGAAGAATTAACAAAAATTAATTGGGATGTTGTTGGACTAAGTGAAGTCCGAAGAACAGAGAAACACTGGATTAGTCTCAAATCAGGAAACCCATTGATATATAGGGGAGGAATAGATGGCACCACAGGAGGTATTGGATTTATGGTTAACAGAAAATTTACATCTTAAATAAAAGCTTTTAAGTCAATATCAGAAAGAGTAGCTTTTATAATTCTAATGATATCGGCAATCATAAAAATAAAAGTTATACAGGTATACGCTCCTACGTCCACCCACTCAGAAGAGGAGGTGGAATTATTCTATGAACACTTAAAAATAGCCATTCAAACTGATTCCTACACATTGGAATATCGTTATGGGGGATTTTAATGCTAAAGTAGGCAAAAAATAAGAGCCAGCGGAACCCCACATTGGAAAATTTGGAATTGACCAAAGAAATGAACGAGGAGATATGCTATTAAACTTCATGAATGTATATAGGTTATATGCCATGAATTCTTTCTTTAAAAAAGGCCTAGCCGAAAATGGACTTGGATGTCACCATCCGGAAACACAAAAAAACGAAATAGATTACTGACAAATGAAAAACACAATATTCGCGACGTTACAGTGTTAAATTTGTTTGATACGGGTAGTGACCATAGACTCATAAGAGCCGCACTAGTTATTAACAAAAGAACAGAGAGAAAACAACTAATTAAGAGAAACTCAAATAAGCTAATAGCGAAGGAATTAAAAAAAGAAGGTGAGACATACAATAGTCAACAAACATTTAGCTATCACTGATATTGTTGACGAAAGACTTACAATAGACGAAGTAAATAATAGAATAACAACGATAATCATCACGTCAATGAAAGAATTAAAGCAGTAGTAACAAAAAATGTTATGTAAATCGATATTCCGAAATAAAATTTCGGAATATGGTTTGTTACTTGATTGGTAACTACAACATAAAGTCGAGAAATTCGCACATGCAAAATGACCAACAAAGATCCCATGAATGCTTTATCCCATGCCTTTCCTCCTTCGACTATAGTTTCTGAGCCTATACTCTTCATCAGGTAGGCTTTAGGCAACGGTATCGATCGTAAAGATCCGAGTACCGTGGAGAGTCAAGTTGGAATGACTCTCGCTGGCTTATAGCAATCATGGTACCTTAATAAACGAGATTCTACTCGTTGTGCAAGATACAGATCTTTGCGCCAACTGTTGAGATTTTCGAACTTCGAAAAACTGCTCAACTATATAAAATCTAACATTGTTAGGAAGGATAAACTAAATCGATATTCCGAAATAAAATTTCGGAATATGGTTTGTTACTTGATTGGTCACTACAACATAAAGTCGTAGGAGGAAAGGCATGGAATACAGCATTCATGGGATCTTTGTTGGTCATTTTACACGTGCAAATTTCTCGATTCGGAAGGGAATAAATGTGAATGGACAGCGTCTAACTAACTCGAGCTACGCAGATGACATCATACTCCTCTCAAACACTGAAAGCGACTTACAAGAAAAAACGACTTTAACAGAGAATCAGCCAAAGTAGGACTGAAGATGAATCTAACAAAAACAAAAATTATGTACCCTGGCCCGGATGCAGCAATTGTAGTCGATAATACCCAAATTAAAAAGTGAACGAATATATATATGTATATATATATATATATATATATATATATATATATATATATATATATATATATATATATATATATATATATCTCGGTCAAAGAATAGAACTAGGGAGAAATAGTGAAAAATCTGAAATAAAAAGAATAAAAAGTGGTTGGATCGCGTCTGGAAAACTATCCTTTATTCTAAAAAACAAAAAAAATGCTCAACGACTTAAAATAAAGGTGTTCGGCCAATGTGTGCTACCGGCTCTGAAGTATGGAGCAGAAAATTGGCAACAAAGGACAATATCGAAACTATAAGAATAGCGCAGCGAAGTAAGGAAAAATCTCTCTTGAATGTAACAAGAAAGGACAAAATTAGAAACGAGGATCAGATCGATCACAAAACTGACAGACGTTGGTGCCAAAGCGCTCAATTAAAGTGGAGTTACGCCAAACATGTCGCAAGAGAAGATACAAATAAATGGAACCGCAAAGTCAGCGAATGGAGACCGTATGGACCTAAGCGAGGAAGAGGACGTCCACCCATGCGCTGGTATGACGACTTCAAACGAGCGGCTGGATTGAACTGGATTAGAACAGCACAAAATAGCGAAAGATGGAAAGACTTATTTATTCAAAAATGGACTTAGAGAGGCTTAAGAAGAAGAATAATAAGAAGATGTTACATGAAACTTAATATATGTTGTCTTAGACCTATGTAGATACAAGAGAGTACGACGAGCTAATAGTGGCTGTATCTGATTTAAAATATTTGTGTATATTTCCTCATGAAGCTATGCGATATTGAGTCATACTACCGCGGGTCCAGTACAACTTTCATTAGTTTAACTTCTTGGTGAGAAATAGCATACGTATCATTGTTGTGCCTATTATCAAAGGCTTCCTGCCTCTGACATTATGTACATTATAAATGTTGATTCATCTGTGAACACTCCTAGGTGGAGGATTAAAGCTAGGTCATTAATACCACAGTTACCCGAAAAGAGGGAGGTTAGTGTATCAGTTAGTGAAAAGGCATAAACCGTTAACGATAAAAGGCACAAATATCAATTTAGACTGCTTAAAGGGTACAAACATTTTCCTTTTATTAGTGTTCCGTACGGAACACTTATAAGATCACTTCGGTGTCTGTCTGTCTGTCTGTCACACCCGATTTTTTCCGAAACTATTTGACATAGAAAGGTGAAATTTGGTAATAATAAAGGAATTGATGGCCTCATCAGAGCCATGTAGTTTTGAGAATTAAATTTTGACTTAAGGGGTTAGTTTTGGGGGGTCGGAAGTGAAAAAATTTTTTTTTTACTAGATCATCGAGTGTGATGTCAAATGAAAGCTTGTGAAAACACGAGTAAAAAATATATATAATATATATACTTGCGCGCACTTTTCTTTGTATTATTTTTAAAAATTCGCGAAAAATCGCTGTCCCGGGCCTTATTTCGAAAAATACTTATCAAAAAATTTCGAAAAAATTCTGGAATATTCTCCACGGGGTGTAGATTGAACTAAAATTATCACGAGTGCATTACCTTTAATAATTTATATGGTATATAAAAAAAAAAACAAAAATTTCAAGGTCATCAGATTTCAGTAAAGATTGGAAACAAACTTTGTTGAAAACTCATTTGGGGTGTATTTTGTGAAGTCACTGATCATTTTATACCTCTGTAACAAAATTTTTAATTTTAAAAGCAATCTACGTACGGAACACTAATTGCGCAAGTTCAACTTGCACTTGACCGGTTTTTTTTTTTTTTATTTTTAGTGATTTTTTTTTTTTACATTCTAAGGATTTAGTTACACATCATTCTCTTTAATTTTTGTTCTTTCAAGATTAAAAAGAAAAGCAAGTAAGCTGTCTTACATATAAGCAAATAGCTTCTCCGAATTTATACTTGACGTAGATTATGCCTTGCAAGGTACGATTCTTCTGTCAAGAATTTTCCTAAGTGGACAATTATGCGTGTTTTTGTTTTAATTTAAGGGATTATTAAAAATAATGCACATTTATTTTGGTATCAAATAATTAGAAAATATCTATATGGTCTTAAAAGGCAGGCACACATTAACGGAACAATTATAATATAGTAGAGGTTTCTTTCTATTCTGCTATTATGTATAATGTAAAATTGTGTCTATTTTAGTAACAATCTTTACTTAAAGCGACATTTAAAAAATTATCATGTGATTTTGCTTGTAAAATAGTCATTTTGCGCTCTCTGTGTCCCTTTACTTTCTATTGTACTACGGAAATATGTGATGACAGGCGACGAGCTAATGGTGGCGGCATCTGATTTAAAATATTTGTGTATATTTTTCTCATGAGGCTTTGCAATATTGAGTCATACTATCGCGGGTCCAGCTCAATACAACTTTCATTGGTTTAACTTCTTGGAGAAAAAAGATCAAATACGTAATTATTATGTTATGTAGAGGAAAGTCACTACTCGGAGTATACCTTTAATGTAGCCATTTCATTATCATCAATCACACAACAATAGTGATGCATACAAATATATCATGGGAAAGGCTGCTACTAGTTCGATAAGTTTTAAATGAATGAACGATTTTTTCTTAAATCGTATAAAAGAAGTTAGTTTTGGTAGCATATCAAGCAGGGTACTGTAACATTTTAACAGTAAAATCTAGTATCAGAAATTATGTTTGTCATAAGGATTATGTGTTTTATATGCTAGAGCAGGAGTGGCAAAGCTATGGCACGCGCATGCGCAGCTGGCACGTAGAAAAATGTTATTTGCACGCGGGAGAAATAGTTGCTTTTCTAAAATTTTTGTAAATTATTACTTTCTTCTTTAAATAAGGAATTAACACCAAATTATATTTATTCAAAGAGAATATATTTATTTTGTTTCGAAACTGTGTGAATTATATCATGACTAGTAAATTTTAAATAACTTCTTTTGAAGCTGAATATGCCGCCGTGCTGTCATTTCGTCGCGCTGTGCTGCCATGGTGCCCGGCGACTTTGTATGCGGCATATAGTTTTGTGCATAAACATTTCAAATTGCACATTTAGATTCAAACGTTTTAACTTGTGGTTGTGCTATGTGATTATCCAGATTCGATATTACTTTAGTATTTATTTACAATACTTTCTGTTTTCGTATTACATATATGTATAAGCAAGTAAATTAATTTCGATACAACGGTAGAATCATTTTATTAAATTTTTATTACGATTTTGAAAGAGAATTTTTGATATAGCTATAGAAAAAAAGATTGAAATTACTTTCATCTTCACTGCAAGCAAGTAGTAACAGATAATTTCAAAACTATTGGACTTAGGACTGTGGGATGCTAAACAAAGGTGATAAGGGAATATATCTTTTATGTTCTGCATATGTAGTGTTCAAAACATCCGCGGTAAAGCGACGTTATGAAACAACCCATAAAAAATTATTAGCAAAAATAAAGCTGTACAAAAGAACTATATTTCTCAGAAAATTAAGGAAAAATCAATCTGCGTCATTAGTTAAATATATTAGTAACCACTCTCATTTAACCATTTCTAGTCTTGCAGCATCAAATACAATTGCAAAACAAGGTAGACCATTCAGCGACGGCGATTATTTAAAATAAGACTGGCTAGAAGATTTTGGGAATAAAGAAATTATTACTCAAAAATAAAGGATTTACCTCTTGCTAGGAACACTGTTAAAGATGGAATCTGAAAAATAGCCTCAAATATTAGCAAACAACAAATAACAGATTTGAAATCTGCAGGTTTAGTTTATCTTTGCCTGAATGACAGCCGTCATAGGATCGGTTCTTTTAGTAATATTTGCTCGATATATTACTGCAGATCATATTAATGAAGAATTAATTAGTATCTTTGTCAAAGAAATTGATTTGTACTACTAATGGTTGGAAAAAAATCTTTTTTTTTTATTTATTTAAAAAAGATGGTTGGTATTCTCGGTGTTTACTGTATTATTCACCAACAAGCTTTATGTGCAAAAACCGGTTTTCAATCATTAGAACATATTAATTCAGTGACTACAATAGTAGATTTTATAGTATCAAATCTTTTAAATAAATGAAAATTTAATGCACTCCTAACAGATGAAACCTTCGAGTATAGTGGTCTATTAATGTATAATAACATGAGATGGTTAAGTAGAGACAATTTAAAAAATAAGAATTTTTTTACATAATGAGACTAAAATTGATCAATTCAAAGTAAAAACAAACTTATAATGGATTTTCAAACTAATGTTCTATTGTGATTTTCGCAAATACTTAAATGAGTTAAAATTTAAGTTACAAGGTTTAAATAAGACGATTCCCAACATGTATAATTTAATTCAAGTATTACAAACAAAATTACAAATATTTAAACGAGATCTTGTGTCTCATGCCTTCAAATTTAAAATTTTTTTTATAGAAAATCCGACACGTTAAACTGAAGTAAATCAAATTCCATTGACTGAAAATTTAACCACAGCTTGGAATCAATAATAGATGAATTGTCTTCGCGACTTTTAGCAATTTAAAAATTTCTAAGAAATTTCAAATGCATAATTTACCCAGACATAACCAAAGTTGATGGACTTCATTTGGAAATTTTTGAATGGTTAAAATAAGAAACGCAAAATTTTATTGACTTAAGGGAAAATTTAAAGATTATTGAAAGGGAACGTTTGGAGAGAAAAAAATAAATAATAATGCTGAAAGCAAAATTATTAATGCCTGGCAAACGATTCCAGAAGAGTTCAAATTTTTAAAGAAATTAGCGTTAGCTATTTTAACTATATTTTCTTTTATATGCATGTGATTCACCGTTTTGAGAAACTAATATGACAAAAAATAAAATCACAAATAAATTAACGGATGAATTTAGTTCAGCAAGAATTTTATTAAAAGTAACGAAATACAAACCTGATATAAAATACTTAACAAAAGACATTCAACAACAAAAATCGCATTAAAAATTTATATTTTAATTCTTATTGTAGGTACGTACTTAAATCATGTGGTTTGAAAAGTAAACACGAGTAATGAACAATTGTTATCTTTGTCTAATTATATCTTTTTATTGGGAGAATATTTAAATACATAACATATAATAATTAAAATTTAGTTATGAATCTCTAGTTGTCGTTGTTTAATTAAATATTTCTGTTAGTTGTATATATATTTATATTTATTTAATTTTTTTATTTATATATATATATATATATATATATATATATATATATATATATATATATATATATATATATATATAATAATAATTTAATTAAAACTATATTAATAAAAATATTAATTTAATACAAATATTGTACGTATATGTACTTTTCATCTCCTCACAATCAGAAATGATTCTTTTTCCATTCATTGTAAAAGTTACTTAGTGCTTCAAAATGTGAAAATTTTAAAAAATTGGCACGCCGAGATAAAAATGTTCATCATCCGTGTTCTAGGGAATAGGTATCATCGCTTACGATACAATAATGAATCATCTAAGTTGGGAAAGTGGAATCTTTGGCACAATGACACTACTCAGTATATATCACCCCAGCACCAAACACTTTATTTTTGCACTCGACGCGAGTTTCGCTAACCATGTTAGCTTCATTGACTATCAATCATCGCTCCTAATGAAGCTAACATGGTTAGCGAAACGCGCGTCGAGTGCAAAAATAAAGTGTTTGGTGTAGTGGTGATATATACTGAGTAATAACGAATTAGTTTCGTCCATTTTTCAACCTTCTTCTACCAACAGAATTTCTCTCCAAGGGGTTCAAAATTAATAGAACTTGTGCAAGACCCAACCAATTTTATTATTTCTTTTAAACTTTAAATAATCTAACAATCCTCTTAATGATCGATATGTTTAAAAAAGTGGCATTTAGCGAGAAGCTATTTAAGAATAAAAATATAATTTTAAAAAGATGAGAAATATTTGATTAGAATTTCCAAATCATTTTTCTACCATTTTTCATTATGTAATAGTTTAGAAATTGATAATATCTGTCAAGTAAGAACGTGTCCGCGATAACTCATTTTTGGTAGATGCGATTTTAGAGCTTTAACAAAAAATCAGTAGAGGGAAGCTTTGTCTACGACGAATTTAGTAACAGTATCAGTCGATTCCGAACTTTCGTCGAAATCACCTAAAATCAAAAATGAGTCACATGTTTGCGCTTTCCTTCGAGGCAGTCTTTCTTTGTTCCCACCCAAAGGGGCCTAAAATTCTGCTGTCTCTAAATATAATAAAAACTCGATATCGTTTGTGAAGAAGTGGGCAAATCGTTTTAACGAGACGAAAAATATCGACGGCTTGCCAAAACGTGGTTCGGTATGCAAAGTCATTCCGAAAGTTGAAAAACGAATCGTGTCTTTGTATTCACGGGACCCGAAATTGACGCTGCGTCAAGGAGCCGTAAAATTAAGAAAATCGGAGTTGAATGTGCTCCATGAGATCATTTGATGACATCTTCATGTTCATTATGTCAAATTCCGAAGCACGTTGAAGAAACCTTTGCGGAGCGAAAATCACGTCGCCAAGGGGCTCGCTTGGGCCCAGGATAAGATACTAGAGTGGCCCTATTGAAAATGTTTAGTCTCTTGTAAAGAGAAAGTTCAGAGGAAAGACTCTGAGGACTTTGACTTAGTTGTCTCGCGAGAGTCGAAAAATTTGCAGAGTATGCAGAAAATCTCGTCGATACAACCTCGAAGATGTTAGGCGATTATTGATGCAGGACAGGATTCGACAATTTATTAAGATAATTGAGCTGTTGTTAGCACACCAAAGTAATGGCAAAAAATGTTCTCGAAACACATTTTTTCAAGAATACGAGCTGTCACGTTCTTACTTGACAGACTGTACTACTCAGTATATATCACCACTACACCAAACACTTTATTTTTGCACTCGACGCGCGTTTCGCTAACCATGTTAGCTTCATCAGGAGCGATGATTGACTGTCAGTCAATCATCGCTCCTGATGAAGCTAACATGGTTAGCTCAGTCAATCATCGCTCCTGATGAAGCTAACATGGTTAGCGAAACGCGCGTCGAGTGCAAAAATAAAGTGTTTGGTGTAGTGGTGATATATACTGAGTAGTATCATTGTGCCAAAGATTCCACACTCCCAACTTAGTTGACAGACTGTATCTCTTCAAGTGGAGCAAGAACTGTATATAAATAATTTGGGACTTTCATATCATTGGCAAACTTATGAATAAAGTATAAAAATAGATGATAGTTGATTCTTTTTAATTATATATTAGTTAGGTAGTCAGTTAAAGGTTGTTTAAAAAAACAGAAAAATGTAAGAAAACACCAAGTTTTAATTTGTCAGGAAAGCACACACTTGTAAACTTTACTGTTACTAGAAAGAAGTCCATATTTTCATTCAGCAATGTTAAAATTATACAAAATTGCTTGTCTTTTTTGGAGTTACCAGAATATTATGCAAAATTTTGCATTTTTCTTCTCCTGGTAACATAATTTGGGTGTAATTGCATCAAACGTACCTAAAATGTTTCAACTTGACAACAGTCAAAAGTTTCCTAAATGTAATAAAGTAACACAAAATTTTTGATATTTCTGTTGGTCGCTTATGTCAGTTTAAAATAATTTAGGTGCCGAGTATATTCAAAACATTTCAACCTGAGAATAACAAAAAATCACATTTATTTTGTATTTTTATTTTGTTATCTTATTGCAACCACCAAAACAAAAATAATGTCTGTCCCTCGATATGATATTTGACAACGATCACTATGTTCAGTTACTAGAAATCAGCTGTTACAAGAATATAACCTGTTTTTTTGATCTAGTTACGTGATTTCTCGTAGAATCGAGTTAACAATCACAGTTGATCGATAAAAATGCCAAGCAGTTGAGATTACGTACAGGGTGATCATCTTTAGACGCCCGGCTCCGATTTATTTTTTTTTTTATGTAGAGTAGTATAGTACATATCAAGGAGTATTCTGGCGTATTGACATTTGACTTGACTCGTGCATACCCATACCGAGAAGAGATTTTACTTGGTCGGACCATCTTGTCGGATACAAGACAGATCTACCTTCTACCTTCCGTTTACTCTTCCTTGTTACTACAAGTTTTTCCATGGCATCCACTTTCCTCACAACGTGACCAGAATATTTCAGGTACTGTCTGTTAATTCTATTTGAAAGTCGGTCATTTATACTAAGCTCTTCAAGAATAGATACATTAGTACGATGTTCGGTGTATGATACTGTGAGGATTGTTTGATATGCCCACATCTTAAACGCATCGATTCGTCTTTTGTCAGCTTGTTTAATGATCCATGTTTCCGATGCGTAAGTTGCTATGAGGAATACAAGGCTGGATAGCAATCTTAAACTTTGCATTTTTTGTGACAGCTAGATCTTTCCAGATCTTAGTAAGATTGATCGCCGAGTTTCTAGCCACAGCCAAATGTCTTCTCACTTTCGCTTCACACTATGTGACAGATCTTCATTAAGACTAACTATCATTACTTTGGTTTTCGCTCTATTAATTGTAAATCCATAATTTTTGCTAATAATTTTCAGGCGCTCCATAATTGATTCTAGGTGTTGTATTGAAGTTGCAAGTATACCAGTATCATCTGCATATCTAAGATTACCTAGTTTTTTTCCACCGATTGTCACACCCCCACTATAGCCGTCCAAAACAGACCTAATTATATGTTCACTATATATGTTAAAAAGTAAGAGTGACAGAATTCAGCACGGTCTGACGCCGGCTTCTACGTTAAAAGGATCGGAAAAATGATTATTCAGTTTAATTCTGCCATTTGTGTTCTCATACAGAGAACAGATAAGTTTTAAAAGATGTATAGGTGTTGTCATGCTGATTAAAATCGTCCAGAGTTTGTTCCATTGTATGCAGTCAAAAGCTTTAAAGTAGTCTATCAAACAGATATAGGTTGTTATTTGGAATTCCCTGACTTTTTCTATTATCTAGTACATGTTGAGAATTTGTTTTCTAGTCCTTCTTCCTGGAATGAACCCTGTTTCTTCGGTAGATATTTGCGGCAGCAGAAAAGTTTTGAGTCTTTACTTTAGGATCCAGAGAAACACCTTAGCAGCGTGTGACACTAAAGCTATTGTTCTATAGTAGCTGCAATCCAAAGGGGATCCTTTCTTATGCAAGGGTATAAATGCAACTTCGCACCACTCTTGCGGCCATACCACATTACACAGTTGATGTCACGCAGTGATCTCGTCAGTACCTGCTGCTTTTCTATTCTTTAACCTTTGAATAGTCTTCCTGACTTCAAATTTAAGAATGCATGGCTCTTGTTCTGTCCATAATATATGATTCAGAAAATAACGTTCTTCGTCATATTTAATCATCATTTCTGCTATTAAATCAGTCGTTGTTCCGAATCAAATTGTGTTAATAACTGAAGATTATGCATTTTATAGTCATGATATTTGTTAGCTTTAAGAGATTTCTTAATAGCCCCATAAGATACATTCAATTGCCTGCTTGCTTGTCTGATTGAATTAATGGATGGTCTTAAAAATATAATTTCGGGTACGTTTTCATCCGTTAAAACAATTTTTGGTTTAGAAATATCTTTCTGCCCAGAAGATGCATCCATATTGCTCCTCAAATTTCGTTCTAATCGTCTAACGACTTCTCGAGAATTTCTTCTTACTTCTCACATCTACTTTTTCGGCGTGGGAAACCACTTCAACCAGACGCTCTTAACACACTGTTTACTTAGTTTAACTCTATTGAATTGAATAGGTGTGCAAATAAGAGCTGTCAGATTAAAGTATGACGGTAACCTACTAGATAAATTGTTCGAAAACTGCCAAACGTGGCATACGATCCATGGTAACCGCAGTGTCCAAAAAATAGTATTTTAGAGGGGTTTTGCTGCATAATTTTTTTGCAAACTAAATTAGAAAAAAAAAAAAAACAGTTTAAGGAAAAAATATTGAACAAAATTAGGGCTTTCTAATGCCGTTTTAAAAAAGATATGGCGATGGAGAGAAAAGTTGTTTGGCGTCGCGGCGTCCAGCGTCGTTTTCAGTACCAAATGTCAAATACGTCACTATACCCCTTGACATGCACTATACCATTGTACATTAAAAAAAAAAAATATATTCAATAATTTTCCATAAATCGAGGCTGGGCGTTTAAAAACGATCACCCTGGGTGGTCCAAATTGGACACTTTTAAAGGTAAACCCCCTTTATCTAAAAGAGATAGACGAAAACTGATGTCGGTGTTTGAGGCTTAATTTTTATGATAAACTCAATGGTGAAAACCGCATATCGATATCTAGTACCGTTTCAGATATACAGGGTATTTTTCGAAAATCTGCATTTTGCAAAAATGTTTGTAATTTTTTTCCTATTGAAAATTTTTGATTTCCGTAAAAACAATCTTAAAGCACTTTTTCACGAGGATTTCAACAGTATAAGTTACATTTTTTACAACTAATATTTTAATAGTTATTAACGCAAAAATATATTTTTAAAATGGGATATCCTGTATATTTTTCCTTATCCGAATAGAGCTTTAAATTACTATTCTAAAAATATAGCACACTTTATATTTTGCTTAAATCTTCTTTAAAATATAAAGGTTTTCAGTTTTTACGCGAGTTTTAAATGCACATTTTGTGAAGTAGGCTTTGGACGGAGCGGCCATATGGTTTAATTCAATTGTTTACTCGTAGTTGTCAAATTTTACTTCAGGAGCAGTTACTGAATTGTCAAATAAATCGCAATGAAGTTTGAAAATTACGAAAAATGAGGTATGATAGTGTGTTTCATACAAACGAACAGTATCCAGAGAGGTGTCAACCCTTCAAGGATATATTCGCTCGATTGCGACATAATCCACAGGACTACCAAGAACTAAAGTAAGTCATACTTTGAAGAAGCACAAATTCAGGCCATATAGGACAAGAAAAGTTCCTTAGAGACGGAGATTTTCAACGGCGTATGGATTTTTGGCAATGGTTTCTGGAGAATTGTAACCATGTTCCGAATTTTTCATTAAATTGCATTTGGACAGACGAAGCTTATGTAAGCAATGCAGGTATTTTTAACCGTTACAATTCTTATACCTGGGCCCAAGAAAATCCTCATTTAGTTGTGGAGCAAAGGCAGATTTGGATTTAATGTATGGGCAGGAATTTTTAGAGGCAGGGTTAAAGGTCCATTTATTTATATACCTCTCAGAGATATTTAGAAATTTTAAGACAGCAAATAGAACCTCTTGTTGATGAATTGCCGTTAATGGACCTTAGAAATAAATTTTTTCATCACGACGGGGCACTGCCTCATAACGCTGCAGTTATCAGTAATTTTTATCGGCCAATTTCGAAATAGCTAACCAAGGTCCGAACCGTTGGTCGGCTAGGTCACCGGATTTAACACCCGTGGACTTCTATCTCTGGGAAGATTGAAAGACCTAATTTTTAAATTGCCGACAAACACCAGGCAAGAGTTAGAAGTCGCAGTGATACAAAGTTTTGCAGCTCTCACTCCTCTTGAACTAATCAACTCGGTAAGAAGTGTCCAGAAAAGGTGCCGCCTATGTGTAAATGAAACTGGTCGACATTTCGAACATCTCTTATAGAAAATTGTTTTGTTTTAGTTTGTTCTACTCGAAATAAATTGTTTTATTGTTGTTTTGTTTTATTTTCTACATAGTTTAAAGTACTATAGCATTCAGTAAATTTCATTGTAGTTATGACTCTTAGAGTTACTTCTGGGAATTTTTTTTTACGATTTGACTGGTACCGGTAAACAATTGATATTGCCGCTCCGTCCAAAGTCTACTTCACAAAATGTGCATTTAAAACTCGCGTAAAAACTGAAAACCTTCATATTTTGAAGTAGATCTCAGCAAAATATAAAGTGTGCTATATTTTTTGAATGGCAGTTTGAAGCTCTATTCGGACAAGGAAAAATATACAGGATATCCCATTTAAAAAATATATTTTTGCGTTAATAACTATTAAAACATAAGTTATAAAAAAATGTAACTAACTCTGTTGAAATTCACGTGAAAAAGTGCTTTGAGAATGTTTTACAGAAATCAAAAAACATTTTTCCAAAATGCAGATTTTGGAAAAACACCCTATATAGCTGAAACGGTACTACATATCGACATGTGGTTTTCACCATTGAGTTTACCTTACAAATTGAGCCTCAGACACCGACATCAGTTTTCGTGTATCTCCTTTAGATAAAGGGGTTTACCTTTAAAATTGTCGGATTTGGACCACCACATACAAGGGAAGGTTAAAAATAAAGCATGTATTTTTTATCAAACTGATATACTTATACCATAAGCTAATGCAAGAAAAAATCTGTATTTCTACCAACATACTAATGAAAAGATTAGGTCTTCAACAGTTATTGCAGTTTCGAATCAAATAAAATTTAAAATGGTACAAAGTTCAGTTCTGTGCCAGTCTCAAAGTCGAATAATGTTTGAAATAGTAACAAATTTTATTCAGTGGTAACTCATCTGCCTCTTATCTGACAAGTTTTATAATTTTAAGCTATTTAGGTAACATAATCAACTTAACAAGTAAAATCCTGTTAAGCCAATTTATTTCACGATAGTGCGGAGGATGAAAAGTCCTGAGATTTTTGAAAAAAAAAACAATGTTTTTGCCATAGATTTAAGGCCGTTCATGAGCGATACACTTATTCCAGCGGTCTTCCAACATATGGATACTTTTCATGTAAAATTTACCGAGCTCTCTAAAAAATACGTCAGTTTCCTATTCGACTTCTTCATTTGAGCCAAATCTCTTTCCCTGGAGCCACCTCTTCAAATTGGAAAGAGATAATAATCGCTGGGGACCAGATATGGTGAATATGGCGAATGAGGAAGCAATTTATAGCCCAACTGGTTCAATTTCACCATCAATTTTATGGACTTGGGGGCTGGTATAATATCTAGGTGAAACAACACTTTTTTTTCGCTAATAAGGCCTTTTTTTTCTTGATTTTACCACTCAAAGGGTTCAATAAACCAATCTAATAGACCCTGGTGATTGTTTGCCCCTTCTCAAGATAGTCGATCAGTATTATTCCGTGGACAGGGTGAGTCAACAATAAAGTAAAGTTCATTATCTCATTTGTTTCGGGAATGAGGAAAAAATGTTAAATACAATAGTTTTAGGGAATGTTAAGGTGCACAGTTTAAAATTACTTTTGAGTATATAGGGTACTTCGAAAAAGTGTGGCCGATATAACATGTTTTTTTAAATGGAACATCCTATTTTCTAATTTATTTTTAAATTCTGCGTAAAATGTTATAACTTTTTTATTAATAATGTTATATACCTAAACCTAGTAGTTGTTCTAATATTTCAATTTAAAAAAAAAAACTAGTTTTTAGTTTTGTAAAAAATGCCAGTAGCGCCATTGTTTCTGAAGGTGGAATACACATAATTGGTACGAGGGTTTTATAGAGATGAAAAAAAGATATATGTGTTCAAAATAAATTTATGCATTTCGATTATTTTAAATTGAAAAATCTCAAATTTTTTAAATGGCACACTCTGTATATTATTATTTTTTTTTCTGATAGATTTTACAAAATTATCCAACTTTTATAAGGTAACTATTTCTAATAGTTTTCGATTTATTTAGAGTTTTTCAATTTTTACCCTTGTTTTTAATACTTACGCTATAACATCATACTTGCCAAGACAAAACAAAAATGTAGGCATTGTCAAATTTTGACATGTCTATTAAGCAAGTAAAAATAGTTTAATTTGTTGTAGTAAGTAACTTATAAAGGTGATAGTTATGGATTTTCCCAAAAATGAATTAATTGATATGGTTTATATACTGGGCGAGGCGGGAAAAAATTGTCTTTTTGTGGTAAGGCTTTACGGAGCGAAGTACCCTAATAGACGTATACCATCTAGAAAATCTTTTCAGTGCTTAATGGAAAGGTTTGATAGTAGTGGTAGCGTTGAGTATACGAAACTGAAAGTAGTAAACCAGAATGCTACCAATGAAGAAAAAGAAATTGAGATTTTACTTCATGTTGAAGATAATCCCCAGGTCAGCAGCCGTTAACTAGCTGACTTATCTGACACATCCCAATCTAAGGCTAATCGCACCACGAGAAAATACAAGTATCATCCCTTTCATATGGAACTACACTAAGAACTTCAATACCGTGATTTTGATCGACGAGTAAATTTTTGTACCACCATGAAATTTTGGTACAAAAATATTGAGCCTGGTGAGCACAATTTAATTCGTTATTGAAAATTTGAATTGCTCGCCATTTTATGCCAGTTGGTCCAAAATGGAAATTTATTTTCAAAATTTAGGTCTCCACGCTAACTTTCCGATGTAATTAAAAATTTTTTTTTAGTTGGAGTCATTTTCACAGTTTTTTTTTTACATTTGCTTATGAATCAAATAACAACAAATGCGTTTTCCGGTCATTTTGAAAAATTGTTATTACATCTGGTAGAAAAAAAAATTATTTTCGTTGACGTGAAGATGATCGAAAAAGCGCTGTTATTTGATTAATAAACAAATGTAAAAAAAACTCTTAAAATGACTCCAAAATTATTTTTTTAATGGCATCGGAAAGATTATCGTCGAGATGTAATTTTGACAAAAAAAAGATCCATTTTGAACCAAATGGCATAAAAGGGCGGGCAATTTAAATTTTAAATAACAAATTCAATTGTGCCCACTGAGTTTAATATTTTTGTACAAATTTTTGTACAAATGTGAAATTTTTCAGGGTATTTTTGCTACACAAAAAAAAAGGCATAGTTTTAAGCCGATCGGTTTACTCAGTCGACCTGTAAAATAAACAGAAAAAAGAAGTTTTTTGCCTATTTTTTCAATTTTGTAGGTTCTGTACGCACTTGAGCGACTTAAAACTAACGAGGATTTGCTGGAAATTTCATTACGAAGAGTTTGTTTTTTTTTTTTTGTCTCGACTCGACTTATATAACCGGAGTTATTTATATTTAAAGCTCGAAAATCTTAAATTTTTAAATCATAATATTGCTGTATATAGACTGTGCAATTTCAAAATCTCTTTTTACTGCACTAATTTAGTTTCTAAGCGGAAAGCCGAAGCATATAAATTGTTGGTGCTCTTTTATGTTTCATATTTTCCGAATTATTTTTTATTTTTAAAAATTAGCGGAGACGATTTACAGAACTAAATTATTTATTTAACAAAAACATGTTAAATTCAGTGTGAGATTGTGCTAATACAATAAATATTTAACGCTTAAACATTAAACCTACTAGAAAAAAAAGTTTAGGCAACAATCTTTCTTAAGAACTGTACAACAAGCAATTAAAATGGTTTGGTAACACAAAAAAAGAAAAATAATGAAAACATAGAGAAAAACATTTTTATGTTTTTGTAAGTTAACCTAAATAAAATGAAAAAGAAAAAAAAAAGATTTGTGGTGTTTTTTGATGTTAGTATAAGTTTGAAAACAACTTTAAAAAACTGAGCATGAAACACGTCCTTTTAAACTCTTAAATTATATTTGTACTTTTAGATCAAATTTTAACTCTTTATATGAAATTTTAAAAAGTAATTCCTAAATAAACTGATCACAGTCACTGCTAAAAATTGATGACATGCTACTTTTTAGAGGTCCAGCTGGTTCGTTTAGTTCACCTTTTATGTCACTAAATTCGTAGCGGCCCAAATTTTCTACTAAAAGTATATCCAGCTTTTGTGAGATCCAACCAGCATTGTGAATATCTATTTCGTCCCATAACTAAAAATTAAATATATTACGTAATTATTTAAATCAGCCAAATAATGACTCAGTTGAATCTAATGATTGATTAAAGAAATAAATAATAGTATGTTGTGTTCTATTTTTTGTTGTATTTATGGAATATTTCCGTTATTTGTGAAGATATATTCGTAACAATGTGTCTGAACTCATTATTTTAACAAATAATGAAGAGATCTGCCAAAATATGCGAAAAAAATAGGACTATGAGACCATGTATGACATTTTATACTATATTTTTAAGATTTAAGAAGTTCCCTGTAAGACTCAATGAGAAAGAGTTGGATGTTTTATATATTAATATTAATACAATTTCATATGTTCAAGATAAATAGTTCCCTATTCCGACCTATTTTAAACGATATAATGTCACAATTACAAGCAAAATATGACTAGCAAAACTATTGAATACCATTCTTAGTCCCTATTGAGTATTTAGTTCTCCCTTCTGTTTATTTCTCGCCTGATATTCGAATCGGTTCGACCTCTGAAACAGCACATGCAATGAGATACATTTCTACCTTAATGGCTGCACATAAGTGTTATTGTTTAACAAATCGAAAATAAAGCATCCATAAATTTTACATTCCCCTAAAATACTTGCGTTACAATATCGGCACGTGAAATAATCGGACCGTACTTCTTTTAGGATGGTTATTTGGGACTATTTGATGATGGTTAATTCGCACTTCTTTTTTATTATGGTTAATTCAAACTTCTTGATGGGCGTTAAAGCGCATTTATGGAGACAATTGAGAACTTTTTCACGTCCACAGTAAGGAATGTTGATGATCATGACACAAGGGTAATTCGATCAGACAACAATGTAATATAATTAGACTGATATAGAATGAAAGCAAGTTCAGGAAGATATATACCTTATTACTCTTACCATCCCTTGAAACAAAAACTGAACATAATAATAGCACTAAGGAACAGAATTGACAGAATCTGGCACCCTACATTTAAAGAAAAAAATCTAAAATTATTAGAAAACTTCTTAATTGCCAGTAAATATCCAAGGTCTAACATAAAAAGGACTTTCCAACAGATGAATAGACCCAGACAACTAAATTTTTTCAAATAATGTAATATCAACTGAAGTACAATTTGGAAAGTTGCAGCACATAGAGGGGGGGGGGGTTTCCGAATCAATTATTGCACTTTTTAGAGGCACAAATGTTAAAATAGCTCAGTACAAGTCAAAGAAGCTTGGTTGTTACTACTTATGTAAAAAAGATAAAACTGATTTTTGACAAAAATCTAACGTAGTTTACGGAGTTAAATGTGAATGTGGGTCAATCTACATCGGCCAGACATCACAAGAATTATTGAAAAGAATCGCCTTACGTAAAAGCGATTGTAGGCATAAACCGGATTCGACCAGTCTAAAGCCAACAAGTTAACAAATATGATCATAAAGTCCGGTACAAAGAAATCTTCATTTTGGACACTAAAAGCAATATGTTCAGACGGAATTTTCTGGAGATGTGCTATATAAAAAATTGCCTTAATAGTCTTAATCACAAAAAAGACGTCGAAGGCTTAAGCTCAATATACACATATTTATTATTTCAAGGACATCCTGAAAAAATAAGAACCAATGATGCTTACAACAGAGTTTCTTTGAATTTTGTTGCTCCATAAATTATAAATATCGTTTATTTTTCATCATAATAAACGACCTTATGTCGGTTTTAAAAATTTTTACTCAATACGCATGTCTTGTTTCTAACAGCAGTGACATTTTATATAAATTAAAAATCACTAAAATTAAAAAAATAGCCATTTTTGTTAGATTTCAAAATGGCTGAAAAACGTGTTGTTAGCTAATTTTAATTTTAATAACTTTAAGGTTTTAATAATTGCTAATTATGATTCCCTTATATTCTACCAATTAAAGAAATAAAATTGTAATCTATGGTGGAAATTTATATGTATAAAAATAAAGTTCGGCATTAAGAATTGTTTAAACTGATGTGTAAACACTTCATTTCCTGCAATTGATATAGATCGGATTCTCATTCAACAGAGAACTACCTGTTAAAATTCAGTAAGTACTCTTTTAAGCTAAAAAACTCAAATTTATAAAGAAAATTAAAAATTGTGGTAGTGTTTCCTACTATCTTTCTTTTTGAGATTATGATATAGTTTTCCTGAGGGTACTCTGACTTATAAGAGTTATTTTCTGTATCTAGGTCCTGAAGATGATGTACGATTTGGCATTGAAAGCTCGATATTAGAATCTACAGTTACTAAAAGTTTTAAGACCTTTTTGTTCACTCTGTAATCCTTAGGGCTATACCTAAGTTAAGGGGTTACATCACCTTGGCGCTCGGAAAAATAGGTATAAAAATAAAAAAATTTTGACGCACCTATTAAATAGATAAAATAATTTTTCATTTACGTATATACATAGTAGTTTTACGAATAATTTGACACAATAACTAATAAAAAAAATTAAAAAATGACGGGGATATGAGCCATCAAGTAGGACCCTCTTTCGATAATCCTTGCTGATGGTGTACTTATTTTCTCTGTCAGGTCTGAAAAATAAAAAATATATTTTTTTTATTTATAATGGTAATAGCTAAGATGTAGCATAGGAAAAAAAAATATTTTTTTTTGTAGAAATGACAGTTGATTTTTTATCGAAATTTGGAGTTTAAAAAATTTATAACTTATGAACGTGGCACCCAATCAAAAAAATCTTAGGTAATACTATAAAGAATATGTGTTATAAATTTTAACAAAATCGGTTAAGTAGATCTTAAGATATCTTGTGCACCAGTTTGAAAAAAGTAGTTTTGAAAAAAAGGCAAAAGAAAAAACAGTACAGCGTCAGCGTCTTAAAACCAAATACTTTTTAAAATTACCTTCAATCTACGATTCCTGGATGGTACATGAGATCTTCCATTGTTGCCGCGATGTCCTCCGATTCCTTTTGAGCAGCTCTTTTCAATTTCCTGGCCTCTTTAGTCTCCTGTTGGGCTCTTATGTTGGCTATAGATATTCGTTGAGAAACCAAGTTCTTGGTAAATCGCAGCGCGCGCTTGGGCCAATTACAAGGTTTAATAATTGCATCATTTGTAATACACTAATATATCCAACATTAAATATAGTAACTGCAATATAAGATGCAATCTCAACAATTTTTGTGCCACCGTAATGCACTTTTGGAGCCATAGACCAAATGACAGCGTTTAGACTTTCGTTGTTATTCTGAGTGTATCCTTCTAAACAGCGTTCTAACAAATCGGTATCAGTTAATCTATCATATACCGGTTCAATTACTTTTTAGACAACTACAGGAATAGAATTTTTATGCTTATAAGAATCCAAAGTTCCAGACGCCTTCGCTTTCTGTGACTTTTCATCAGTGGATATTTTATAGTAAATAGTTATAATTAAGTTGCCCATATCGCATTTTTCATTGTTTCAACTGATGTATTTATGCTCCTTCTAATTGCATGAGTTAACCGTTTACTATGATAAACTGTTAACTCATCAGTAAGCTTGGCTGTCAACTTCCCTCTACCACCTATACCAGGATTATCTTTTTTTACTTTGCGTAATTGCGTACTCATTCGCTTTTGCACGTGACCTATAAATTCCTTTTTTTTTTTAACGCTCGTGCCGGTTCGATCGCTACCTGAGTTCCGGGCCGACTCTCTGCCGCGCTTACTTCTAATTGCTATAATTCGGAAATAATTTGAATTTTGAAATTGTTAAACATTTAAAATATTCTTAAAAGTATAAACAATTTATCTAGCCAAAAAAAATAATAATAATTCGATTTTATGAAAATCTCAAGGTGGTGTAACCCCTTAAACCCCACTTTAGTTGTTACCAGTAAGCCCTTTTATTGATCTTTCTTCTATATATATATATATATATATATATATATATATATATATATATATATATATATATATATATATATATATATATATATACCAATTTACCATAGAGAAGGAATCTAATAACTGCATTTCCTTCCTAGATATGACGTTAATAAGACAGCCGAACAACCAAATTATCACAAAATGGTATAGGAAACCAGTAAGTAGTGGTCGATACCTGCATTTTCTCTCAGATCATCTCACCAAAATGAAATTGGGGCTGGTGGGGGCCTTGGCCACCAGAGTATCCAGACTCACACACTTTTTCCCTCAGACGGGAGTCCCTAAATGAGCTTAAGTCACTTCTGCTTGAGAATTCTTACCCCAACTCTATAGTTCCACGTTTGCTTTTTCACAATAACGACCTGAATAGATCTCTTCTTAACATTCAGAATCAATTTCTCACCCCTAATGTTCTTCCACATGTCACCCCAGATCCTAACACAACAATATACAGAAGCTTACCTTATATTAAGGGCTTAACCCCTAAACTAATAAAAGTATTTAGGAACGAAAAATATTAAATTTGCCACGAGGATTGATAATTCCCTCAAATGCCTATTCACCAATTTGAAACAGCCAGTACCCAAACTAAAAAGACAGGAATTGTATACAAGATCCCTTGTCTGGATTGCCAACTTTCATACATTGGCCAGACTTCTAGATCACTTCAAGGGAGAATAACATCCCATAAGAGCGACTGTAGAAGGAGCACTCAATCTTGTGCCCTGGCACATCACTTTACACAACACGACCACAGGATTAATTTCGGAGAGGCTGAAATACTTTACTCAGAGACCAACTACTACAAGAGGAGGTTTTTGGAGATGGTGGCCATTCATAACATACCTAATAATATGAACATCAAAACTAATGTGGACGCCCTTAGCGTCGTGTACTCTTACTTACTACAGCTATCTACCTCTCCAGATCCCCCCCCTGTTGACCACTAGTCCTTCCAAATAAAAAATTATTAAACAGGTTCCTTTTGAAAAAAAATTTTTTAATAAAATAAAAACCAAATAAAATAAAAGATTTTTATAATTATGATTACTCCCTCGTAAAGTTCATAGTTGAGCCCCTTGTGGTACAATACGCAGACGCGAACTGTCTGCCAAATGTCAAAAAATGCCGGGATTTTTCTAACCTCTCTCACTTTTTCGGTTCCTGAAACCACATGTTTCACTAGTAATGATTAAGAAAATGTAAAAATTTTTAACAAGTTTTAAATATGTAGCCTTTTAGTTTTTAGTATAAAATTGTTTTTACAAGTTGTTTTTGATTGAACAATGCTTATCCTGGAAGATAACTCATGTTAAGTAAGTTTAATACTGTAATTTCTCTGTTCAGTGATACCAATTAGTTTTTTACCATCTGCTTCATTAATTAGCACAAATTTACTGTCCAGTTTACTTGTAGAGTGTCCTGATGAAGGAAGAAATATATTCCGAAAGCTAGACTATTAACTAAGAGTTTTATTTGGCCAAAATCTTTTGACCGCTACCCTCACAATGTTGTGAATTCTCTTTTTCACGAGTCGGTCACGACTACTTCTCCCATATATATATATATATATATATATATATATATATATATATATATATATATATATATATAGATCTTTCTTCTTCTGTATATATAGATACTATTAGATACTTTTCTAATTAACTTATCTTAATTGATGTTTACAAACCTTAATAACATATCTAAGATCTCTGATGACTTCGTTAATATATTTATATTCCATATTTTTAATTTTCTGCAAAATTTTTTCTAATTCCGTCTAAAAGAAGTAGTTAGAATTAGAAGAGAAAATGCTAATTAATTACGAAGTGAATGGGTAGGTATTAACGATAAATATACCTCTCCCTCCACTGCTACAGGTCCAAGTACATGACCTTTAAGATTTCCCACCAAATTTTCAAGGACATGTTGTCCAGCTTCTGTTAATCCACCGCCTTTAATTTCGTAAGGATTTGAATTTCTTCGTTGCGAGTCGGATGGTATTGAGATTGTTGTTGGCGTCCTTTGTTTCCTTAATGATCTTGAAGGAGGCACATCGACACGTCCATTAGTTGATGCTGCTTTTGAACCATTACCATTAGATAATTTTACTGGCTGTGATAATGAACATTTTCCGCGCTAAAAATATTATTTATTTAAAGACCTTTGGACATTAGGGCAACTTTACCAAGGATAAGCTGCTTACGCTTTATCAAACCTAATAACGTAATGTTTTTAGAGTATTCTGCAGGTGTCTAATGTTACCAATTTCGATTTTAAACTCAAAATGAAGCAATTTTGTTTTTCTGTAGACTGTTCAACCTATCCTACAGAAAGGGAATATTTCCTTCCTGCTGGAAATGTGCCACAGTTCAGACGATACCTAAAAAAGGTAAGAAGACCTTGCCAAATAAACTACCGACCAGTCTCACTGCTTTCAATAATATCGAAAGTCATGGAAAAGGCTATCAATCAGCATCTTCTAAAATATCTTGAAGGATTCCACATTATTAGCGATCACCATTATGGCTTTCGTAAACATAGATCAACAGGAGATCTTCTGACTTATGTAACACATGTTTGGAACAACGCAATTGAACACTTTGGAGAATCTCAAGTGGTTGCTCTTGACATATCCAAGGCATTCGATCGTCTTTGGCGCGATGGACTGTTGGCTAAGCTACGCTCGTATAGTATATCTGAAAAATTCAGTTTGTGGCTCTCATGTTTCCTCAGAGAACGTTCTTTGCGAGTGGCAGTCGACGAATTTCTTTCTATCACCTTCACTATCAATGCCGTTGTGCTCCAAAGCTCCATACTATCTCCTACTCTCTTTCTCATTTACATTAACGATCTGCTGGAAAAGACCGGGAATCCAATCTACACAGCTTTGCAGATGACAGATCTCTTCATTCACTTTGAACGCTCGGACATCGGCTACTCAGACGAATATCCGCAGATAGTGGGAAGTCAACTTAACAAAGACCTAGAAGAAATTCTATCTTGGGGTGACAGTACCTAAGTGGAATTTAATACTACAAAAACCCAGGCGGCAGTTTTTTCTAAAAAAGTTAACGTTGCTGAACCCGACATAATTATGGCGGGGCACTCCATTCCTCTAACATCGTCACTCAATTTGTTGGGCGTTAACTTGGCAGCAAATATATCCCGGCATGAACATGTCGCAGGCATAGCAAGGAGAGCTCCTCAAAACTTGGGAATATTATTATGAATCAGAAAGCTTTACACTCCACAACAACTGTTAATTTTTTACAAAGCTCAAATTTGACCAACTATGGAATATTGCTCCCATGTTTGGGACTCCGCTCTCAAACATACATTGCATTTGTTGGATTCTATTCAGAGAAGAGCTGTTCGTCTGATTGGCGACCCGGAACTGACCGGCAGCCTTGATTCGCTGGAACATCGAAGAACGGTTGGCGCCTTGAGCCTATTCTACAAGTATTTTCATGGAAAGTGTTCGAAGCATGTAGCCCAAGTTAGAAATACACGTCGCGCTAATACTTCACGTCCGTATGAGGTTCAGCTTGTTACTCCTCGTACAACGCTTTCCAAGCAGTCTACACTGCATTTGTTGGATTCTATTCAGAGGAGAGCTGTTTGTCTGATTTGAGACCCGGAACTGACCGGCGGCTTTGATTCGCTGGAAAATCGAAGAAAGGTTGGTGCGCTAATACTTCACATCCGTATGAGGTTCAGCTTGTTACTCTTCGTACAACGCTTTTCAAGCAGTCTTTTATATGAAGAACATCATCCCTTTGGCATAATTTGCCCAGGTCTGTGTTTCCCACCGAGTACAATTTACAGCGATTCAAGAAAAACGTAAATCGCTTTTTCCGCACACGTGACGCTCCTGCAGCGCTTTAGGGACTTTCCTGCAGCACGGATACTAGACCCATAAAAAATAAATAAATAATTAAATAAAGTAAAATAAAATAATCTACATTTCCTCGAAGAAAGCTCAAATTCGACTAACGATGGAATACTGCTCCCATGTTTGGTACTTTGCTTCCAAACATATACTGCATTTGTTGGATTCTCTTTAGAAGAGAGCTGTTCGCCTGACTGGAGGCCCGGAACTGGCCAGCAACCTTGATTCGTTGGAACATCGAAGAACGGTTGGCGACTTGAGTCTATTCTACAAGTATTTTCGATGGATGTAGCCCGCTTAATTCCTCCCAGAGCGGTACATGCTAGAAATACACGTCGCACTAATACTTCACATCCATATAAGGTTCAGCTTGTTACGCTTCGTGCAGCCCTTTTATATGGAGAACCTCATCCCTTTGGAATAATTTGTACAGGACTGTGTTTCCCACTAAGTACAATTTACAGCAATTCAAGACCAACATGAATCGGTTTTTCCGCATACGTATCGCCCCTGTAGCGCTTTAGGGAAAAGGAAAAAAAAATTGAAGAAAAACGCATTTGACGTTGACTATGTTCGGTTCACAATAATACAAATTGACAAAAGGATTTGTTCATGTTAAGAATTTTCATAGTAAAATAAAACGGATATGCCATTAAAAAATATAAAGTTTGTGTCATACTTTAAAAATGCAATGCACGATTGTTTCTATTTTACTTCCGTAAAAAAAATAATTTAAAAGTGCTAAAATATTATTATTTAACATGTTTGCCTAACCCTTCAAAAAAGTCAGCTATATATAATCAATAACCCTGTGCATACCAGGGAAATATTCTATAATTGGGCATTAGAATAGAATTTAGAAAGTTGTTTTGAAAGAAAGATGGTGCTTTTTAAAAGAATTTTATTACAAAGCACATTAAAGAAAAAGCACTAAAGTATAATAGGCCAGCATACGTACGAGGCTGGTTTGAAAAGTCCGTGCAAAGTCTGAGAGATGGCACCGGCGCGTATCGAGGTCATGTTTAGTTAGTAGCATCTCTTGAATGAACGCATACCAAGTTTCAGCCATATTGGTTTATTTCTTTGTGTTTGGCATTCGTGTGAATCAAGGAAGTCGAGTGATTTTCAAGAAATGGACGAAAAAGAATTTCGTGTGGTGATTAAACATTACTTTATGAAAGGCAAAACGCCTCAGGAGACTAAAGAGAAGCTTGATAAACATTATGGTGACTCTGCACCTTCGATTAGAACAGTTTATAAGCGGTTTCAAAATTTTCGGACTGGCCATATGGGCACAAGTGACGCTGAACGTTCTGGACGGCCTGTGGAGGTTACGACTCCAGAAATCATTGATCAAATCCATGATATGGTGATGGATGACAGAAGAGTTAAGGTGCGTGAGATTGCTAATGCTGTGGGCATCTCGACTGAACGGGTACATAATATTTTACATAAACATTTGGACATGAGAAAGCTATCCGCAAGATGGGTCCCGCGATTGCTCACGCTTGACCAAAAACGGAATCGTGTGAAGTGTTGCAAGAATGGTTTGCGGCTGTTCCAGAAGAATCCGGAGGACTTTAAGCGTCGTTTCGTCACTGTGGATGAAAACATGGATATATTACTATACTCCTGAGACCAAACAACAATCTAAACAATGGGTTACCAAGGGGGAATCTGCACCAAAAAAGGCGAAGACCGTTCCTTCGGCCGGAAAGGTTATGGCGACTGTCTTTTGGGATTCGCAAGGGATAATCCTCATCGACTATCTGGAAAAGGGTAAAACTATTACAGGTGAATATTATTCCTCGTTATTGGACCGTTTGAAAACCGAGCTGCAAGAAAAAACGCCCGCGATTGGCCCACAAGAAAGTCCTTTTCCATCACGACAACGCACCAGCACACACCTCAGCAGTTGTAGTCGCAAAATTAATGGAAAGAGGATTCCAACTCGTTTCACATTCCCCCTATTCTCCAGACTTGGCTCCCTCGGACTACTATTTGTTCCCCAATTTGAAGAAATGGCTGGCGGGACAAAGATTTTATTAAAACAAGGAGATGATTGCAGACACTAATGGATATTTTGCAGACTTGGACAAATCCTATTATTCGGAAGGGATCAACAAACTAGAACATCGTTGGACGAAGTGTATAAGCCTAAAAGGAGACTATGTCGAAAAATAAAAAAGGTTCACCCCAAACACATAAGTAGTTTTTACTTTTGCACGGACTTTTCAAACCAGCCTCGTATGCTTCATAGATTTAACTAAAACCTTCAATAAAGTCCGACTCAATGACGTAATGCAGCTATTGATGCAGAAAAAGACAGACAAAAGTCATAAAGAACTTGAATATAAACAATAAGATGAAAATTAAAACAAGCGAGGACACTACAGAAAATATATCAACCTCGGGAGGAATTACACAAGGAGACAGTCTCGGTCCGTCTCTATTCAATTTTTTAATGGACAAAATAATAGAAGACGTAAAGTCATTAGGAAAGGGATATAGAATGAGTCATAACAGAATTAGTCTGGTTTGTTATGCAGACGATGTGGGTCTGATTGCTGAAAGGGAAGACGACCTACAGAGACAATTTTTTCAATTTTATCAAGCTTGTCGACAGTTTAATATAAGCACATCTACTGAAATAACCAAAAGCATCACTATTTCCAAGATCCCATCAGGTTAGTTGAAGGTAAATTCATAGAACGGTTAACCCAGTCCAAATAGTTAGGGACCTTAGATGATTAATTAATAAAGTAGCAGTTATCTCAGGTTGCTTAAGAGATATTGTATGGAAAATATAAGACTTGCATCAGACCAATAATGACCTACGGTATAGAATCATGAGAAGACACCAATAAGATATAAAGTATGCTACGTACCGCGGAACTGCAAACCCTTAGAGCAATCGTTGGTAAAACAAAGAGGGATAGGATACGAAATACTGACATCAGGGAACAATATGGCGTGCAAGACGTAGTACGATGGGGAAGATAAAGAAGAAGGCATAACCACGGAAAAGAATGGATGAGCACAGACTACCAAGGGTCGCTCTGGAAGAGAAACCTTCAGAGAAACGTCCACCAGGACGAACACCAAAAAGATAGGGAGATAGTTGGCAATCAGCCTTTCAAGAAGTCGCACAACCTCGGAATTAACAGATCATCAGATCTATAAAAAGTATAAGAAGAAGATTTTAAAAAAACCTCATATCGGTTTATTCCAAACAAATTTATGTTTTGAATTATTTATAAATCGAGCGCGAGCGGTTGTAGACAATATATATGACAATATTATATATAACTAATGTGACAACTGATTTCGTGCATAGATGGGGATTGAGTACCTACATAGTACAGTCAATAAAGCTATTAGGTAGTCTGGGCCGTGAATACGATGTGATTTTTTCCGAATTAAATTAAATAATTTAGATAAAACCATCTTATGTTAATAAACTGTAAAATAATAATAAATCAAAATTTAAACTCATATCTTTTTACTTTTTGAAAAGACTTCAATTGAATTCAATAATCCAGTCTATCTACCTAAAACTTTGTTGAGTGTACAATCAACCACTGACCGGTGTACACAGTTTCACGAAAAACTAACTTTATTATCAATGGTATAGGAGAAAATTGGTGTTTCATTCTTATTAATTTATTAAAAATGTTAACATCAGTTAACAATGTCACACATTTGGATTCGCAAAGGTCCATTTTTAATTCGTCTGTTGTCAAAGGTGCCAACACATTTACAACAATAGCTCAGATGCACATTTGAATTTTTGCTCGAAACATATCTGTATTAAATTCGAAGCACAATTATTTGGGCGAAAGCTATGATTTTCTTGCTCAGTGTGATAAGCCCAGACGCCTTCCGCAGCAGCAACTTCTATGTCTTTATGGGTAGGTGAATTAGTTTTCTTAAAGAAATTCGGCATCAAGGAGCTTGAAGCTGCAGCTTGATCGTATAGTTTATGTTTTTAAGATTTTAAATGTTGTTTAATGTCACTAGCACCACCATGGGCTGCACTGAAATCTGTACGACACTTTTCACATGTGACGTCCTTTGTTTTATAAATGGATACTTAGTTTGTAAGTTGAAATTAAAAGCGCACTTGCATTTAGGAATTTTACTAAAGTATCACTCTCCCATGTAGATAATTATACAAATTAAAGCAAAACAAAATAGACAATAGTATGTACGTTCTTTATGTTCATAACAGCAACAATCACTGTGGGCTGTGATTGGTTGCATTAATTCATCTGACGCCCCCCCCCCCCCGCCTTAAAGCGCGCTGAATAATGCTCGATATCCTGCCTGCCCCCACCGACATTGTTTTCGCCGGCTTTTTAGAGTGTTGAGAGTTGAATTTTGTCAAAACGGAACATTTCTGTGTCCCGACAATTTCGTTGGGGACAACGGGACAGATTGCCATAAAACGGGACTGTCCCGTTTAAAACGGGACGCATGGTCACGTTATACATAGCGTGAGTAGTAATTAGACTGAATACAAATATCGATTTCGGTCAGGCTTATAAATATCACTCTTGCAGTAAACGAACAACCTATTACATAATATACCGCAGAAGGTTCTATAAACAAACTCAAACTATTTAGTTTTTTTGCGCGAATGCAACCCTAGATGCAAGATAGAGGCACATACCTTAATGTCGGTTCTGGAGAATTTAGTTAATCTAGAGCTTTTCCCCGGAATGAAGCCGTTTTGCCTGCCAGAGTTTTACAATTTTGCGATTATGGTGCAGTACAACTTTTTCGTTCAATATCATCTAATCCCCGTAAATGAAGTCTCCACTCTTCAACTAATTAAAAAATAGGTGCGGCAGTCTGAGACCACTAATTTTAATAGGATGGGGCGACAATACATACTTTAAACACATCTTTGTTAAACGGCAAATTTTTTCAAATAAATTAGTTTTCAGAATCTGACGTGGCCTCGATTTGACGCAAATGAATTTTTTTCTCTTGAGGATGTCTCAGAATTAAAATTTACGGTACAAAAATAAAAATTTTATTTTTAATAATAATAAAAAGCAATCATCCAGGCAGAAAGGATATTGATAGTGAAAACGACGTGCCGAACAGTGATCAATAATGACCCACCTCTTAAAATAATGTCGGTTCACAATAACATGAAATAATTTTAATATTTTTGCATAAAATGTAATTGCATATACAATAAAAATTTGTTACTTCCATTAATTTGTTTTTTTTTTCACTTTAAATATTTTATATTTAAATTATTTTATAGGGCATCTTATAATTTGTGATTTGGTTCAAAAATAAATTCTTAGATTTTTTACCCGTAAAACAGCCACTGAACTCGAGGATTGTACTTTGTTATCCATTGAAACCGGACTGTCTAGTTGAGGTAAGGTATCATAGGCACTATCTAAATAAAAAGGTTTCAGTTCCTGTTGAGAAATTGGGGATTTCGGTTCTCCAAATTCGGCAAAGTTATTGCTTATTAACCATTCGTGAACGTTTAGGTGAGTTGAGAGATTAAGCTAAAAAAAAAATTAATTATGAATGTTTAAGGGTTGTCTAAGAGGTTGAGAGCTCTAAGTTTCTTTTCATCCGATAAAAAAGAAATGTTGCCCCCGCAAAGGCGTTTTTAAATACTTAACGTTCTCCTTTATGAAAATGCATGGAGGCAGATTAAGTGTATCTGGATCAAGCTTTCTCCACGAAGGGCTTGTCAAATAGTACGGCTGCCAAAAAGAGGGGACAGTGTTAAAACTTTATGGAAATTAGTAAGGCAATATGAAAACCGTCGTAGTCTAAAAATAATAAAAACCGGTAACCCATCCAAGCAATCAACGCCTGAAAATGACTAGTGCGCCCAATTAATCGGGATCCAACGATAAAACAGTGTGATATTTTCAGTACGCCCAGAAGAATTCTGCTAAAATCTCACAGATGCGTCTAACGGAAAAGATTTGGGCCTTTTTTTAAAAGCCAGTTATTTCAAGAAAACATAATTTCAATCATTTCTACTGATTTTAAGAACAAATGGCAAGAAATCAGCTATCAGATTTGGAGATAGCATGGACAGAAACTAATGAGAAGTCCATAAGGAAAGTTCTTCTTTTTTTCTTAGATATGCTTAACAATATAAAGTAGCCTAAGTAAAGTGGTCTTGCAATTTTGTAAACACATATTTTATGAGAAGACTTTAAAAAAGAAGAATTTTATCAAACTCCATTTAATCTTATCACCAACCTAATTTTCTTGCACAGGACTCATATTTAAAGGGCAAAACTAATTTTATCTTATATGAAAAATTATAGTTCATGTCAAATTGGAATAACTTTCGGACGTTTTATCTACGATTTCAAAAGACATCTTCATCACCATTATTTCTCATTTGATTAAAGTCGTGCAAGTTTCCGTTCCATACTATTACCTTACCTCAATATCTACAATATCCTGGCCTTTTTCTTCCTCCTCTTGTAGAATCTTGTATTCCTGGTTCGGTTTCTTGGATCCGGTTATGTGCACATTAGCCCAATACCTTTCATTTACAGCTTCTCTTGCTTTATTGACATTTTGGGCAGTTTCCAGGAACTCTATAGCTCTTGGACTATTACCGGAAGTTGTGCCCTCTAAACCTTTCTTGGGTACGTTATAACTGCCTGGTTTCATGTAAACTCTGTTTGAGAAACAACAATTTGTTTAACGAAATAAAATAAAAGTTTCAAAAAAGAAATGAACCTTCTAGTCCTCTCTTCTTCGGAATCATACTCCTCTTCTTTAGTACAAAAATCTGTAGAATAAGTCTGATTAGCTTGATCTACGGTTTCAGTGGTGGGAGAACCATTAGAAGGTAAATGAATGATGCCTCGAACATTTTTATTCGAACAGCTACCATTTGTAATAGTAGAGGTGGTTGTGGTGTCACTCGAGGTTGTTTGCTTTTTAATTGCACCTTCCGAGGCACTCTTTATCAGGTTTATCTGCAACGCATAAAACTATTATTTGTGTTGTATTTAATTGACAAGCCTTACTAATAGAATGAAATAAGCTTTTTAGATGCTCTTTATAAGGTACAAAAATAATGAACCTCATACTAGATACTAAATAACAAAATCATATAAAATTTAAACACATATTATATGTATTTCCTTAAACTAACTAAAATTAATCTTTACGGTTCTCGATTTTACTGAAAATTATCATTTGTATATTTTTTTGGCTATTTTTTAGTGATTATATAGATATTAGGTATGTTTTTATCGAGAGAAAAATTTAGGAAAATTATATTCCTATTTTGAGACAAAGCATGCTGGCAACTTTCTAGATATTTGGTTCGCATTTAACACGTAGACAGAAAAGTTTTTGGTCAGACACATAGATATCGCCCTTTCCAAAAAATCCATATGATTTTTGGGAAGTACCAACCTTCAAACGATACATGTCAAAATTAGTTGTGTTACACATTAAACACTGTTTTTTGATGGGAAAAAATACAGTTCAAGCAAAGCGATGGTTCTATAAATGTTACTGGAACTCTGCCCTTGGAAAATTACTCATCATTTACGGGTATGCTGAATTTAAACGCGGTCGTACAGATACAGATGATGCTGAACGCTCTGGACGCCTAAATGAGGTGGTTACACCGGAAAACATCAAGAAAATCCATAAAATTGTTTTGGATGACCGTAAAATGAAATTGCGTTAGATAGCTGACACCCTAAAGATATCAAAAGAACGTGTAGTCATATTTTTCATGATAAAGCTTTGTTCGAAATGGGTACCGCGTTTGCTCACAGTGGACCAAAAACAACAATGTGTTGATGATTCTGAGCGCTGTTTGGACCTGTTTAAGTGCAATAAAAAGGATTTTTTTATGTGATATGTGACAATGGATGAAACATGGATCCACTACTACACACCGGAATGTAATCGGCAGTCAGCTAAGTGGACAGCAGCCGGTGAAAGCCGCCCGAAGCGACCAATGCCACAACAGTCGGCTGTGAAGGTTTTGGCCTTTGCATTTTGGGATGCACATGGAATAATTTTCATCGACTGTACTGAGAAGGGAAAAACCATGAATAGCGAATATTGTATAAAGTTACTGATGCGCATGAAGGCAGAAATTGCAAAGAAACGGCCCCAAATGAATAAGAAAAAAGTGCTCTTTCATCAAGACAATGCACCGTGTCAGAAGTCAATTATTACGATGGCAAAATTGCATGAATTGAAGTTCGAATTGCTTCCTTATTCACCTCCAGCGACTATTATCTATTCGCAGACCTCAAAAAAATGCTCGCGGGAAAGAGATTTGGCTCCAATGATGAAGTTATCGCCGAAACTGAGACCTATTTTGAAAACAAAGACAAATCCTTCTGCAAGAAAAGTATAGAAATGTTATAAAAGCGTTGGACTGACTGTATCGTTCTTAACCCTAGAAAGATAACCTACGTTGAATCGACGTAATCGATTTTGAACAATCGATATATTTCGCTCGTTTATGGCGCCAGTGCGTTTGCCGTTCCTGCCAACTCAGTCGACCCACAGAGCATGCAAGGGATACCTGTGTCGCTCAGGTAAGTACGCTATTTTCGTAAATAAATACCTACCGTACGTCGAAGTGACGTATGGTTCTCTTTTGCGTTAGTTTTTTACGATTTGTCAGAAATATGCAACTAATGTTTTTTTGTGACAGAAATTTATGTATTTTACAACATTATTATTTTTCTCTGTAGGCTTTATTTCTATAGCGAAAATGACGTCACAAGGCCGTTTAGAAGATGCACAAATTACACGGTTATTACAAGAATTGAGCGATGATGAGGTCGGGGGTTCGGACAGTGAAATTGAAGATAATTTGATCCAAGATGAAGTCCAAAGTGATGTCGAAGATTGTGAGGTGAGTCCACCAGTATCGGGAACTCCCGTTAGCACTAAAAATATGTCTCAAGTTGTGTCTGATAGCCTCCATAGCACTTTGCCTAATATGTCGAATTCTATTGTTATGCCACAACATCAATCACTTAGAGGCAAAAACGGTCATCGTTGGATGGCTTCTAAAGGTAGAACAAGTGGCAGGACATCAGCTTCTAACATTATACGAACCTCTAGGGGCCCCACCCGAATGAATAGAAGTCTTTATGATCCACTGGAATGCTTTAGTATATTTATAACTGACGACATTGTGGAGGAGATAACAAAATGGACTAACGCAGAAATCCAGCTGAAGATTCGAAGGCCTGATATAAAAGCAACTTTTAAACCTGCAACCTGTGATGAAATTCGTGCTCTTATAGAAATATTGACACTTACGGCGGCTATGAAAGACAACCACTTGACTACGGACGAACTATTTGATTGTTCATATTCAGGAAACAGATATACTGCTGCCATGAGCAGAGACAGATTTGATTTTCTGATAAGGTGTTTACGTATGGATGATAAAACTTTGCGACCAGTACTAAGAACTGCTGATTCATTTATACCAATCAGAAAAGTTTGGGAAATCTTCATAGGCCACTGTCGTTCTAACTACATCCCCGGACCGTATGTGACAATAGATGAACAGCTTCTAGGTTTCCGAGGACGATGTCCTTTTCGGATGTATATTCCGAACAAACCTAATAAATACGGGCTAAAAAATAGTAATGATATGCGACAGCACCACACGGTATATGACTGATGCAATACCATATCTAGGAAAATGCACTCAAACCAACGGATTGCCTCTCGGCGAATACTATGTGAAGGAACTTACAAAAGCTATACATGGCAGTAATAGAAATGTGACCTGTGATAATTGGTTTACTTCAGTTCCTTTAGCAAAAAGCTTGCTAAAGCAGCCATATAGTTTGACTTTAGTTGGCACTCTAAGGTCGAACAAACGGGAAATACCAGAAGAGCTGAAAAATATGCGATCTAGGCGTGTTGGAACATGTATGTTCTGTTACGATGGGCCATTGACTTTAGTGTCGTACAAACCGAAACCAAGCAAAATGGTCTTTGTTCTGTCATCGTGCGATGAAGAAGGCACGCTTCATCCCACGACATCAAAGCCAAATATGATCCATTTTTACAATGAAACTAAAGGCGGAGTCGATACGTTCGACCAAATGTGTTCCATAATGTCCTGTAGTCGCAAAACGAACAGATGGCCCATGGCCATGTTTTATGGGATGTTGAATATGGCGTTTATAAACGCATGCATTATTTACTGTGATAATATCACAACTAAGCAAGAAAAACCGCTAAATCGTCGTAATTTTATGAAAAAACTCAGCAATAGCTTGATGACTCCGTGGATGTTGACTAGGAAGGAAATGCCTACTTTGTTAAGGAATGTAAAAGACAAAATTAATGATATTTATACCAAAACGTGACGTCGTACCTTCTACACAAAGCGA
The DNA here is from genome assembly GCA_019049505.1 of Pachyrhynchus sulphureomaculatus. Lineage (NCBI taxonomy): Eukaryota > Metazoa > Arthropoda > Insecta > Coleoptera > Curculionidae > Pachyrhynchus > Pachyrhynchus sulphureomaculatus. The sequence continues at coordinate 93,630,808 of CM032455.1, forward strand.
AGATGTACCTGAACCAAAGAAAAGGAAATATTGTGCCTTTTGTCCATCAAAAATTAGAAAATCAATGTGTGACAAATGCAAAAATCCCATTTGTGGAGAGCACAAGTCAAGCGCTTGCCCTAAGTGCCTTGGACGCTGTATTGAATAAAAAATGCTTTTTTTATTGTTTCTCATATTAAATATATATAAAAAGTTGATTTTGAAAAGTTTAGTAAAAAATTATAAGTCTGAAAAAGTGATTTCAATATTACGTTAAGTTTTTTAAAGTAAGAATTATGTTATTTGTTTTTGTAATTTCAAGATTTTTCTTAATAAAAGTATAAATAAACCAAAATATTTTTTATTTATCCATAACACAATGACATGCATAGTGACAAATTACCACTAACATAAACATACTACAAAAGAAGTCTATAAATATATGCACTCAAACATACACACGTCGAATCAACGTATGGTTATCTTTTACGCACTATGAAATATGGTTATCTTTCTAGGGTTAAAGGAGACTACATTGATGAATAAAGTCGAATTTTGCAAAAAAAAAATGTGTTTTAAGTAGCTAGACCAAAAACTTTTCAGCCTAGTGTTACTACAAAATTAGAACACCAAGAAATATGTTGAAATCTGAAAAGTTCCTATTTGTTTCTTAAAAGTGCTTTGTCAGAATACTACCGACTCTATCCTTGCGACCACTAATTACTTCACATATGCGTTTGGTGTGAAAGCTGTTTTTATAAAATATTTACATAGAGGTTGCAATTGTCATGTCAGTATGTCATAAACTGAAGAACCCTAAAATTAAAAAATAAATGGTGAGAAATTTAAGAAGCAAATAAGAACAGAAAACGAGAGTGTCTAATCTCAACGGGTTAAGATGGAGAATGAATTAACAGAGGTACAGGAGGAAGAAATGGGTCGAACGGAAAATAGAGAAATTGTTGACAGAAGAAATACTAAATCTGATGGACGAAAGACGATTACAGAAAACAATTGATGTTTCAAAGTACAACGAACTAAATAGAGTAATACATCGAAAATGTAGAGAAGCACAGGAAATCTGGTTAAGCGAGAAATGCCGAGAAATAGAGGAACTGCAAGAGAAACATGACACATTTAACCTACATCGGAACGTAAAGGAATTGGGAGAAAAAACCAAGAAAAAACAAGAAACAATTCTAAGAAATGAGAGTAATGAAATTATACTGGCTATTAAGGACAAGATGAAAACATGGGAGCAATACATAGAAAAACTTTTCAATGGACATAGATCAGTAAAGTTACAGCTAAACCGGGATAATGAGATGAGGCCAGAAATAACAAGAAAAGAAGTTATTCATGCTATACAACTACAGAAAGATGGAGAAGTAGTTGGTCCAGATGAAATAAAGGGAGAAATCCTCGAAATATTTTCGGATGGAAATTCATTTATTAATCGACTAATAATTTTATTTAACAAAATCTATGAAAACTGGACAAATTCTTCTTGACTGGCTAAAGTCAACTTTCATCCCAATTCCTAAAAAGTCAAAATCAATGAAATGTGACGATAATCGCTTAATAAGTTTAATGTCTCACGTTCTCAAGATATTCCTGAGAATCGTCCATACCAGAATATAAAGAAAAAGTGAAGCAGAAATAGATAACACACAATTCGGATTCGGAAAAGGCATGGGTACATGGAAAGCTTTATTCTCATTAAATGTACTGGTTTAGCGTTGTAAAGATATGAATGTAGATGTATATGCGTGTTTCATAGATGACAATAAAGCGTTCGACTGTGTGATGCACGAGAAATTAATAAAAACTCTAGAAACAACAAATATAGACAAGAGAGATCTAAATATCATTAAAAATCTGTACTGGAGTCAATTAGTGGAAGTTAAAATTGGGTTGGGTGTAAGATAAGGATGCATTCTCTCACCACTTTTGTTCAATCTTTATTCTGATGCTGTGTTCAATGAGGCCATCTATGAACCCATTGACAACATAGGGTATACTGATGATACTGTGCTATTAGCAAATAATATCAAAGATCTCTAGCAACTGATCAATCGAGTCGTAACAACCAGCAAAAGATTTGGATTAACTATGAATATAAGAAAAACCAAATGGATGGCAATAGCGAAGAAAAATTTACCACCAGAATCCTTCGAAATCAGGGATAACAGCGTAGACCAGGTCTCCACATTGAAATATTTGGGAACCAGTATAAATGACAAGTGGAACCTAAGAAAGGAAATATATTCCTGAATTGAACAAGCCCAAGTACTATACATGAATACGAATAAATTTTTCCATCGCACAAGTCTCCGAATAAGAATGGTAAAAGCGTATGTATTCTTCTTGTTATTGTATGGATGTGAATGCTGGACCCTTGACCCTGGTTCAGAGAAACTACTGGAATCTTTTGAAATGTACATTTATAGATGCCTTCTTCTCAACTCCTGGGTACAGAAAATAAAAAACACAGAAGTACTGGAAAGAATTAACAAAATGAAGGAATTACTAACCTCCATAAAAATAAGAAAATTTAATACTTCCGACATATAATGAAGGGTCCAAAGTAAGGCAAAATAAAGGGTAAACGATCGATCGGAAGAAGACAAAATTCATGGCTGAAGGACATAAAAAGGTGGTCTGGATGTGCTTCGAGTGATATTTTTCGAGCCGCAGTTTCTAAAGTTCACCTTCGTAAGAAGAGGAAGAATGCCCTGATTGGGGCTTTTATGCAATGAAAGATAATATTAATTTTTAAGGTTCCGTACGGAACACTTATAAGATCACTTCGGTGTCTGTCTGTCTGTCTGTCTGTCACACCCGATTTTCTCCGAAACTATTTGACATAGAGAGTTGAAATTTGGTGATAATATAGGAATTGATAGCCTCATCAGAGCCATATAATTTTGAGAGTTAAATTTTGACTATAGGGGTTAGTTTTGGGGGGTGAAATCGGAAGTGAAAAAAAAAATTTACTAGGTCATCGAGTGTGGTGTCAAATGAAAGCTTATATATATATATATATATATATATATATATATATATATATATATATATATATATATATATATGTATATATATATATATATATATATATATATATATATATATATATATATATATATATATATATATATATAATGTAATACTTGCGCGCACTTTTCTTTGTATTATTTTTAAAAAATCGCGAAAAAAAAACTGCTGCCTTATCTCGAAAAGTACTTATTAAAAAAATTTGAAAAAATGTTGAAATATTTTCCCCGAGGTGTAGATTGAACGAAAATTATCACGTCATTTAATAATTTATCTGGTAACAAAAATTTCAAGGTCATCAGATTTTAGTAAAGATTGGAAATAAGCTTTGTTGAAAACTCATTTGGGGTGTGTTTTGTGAAGTCACTGATCATTTTATACCTCTGTAACAAATTTTTTTATTTTAAAAGCAATCAACATACGGAATACTAATTGCGCAAGTTCAACTTGCACTTGACCGGTTATTTATGAATAGGGTTAATACATGATTTCCTGTGGTTCCATTCCTGGAACCATTTGTTACTGTTTTCATATATTTTCAGGCGAAATGTTAGTAAAAAAATAATGTTTTTAGCTTCCTAGCTAAGAAAATTATTGTATTAGTAAAAAAATCATCAACTAATATTTCTTGCATTAGCAATGAAATTAGATATCAATGTCAAATTTGGTACACTTGGAACTTACAGTTTTATACAATATTATTTCAAAGGAAGGGGAAGAAAGGGATTGGAGTTGAAACATTTTGTAAATTTTCAATGGAATTTTTCTAGCTATTATTGAAGAGGGTGGAGAGAGGGCTTGTACGGAGCAGCTTCCAATAAATCATGTTGTATGTATTGTCAGTGCAGATGTCGAAAAATATAAAAGCCCTGTTACTTTTTTATTTCTAATCTTATCAGGAATAGTATATCAAGAGGGCTAGAATGTGATTAATCTATGTTTCATTTTAAAACGAGATTATTTTTAATGATACATATACGAGATGTGAAGGATTCGAAAGAGAATGCGAGAGGTTAGCTTTTAATATATCAAAATTTAGTCGTATTTAGGGTTTTTATAACCAAGGACACATACATTATGTCTTTTACTGATTTTCAGTCTCATCAGAACTAATATGTGTAGGGGTTGGATATATAATTACACACTGACCTTAATCGATGGCATTCAAGTTTTCTCTCGTTTTGTTTTGCCAAGTTTACAATTATTTATTATACGATAAATTCAGTCTATCACGAAAGAACGTGTTAGCGAGAATTTATTTTTGGTAGATGCGATTCTAGCTATTCAACAAAAAAATCGGTAGAGAGAACCTTTGTCTTCGACGTATTTTAGTAAAAGTATCAGTCAATTCCGAACTTTCGTCGAAATCACTTAAAATACAAAACGAGTCACCTGTTTGCGCGTCGGTTCGAGACAGTCTTTCTTTGTTCCCATCCAAAGGGGCCTTAAATGACACATTCCGCGGCCGCTAAATATATTAAAAAGTCGGTGTTGTTTGTGAAGAAGTGGATAAATCATTTTAACGAGAGGAGGAATGTCGACGACTTGCCAAAACGTGGCTTGGTAGGCAAAGTCGGTATGAAAGTCGAAAAATGGATCGTGTCTTTGTTTTCATGGGACCCGAAATTCAAGCTGCGTCAAGGACCGGCAAAATTAAGAAAATTTGAGTTTGAATGTGTCCCATGAGACCATTCGACAACATCTTTGTGCTCTTGATGTCAAATTCCAAAGCACGTTGAAGAAACCTTTGCAGGGCGAAAATCACGTCACGAGGCGGCTTGTTTGGGCTCACGATAAAATACTAGAGTGGCTCTCACAATCGCCATACGCCAATTCTATTGAAAACATTTGGTCCCTTGTAAAGAGAAAGCTTAGAGGAAAGACTTTGATTCAGTTGTCTCGCGAGATTCGAAAAATTTGCAGAATATGCAAAAAATCTCGTCGACAACATCACTCGAAGATGCCAGGCGATAATTGATGCAGGAACCGATTGGACAACTTACTAAGGTGATTGTGCCGTTGTTAGCACACCAAGGAATACACTGATGGCAAAAAATGTTCTCGAAACACATTATTTCAAGAATAAGAACGTTCACGTTTTTCTTGGTTGTGTTTCGCAGAAAAATTAGTAAATAGGATTATTAAACAGAGAATTTATTAAACAAAGAAAGAAAAAATTTGTAACAACGTAATAGCTCGGAAAACAAAGTAAAATTCAATTGAATGTTAAGAAATATATAATCATATACACAAGACTTGTACGAAAAAATCTAATACATTAAAAAAACAATAGCGATGTCATTGTTTGCGACGAAGCCCAAAATCTTTCATTTTCAATATTCACACCTTTTAAAAATAAAGTTCCAGGTAAAAAAAATCAAACTTAGTATAATCGATATCCTCTCTAAATTGTCCTAATAAATATATTAAAAGGACAACACAATACTTAGACAAAAGATTAAATGCACAAAAATAAACAAGAAATGCTTCTATAGCTTTACATATGCGCGAATCAAATAAAAACCACGAATTTAACTTTGTTGTTACCCGAGAAAACCACTATCGCATACCCTAAGTAAAAGAAAAAAATAATATACAAAAAGTGTAAGGGTGTATTACATTATATATATTTTTGAACTTGTGTTTTCACACGCTGTTATTTGACACTCCACTTGATGACCTTGGCGTATTTTTTTTAATATACCAGATAAATTATCGTTATAATTTTCATTCAATCTATACCTTATGAAGAATATTTCAGAATTTTTTCAAATTTTTTTTGATTAGTACTCGCAGAGATAATATAACGAAAAGTTTGTGACGTATTACAGCATATATATTTTGGAACTCGATGACCTTGCAAAATTTTTTTACACTATTGATTTCACCCCGCAAAACTAGCACCTTAAATCAAAATTTTACATTCGCATCTACACGGCTGTGATTGGGCAATTAATTTCGATATTTGTGATAAATATCAACTTTCTATGTCAAATAGTTTCGGAGAAAATCGGATGTGACAGGCAGACGGACACCGAAGTGATCCCATAACTGTTAGATCTAATTACCGTAGAAGCCCAAGTTTAATGTAACTGTACAAATTTACGTTCTTTATAAATTATTTAGTTAAAAGTAGACAGCCCTTAAACTTTCTTATTACCCCTTTTTTTTAGTATTCCGTATGGAACACTTATAGGATCACTTCGGTGTCTGTCTGTCCGTCTGTCACACCCGATTTTCTCCGAAATTATTTGACATAGAAAGTTAAAATTTATCACAAATATAGAAATTAATGGACCAATCACAGTCGTATAGTTACGAATGTTAAATTTTAAATTAAGGTGCTAGTTCTGGGGGTCAAATCGATAGTCAAAAAAAATTTTTGCAAAGTGGCAAAGTGGGGTGTCAAATGAAAGCTTGTGAAAAAAAAACAGTTCAAAAATATATATGATATAATACTCGCGCACATTTTTCTTTGTATTATTTTTAAAAACTGGCCAAAAATCGTTGTCCCCCCACACTATCTCGAAAAGTACTGATCAAAAAAAATTGAAAAATTATCGAAATAGTCTTATATATATATATATATATATATATATATATGTATATATATATATATATATACATATATATATATATATATATATATATATATATATATATATATATACATATATATATATATATATATATATATATATATAATATATATATATATATATATATATATATATATATATATATATATATATATATATATATATATATATATATATATATATATATATATATATATATATATATATATATATATACATATATTTATATATATATATATATATATATATATATATATATATATATATATATATATTTATATATATATATATATATATATATATATATATATATATATATACATATATATATATATATATATATATATATATATATATATATATATATATATATATATATACAGGGTGTCCTATATGCATGGAATAATGATTCCACAGCATTTATTAATCAGTATATCAAAAAAATGTTTAAATAAAAGTTATATAGCGCATATGTTGAGGTTGACAATAAAATGTTTGGAACTGTCTGTTCGAAAAAATTGCGCCATCTTATTTTTTTTTTAAATGGAAAGCCCTGTATATATATATATATATATATATACATATATATATATATATATATATATATATATATATATATATATATTATATATATATATATATATATATATATATATATATATATATATATATATATATATATATATATAGGGTGTCCAATATGTATGGAATAATGATTCCACAGCATTTATTAATCAGTGTATCAAAATAATATTTAAATAAAAAGTTATATAGCGCATATGCTGAGGTTGACAATAAAATGTTTGGAACTGTCTGTTCGAAAAAATTGCGCCATCTTATTTTTTTTTTAAATGGAAAGCCCTGTATATTATTTTATTTTTGAGTTTTACTAAAAATTTTAGATATTATTTGTCTAATATATCATATGTCTAAAATGAACTGTTTTGGAATTATTGTCATTTGAAATTTAAAATACAAAAAAAAAAAAAAGACAAAAAAACTATTAACAAATACTCTAAGTTTATTTTTAAGGCAATAATTGTTCAAAATCTCTACCGTTAACAGCGAGGCAATGACCCAATCTGCCAAAAAATTGCATCCATACAAACCCATTCTGTTGCAAGAATTATCTGAAGATAACTTCGATAGCCACGTTGAATTTTGTGAGGTCCTGATGAAACGAATCAATAATGTCTTATGGAAGAGTTAACAGGCATAACTGCCGGTACTGGTCTACTGAAAATCCCCACTGGATAATCGACAGTCATTCTCAAAGACCACAGAAGATAAACGTGAGGGCTGGGTTTTATGGACGTTATATCATCATGGAAATCTTACAGGGCAGTGATATTTACGGTTACTTCAAGAGCAAGTTATTCCAACTTGTGCAGGTCTTTTTGCTTATGAAACTAATTTTGACACCCCTAACAGGAATCTCCTCACTATGAAATAAATGTTCGTAGATATTTGGATGCGATTTTTCCTAATCGATGGATAGGCAGAAGAGGTGCTGTAGAATGGCCTACAAGGAGCCCCGACTTTACGCCACTCGATTTTTTTTATGGAGTCATTTGAAAACCAAAGTTTACCGAAGTCGACCTGAAAACTGTAGAAGATTTACAACAAAAAATTCAAAATGAAGTAGCACAGATCACCCCGGATTCTCTGCAAAACTCTGTTCAGGGTGTTTATGACAGATTGGATCATTGCCTCGCTGTTAACGGTCGACATTTTGAGCAATTGTTACCTTAAAAATAAACCTAGAGTATTTATTAATAGTTTTTTTTTTTTTTTTTTAAATGACAATAATTCCAAAACAGCTCAATTTAGACATATGGTATGTTAGACAAATAATATCTAGAATTTTTAGTAGGACTCAAAAATAATATAAAGGGCTTTCCATTTTAAAAAAAAAATCAAGGTGACGTAATTTCTTCGAACTATAGCGGCCCGTGGCTCAGTGGTGTAGTACCTTGCTTACTGGGCAGAAGGTGGAGGGTTCAATCCCGCAGGTCGATATACTTATTTATTAAATTAATTAAGTATATTTGGCTTGGCTACGTACATAGGTAGTAGTTGTTCGCATAAATACAATAACGTCCGAGGTAGCACAACCACGTTGTCTAAAAGGTGCTGTGAAATACAGAAATGTATGTTTCGGCACTTGGACAACGTTGGGTAAAATCCCTACTCAAGCGGAGAGGTGAACGATAAAAAAAAAGAACTTGACAGTTCAAAACATTTTATCGACAACGTCAGCATGTACGCCGTATAACACTCTATAACTTTCATTTAAACATTTTTTTGATACGCTGATTAATATATGCAGTGGAATCATTATTCTATACATATGAGGCACTCTGTATATATATCTCTCGGATAGGTAAATAATGTAAATCTAGAATAACGATTTAAAATGTATGATTGGAAAGACATTTTATTAATATTTGTACATCTTATTCGCTTATTACACAGCCCCACAAAAAAAAAAAGTGGGGTATACTTTTGATGCGATATATCAGATCCGTAGTATTTTTGCCCGCTGATCACGAATCTGACGTCAGAATATCGCCATCACATCTCAATTTTTTTTCTAACCTCAAAAAATAGGTAAAAAAATTAGTAAAAATTAAGAAAAATATACTCCTAAAAAATTGATTCAAGCTTTTTCATGAATCCAAAGATGTATTAATATGTATTCGGACACGCTAAGCTAATATTCATCGGTTGGATTGAGCCATACAGTTCTGTTTTCTTTCTAACCTCAATAAATCAGACAGATATAGTGCTTCTCGAATGCAAAAACGAATTCAAATTAAAATTCAACCGATCCTTACCAAATTTGGTACACGGGGATTTTTTGGGTCGTTGATCACGAATCTGAGGTTGAATTTGCAAAATTCAAGATGGCAGATGTTTTCGCACCATTTTGAAACGCCGAGAAAATTCATCGGTCGATTTTTATTCTTCTACCTGCATCCAGGGCACCTCCACGTGGTGACGGTGGGCAACGGTGTTACTCCACTAGCCGGCAGAGTCCCTGGATAACGGCTTAGATGCCGTCATGGCAGGTAGAAGAAAGATAATTACGATGCAGGGACTCGGAAACCCAGTATCGGCGGTTGGTCAGGGTGGGAAAGCGGGCCCGCAGCCGTCGTCATCCAGCGACCGTAGCTCTTCATGTGTGGGTGACTTGGCTCATGTAGAGTATAATGCTACAAGAAAACGGTCTCACGGTACAAGGACTTTTCATAAGTGCGATAAAAACCGTGATTCATTTTGTTATATTTGCTGTCAACACGTATTGAGTAAAATGGGGTCATCGATAACGGATAAGATTAAAACCTTATATAAGGATTGTTTTAACATTGAAATACAACACCAGGATACAGATTGGGTTCCCCACATCATTTGCAGTTCTTGCAAAATAATGTTGTACATCAATAAGAAGGCGATTAAATATTCCAGACCAGCAATATGGAATAGACCATACAGTGAAAATGATTGCTACTTTTGTATGAATGTTGTATCTAGGCATAACCGAAAAAATAAAAGCACTATTACTTATAACGATGTTTCGACAGTAACAAGACCAACTAAACTAATTCCGTCTCCTGAACCACTTGATGCTGATGTTATGGAAACAAATGATTTCACCTTATCAGTTCATGCCGAAAAACATTGAGACTGTCGAAAAAGATTCAAACACTGTTACTAATGAATGTTCTAGTGACAACCTATCATATACTAGTGACACAGATAAAGAATTTCTACCATACAACCGTAAACCAGAACCAATACTCGTATCACAGTCAGAACTTAGTGATCTAGTCAGAGATTTAGGCTTATCCAAAGATGGTTCAGAGCATCTTGCTTCCTTTTTAAAGAAAAGACATTTACTTAAGCCAGAAGCTACGATTTCTTATTATAGAAACAGAGATGAAGAATTTCGAAAATATTTCACAATGGACGAGGAATTGTCACTTTCATATTGTACCGATGTAAAAGGTCTAATGGATGAATTTCAAAATAACTCATACGATCCTGAAGAATGGAGATTGTTCATTGATTCTTCTAAACCGAGCATTAAGGCAGTTTTGCTGCATAATACCAACGTTTACGCTCCCATTAGATTGCTCATTCCACAGTTATGGAAGAGCAATAAGAAAAAATGAAGCAGCTTTTGATAAAAATAAAATATGCTGATCATAACTGGAAAATTTGTGGAGATCTGAAAATTGTAACAATATTGCTTGGCCAACAGTCAGGGTTTACACTTTATCCCTGTTATAAATGTCTGTGGAATAGCAGAGACAGGGAACGTCATTATAAGAAAAAAATTTGGCCAACAAGAGAATCGTTCACTCTTGGTGAAAATAATGTATTGTTTCCACCATTGGTAGATCCAGGAAAAGTTCTTATTCACATTAAGCTTGGACTTATGAAGCAATTCACGAGAGAGCATTAGATACAAACGGCCCATGTTTCAAATATTTGCATAAAAAATTTCCGAAATTTTCTGAAGCTAAAATTAAGGCAGGCGTATTTGACGGGCCACAAATAAGAAAATTGTTTCAAGATTCATTATTTGTTACTAAAATGAATAAAGTTGAAAAAGCTGCTTGGCTTAGTTTTAAAGAAGTCGCAACAAACTTTTTGGGAAATAATAAAAGTCCTAAGTACAAAGAAATAGTCGAGAAAATGGTAAAAAATTTTCAAACATTAGGTTGCTTAATGAATCTAAAATTACATTTCCTGGACTCCCACATCGATGATTTCCCAGATAATCTTGGTGACTACAGTGAGGAGCAAGGGGAATGTTTTCACCAAGATCTGAAAATCATAGAAAATCGGTATCAAGGACGGTGGGATGACCATATGCTAGCGGACTATTGCTGGTCGCTAAAAAGAGAAACAAGTCCTCAAAAGCGTTTGGGCAGAAAGCCTTTGAATAGGTCATTCGCGGAAAAAAGAACAAGATACAGCCAAAAAAAGGAAAGTTAGGCGCGGGTCTAACCTTCGCAATTCTAGGGCTTAAGGGTCTACTATTTGAGAGTATATGGTTTAAAAGTCCTGGTTTTGAGTTTATTGGGTCTCATTTTTAAAGTTACAGGGTTATTGAGGTCTATTTTTTGAGGTTACAGGGTGTGGGAGTCTAAGGTTTCAGGGTTTAGGGTTTAAGAGTATCAGGTTTGAGGATTCCCCAACTGTATACCAAATTTGGTAGGAATCGGTTGGTTTTCAAAAATTTTGTCCGCCATCTTGGATCCGCCATTTTTAATTTTGCAAATCCGACCTTAGATTCATGATCAGCAACCCAAAAAAACCCCCCGTGTACCAAATTTGGTAAGAATCGGTTGAATTTTAATTTTAATTCGTTTTTGCATTCGAGAAGCACTATATTTGTCTGATTTATTGAGGTTAGAAACAAAAAAAAGAACTGTATGGCTTAATCCAACCGATGAATATTAGCTTAGCGTGTCCGAATACATATTATTACATCTTTGGACTCATGAAAAAGCATGAATCAATTTTTTAGGAGTATATTTTTCTTAATTTTTACTAATTTTTACCTATTTTTTGAGGTTAGAAAAAAATTGAGATGTGATGGCGATATTTTGACGTCAGATTCGTGATCAGCGGGCAAAAATACTACGGATCTGATATATCGCATCAAAAGTATACCCCACTTTTTTTTTTGTGGTGCTGTGTTATCACACGAATGGTCACGAATGCCTGACTCTCGGGTTAACATGAAAAACGAGCACCAAACTTTGATAAAAGTTTGGTGCTCGTTTAAGTCTAAAAAACCACTTGCTTACAAAATTCAAAATGCATCAATCATTTTAAATAAGATTTTTACCGGCTCCTAGCCTATTACCCCTTAGTTATTTATCTGAAATATATTTATTTGAAAAAAAAAAACATGAAATTCAACAATTTTAACATAAAACTTTATTCACAAAAATGGTGTATTTTCGGCTCAAAGCCATTTTGCCTCTAAGGCATTTTTTTAAAAATTTCAAAACAGAGGCTGATCAAGGATTTTCTTCAGGGAAAAGAGCAGTATCATAAAATATATGAATCATCAGTCTGATATATTTACCAAAACTACTGTAAGTTAATTAAATTAAATATTTTCACTGTTGAATCGATACTTCTATGAATATTAAAAAGCATTAGGCAATTAATTGAGTGATTAAAAAATTCTATAATTTCGTCATTAATTTATAGTCAAAAGTTCAGTTAGAGCAGAGTATGCACATAAAGCCTCTCTCCGGAAAAATAAAAACCTAAAGGTGTCTAATTTGCGATGGGGCACTATATTTCATAAGTACGACTACACTTGAAAATACGCCTGATAAATTTGGCAGTATATTAAGTCTATGAAGGGTTCTACCTACGCTAAGTAAAAATGAGTATTAAATTTTCTATTGATATAGAATAACAGAATAAAGGCAAAAAATTTACATAATAAGCACTACGAAACTATAGTGGCTGTGAGGGGAGCTACAGTATTCCAGAAATATAAGCATCGTCTTTTTTTGTATTGTAACTTGTTAAACATGAATCTAATGCCCAAATTGCTTAATATTGGTATGCTATTTTTTCCAATCAATTCAAGGTACTAACAATAGAAAATAATTTCATAAAAATTGACAACTTTGAAGATATTCCTACTTGAATATCCAGTAAAATAAATTTAATAGGAAAACCGTTGTTTTGCTTAAGAAAATATTTAATTTGATAAGTTTCTAGAATTTTTTTTATTTTTTTTTAATACTTGTAATCATCACCTGTGGTGGTACTAAATTATTCGCAGAATAAACACTTGCTCCTGAACTAACGGTGTTTAGGTTAGTATCCAAATTATAAAATATCCTTGTTAATTGTCCGGCCAACTCTACAGTCTCTTTCTCCCATCTCACATAACATGCTCGAAATTCTGGAGTAAGTTCTTTTTCTATTTTTCCTAGACTGGAACCTGTAAAATTTTAAAGAATCGTTTAAAAGCAAGGCAGAATATTTGGAAAAATCGCTAGAAAACGCTAAATTTTTCAAAAAAGACTAGTTATAAAATAGAATGGAAGATATACACGACGATATCGTTCTAGAATAAAATAAGTGGCAAGATAAAATTAAGCAAAACACGTAAAGAAAAACAAACAAGAAGAAAAGAAATGGAGGTCTGAAGGATTAGAATATAGAAAATGTTCTATACCAGTAGATGATCAAATTAGGCACGAAGAACTGTGCCAACTTGGAAAATTTAAAAATATTAATGTAAAAACATTGAAAAGGAATTAATCAAATGTAAGGTATGCAGAAAATTGAAACATTTTAAGCATTCAGTTAAAAATAAGAGAGCAGTTGTCAATATATTTTTTAAGTTATCTACAATTATGCATAGAATTTTTTAGTTACTTCAATTTTAGTTATGTCATAAATTGGGTCGGATGTTAGGACCTGTCAATGCATAAAAATTGTTTCCGCTGCTATGTGGACTGTTCTTTTTTTTTGGTTACTTTAAAATCTAAAATGGTTTTTGTATAAACATGTTATGTTGTTTTACGCTTTTTAGTTAACTAATACCAACGTGTAATTTTTTTTTTAATATAGTAATTAGTTTTTTTATTTCCTTCAATTAATGATATATATCGGATATACATTCAGCAATATATTTAAAATCCTTGTAAATTGCGCTTCCGACCGAAACTGAACTTGACAGGTTATAAATAATTTCTATATTTCATGTCGGAGAAAAAATAATATCCGATATAAGCGACGTTTGTGATGGTTACAAGACTGTATAGTCAATATTGTTATTTAGTAATTTAAAGTCTAGCAGAAATTATATATTTTTGTATATATATATATATATATATATATATATATATATATATATATATATATATTATATATATATATATATATGTTATATATATTAGGGTGACCGCAAAAAATCGATGTCGGAATTTTGTTCGTCTGGACCCCACAAAACGATTCCCCTTTCCAGATATTGAGATAGCCGAAATTTAAGCTCGATTAAACGACGTTAACTCGTGCCGCTCGTCGCTCAAAGTTTGAAAAAATCCAAATTTTTGGCCAAAAAGCTGACATATGGAGCCATAACTCCAGAACGGTAAATAATAGAAACACGCTTAATATCTCAAAAGAAAGCTAATGTTGTTCTTCAAAATTTATATTCTATACATAATTGTTGTTATTTTAAGTCAAACCGAGTTACAACAGCCTTTAGTCCCAAAAACGTGACCTGGTACCAGTAGGAGAATGTTTGGGAGTATTCTAAGAATTTTACGGGTTTTTTAAATAATGTGTCTCGGAATTAACATTTTTTTGTTAAAAAGTATTTTGGAACTCAATTTTCAAACATAAAGAGCCTTTTGTTCAAATTTAATCTTTTGTTATATGGGGATTACCTGACTAGTTTACCAAAGAAATACCCGTTTGACAGGTAAAAAGGAGGGTGAATCTAATTTCTATTTTAGGGATGGTGATTTTACTTCAGCGTACAACCGACCTTTTATTTATTCAGTTTAGTTTCTAAAGTGCCTTTGAGCTGGTAGATCGAACAATTATCTAGTGAAGATATTTTAAAACGTTTTTTTTTTTTTTTTTCAATTTTCCAAGTGTGTGTGTTATTGTTTTTATAACTATTATAGTATTATTTTAAAAGACATTTGAAAACATTTTATTGAAATTAAAGTTTGCAATATATTTTGTTTCATTTTCCAAGTTAACTGTTATTTACCTATTGGCCTCTGAAATGGCATCCACATCAGGTGTACAAAGCCGGACCAAGGATAAAATATTTCTTGTGGGTTACCCCATTCACCAGATCACCGGTTGTAAACTACCCTCAAATCGTCAAGTTTTGTGTGCTTTATTTTATAATTTACGTACTGTGAAATTAACTGTAAGAGAATCAGCAAAACTTACAATACGAGAAGTATTCATTTTTTGGGAGAAAAACTCGAATCCCGACTAAACATGAGTAAGATGCAATTATTAAGCTGGAAAAACTTCACGCCGAGTGGAGAACTCTTCAAAAAGACCGGAAGAAAACATCGAAAACGGCCAAGAACAAATTTAAACAGTTTGTTGAAAAGTTGGATGATCTCTTTGATATTGCTCAACAAGATGCCTTGGCTCTGATGAAATCGGAAGAAGATAAGGCGTTTTTCTCGTGAAACAGAGACAGAAGGGCCGCCCAGGTTCCATGACTGGAGTGGATCTCAAGTTGTCTCGAGCTGAAGAAATCAAGGTGCAAAAGGAACTTGCAAAAATGAACCGACAAATCGAAGAAGCAACTTTTGATATTGGTGAGTTTTTTTTTTATTATTAGTATTCTAAAAAATAGATAAACAAATAAGTAAATAGTTTCATTATAATTGAAAGAAAATTGTACATGAGAGCATGATTTGGCATCTTTATGATTGAGTTTATATTTTTTAAATAATACCTTTTGATAATTAGAAGTAGGTAATTTAGTACCTATGTATTATTACTATTCTGCTAAAACGACAAGTTTTAATAGTTTTTTTTTTCTCTTTCTTTTGTTGCTTCTTAGAGACGGATGATGAAGACAAGTTCGAAGAAGGAGAAGAAGACACTGAAGAGGACAGCATCTACCAGGAACTTGAGAGCTTGGAGGAAATGGACATCCCTGAAGAAGCTGCAGAAGATCCAGGACCATCTGAGAGCAAGAGGATGAAAGTTTCATTTGCAAGGGGCGTTAAAGAGATTTTTTAAACATGAAATTGTCCATTTTATTAGATCGATGTAAGGTATCCGACAGAAATGCCACGAGAATTTTAATAGCTACTCTAGAAGCACTAAACCTTGACCCCTTTGAGTATAAAGTCTCGAAAACTTTATTACATGATAGAAGGCAAATGTTCAGAGAACAATATAATAAAAAAATTTTTGATAAATTAAACATTCCTGAAAAAGAGCCCGTGGTTGTCCATTGGGACGGTAAACTTTTACCGGGTGTTTTAAAAAAATGAACAATGTGAGCGAATAGCTATAGCCATTTCATATGGCGAAAAGGAACAGCTGCTGGGAGTTCCTGTAACAGCAAACAGCTCTGGAGAGGAGCAAGCCGTAGCCGTATATGAATGCCTACATGAATGGGGTCTTCTCAACACCGTCAAGGCGATGTGCTTCGACACTACAGCATCCAACACGGGAAGACTCGTCGTCGTCGTCAATTTAAGATGTCTAAAGAAGAAGAAAGTTCTGTGCGTGCCATTTCTGTTTTCCTAGTTAAAAATTTATTGTAAAGCTTGGTTCAATGCTCCAAAAGCTCATCTTGCACCAAAGCAAGATTTAGGTATTTTGCATAGTCTGTTAGACTATAAAGGATGTGACAACGCCATTGCAGAAATAGCCCTGACCAAATTTTCGAACCATTTGTGGTATTTGAATGCAAAGTTGGTGGGATTATCGTTTTTTGATCCCACCATTACAGACGATGAAAAGTTGTTAATGGCTAATAAATTGCTCAGTAGCACAGATGAACCATCACAGCACGCTAGGGTTGTAAATCCAAAAGTTAGGAAAGAAAACTTAAAAGAGGTAGTTGATGGAGGATTGGTAAATTTTACTTACCAAAGAAACGTTTACATTCTTTGACCAATTTAATATAAAAACAGATTTCCTAAGACAACATCCAAACACCTGGCCTCAAAATAATGACTTCCAAGAAGGATTGAAAATTGTCAAAACATTAAAAGTAGTTAATGATATGGCTGAGCGTGGTGTTAAATTAATAACCGAATTTAACGACCTTCTGACAAAAGATGAAGACCAAAAGCAATATGTCCTGCAAGTTGTAAGTAAATGCCGAGCATTATATCCTGACGTTTCAAAAACTACTCTAGAATAGATTAGATAACTATGTAAAATTATCAACTCATGTAGGTACTACGTCTGTATCTTTTCTGTGTCTGTTTTGTATGTATTATATACCTAATTTTTATATTTTAAAATAAAAAATGTCATTAGACTTATCAGTATTACTTGTTTTTTTATTATATTTCTACTTTAAACTCAAAAATATATACCAAAAAAAAGCATAATTTATCACTTAATAACAAAATATACGAAGTATGCTCCTAGTGGTACCAGGTCACGTTTTTGGGGCTAAAGGCTGTTGTAACTCGGTTTGACTTAAAATAACAACAATTATGTATAGAATATAAATTTTGAAGAACAATATTAGCTTTCTTTTGAGATATTAAGCGTGTTTCTATTATTTACCGTTCTGGAGTTATGGCTCCATATGTCAGCTTTTTGGCCAAAAATTTGGATTTTTTTCAAACTTTGAGCGACGAGCGGCACGGGTTAAAACGTCGTTTAATCGAGCTCAAATTTCGGCTATCTCAATATCTGGAAAGGGGAATCGTTTTGTGGGGTCCAGACGAACAAGATTCCGACATTTTTTTTTTCCCCTCTATGAGATTCGGTCACTCTAATATATATAAATATATATATATATATATATATATATATATATATATATATATATATATATATATATATATACATATATATATATATATATATATATATAATATATATATATATATCTATATATATATATATATATATATATATATATATATATATATATATATATATATATATATATATATATATATTATATATATATATATATATATATATATATATATATATATATATATATATAATATATATATATATATACAGGGTGTCCCATATGAATGGAGTAATGATTCCACAGTATTTATTAATCAGTGTGTCAAAAAAATGTATAAATAAAAGTTCTAGAGTGTTATACGGCGCATAAGCCGACATTGACAATAAAATGTTTTGAACACGAAGAAATTACGCCATCTTAATTTTTTTTAAATAGAAAGCCCTGTATATTATTTTATTTTTGAGTCATACTAAAAATTCTAGATATTATTTGTCTAACATACTATATGTCTAAATTGAACTGTTTTGGAATTATTGATATTTGAAATTAATATCATAATGGTACATTTAACAGAAACTGAAAGAATCACTTTGACAGTGATGGTTTGTTACGGAGACCGTAGAAGAACACAGCAGGAGGTGTGTGATCTTTTTAATGCAGAATATCAGAATAGAGAACCTATTACCCAATCCGTAGTTAGCAAAACATTAAAACGATTTAGATAATCAGAACATGTTAAGGATCAGTCTAAATCTAGACTATATTACAGAACATCTCCATACAGCCACTCATTAGCTTTGTCTAGACCACAACATAAGTAAAGGCACCTTAAATCGTATACTGAATGAAGAAAAATTGCATCCATACAAACCCATTCTATTGCGAGGTCATGATGGAAGGAATCAATAATGATCCTAACTTAATTCATAATATCGTTTTTTCTGATGAGGCCACATTTTGTCTTAACGGAAGACTTAACAGGCATAACTGCCGGTACTGGTCTACTGAGAATCCCCACTGGATAATCGACAGTCATTCTCAAAGACTACAAAAGATAAATGTGTGGGCGGGGATTTGTGAACGTCATATCATTGATCCCTTTCTTATCAATGGAAATCTTACAGGACAGCGGTATTTACAGTTACTCTAAGAGCAAGTTATTCCAACTTGTGCAGGTTTTATTCCCGATGAAAATAATTTGGATACCCCGAACAAGAATCTGTGGTATCAACAGGACGGAGTACCTTCTCACTATGATACCAATGTTAGTAGATATTTGGATGCGATTTTTCCTAATCGATGGATAGACAGAAAAGGTGCTTTAGAATGGCCTCCAAGGAGTCCCGACCTTACGCCACTCGATTTTTTTTAGGGAGTCATTTGAAAACCAAAGTTTACCGATGTCGATCTGAAACTGTAGAAGATTTACAACAAAGAATTCAATATGAGGTAGCACAGATCAACCTGGATTCTCTGCAAAACTCTGTTCAAGCTGTTTACGACAGATTGGGTCATTACCTCGCTGTTAACAGACATTTTGAGCAACTGTTACCTTAAAAATAAACCTAGAGTATTTATTAATAGTTTTTTTTTTGTCTTTTTTTATTTTAAATTTCAAATGACAATAATCCCAAAACAGTTAAATTTAGACATAATAATAAATAATATCTAGAATTTTTAGTAGGACTCAAAAATAAAATAATATACAAAGCTTTCCATTAAAAAAAATCAATAAGGCGTGATTTCCTAGAACAGGCAGTTCAAAATATTTTATTGTTAACGTCAGTATGTGCGTCGTATAACACCTATAACTTTTATTTAAACATTTTTTTGATACATTGATTAATAAATGCTACAGAATCATTATCCCATATATATGGGGTACCCTGTATATATATATATATATATATATATATATATATATATATATATATATATATATATATATATATATATATATATATATAAAGGAGTGTAAATTAATCTTGAAGGTTTTTCTAAGAGAGGGCGTAACTTGTATTATATCGCATCGGGGCATACTGTTGCTATATTCATGGTGAAACACCATCATTTGATTTTAATTTTTAGTATATGTTATTTTTTTCGAAGTGTAAACGACATATTTTTTTTAGCACTGAATATGTCGAATTATGTGCCAACAAAACACCATTTGCAGAAAGTGTTATTTTTCGAAGAAAAGCGCTGCTGAAAGTTATCGTTTACTATGGGAAACCTATGGTGATTATATTCTATCGAAAAGTTTAAAGATGAAGGCCCGTGCCAAATGTAAAAAGAACTTGCAGAATCATTAGAAGTTGATCGCACAACCATTTTCAAGCACTTACATGCACTGGGAATGATTCAAAAGCAAGGAAATTGGGTGCAGTACGAATTGAAACCGAGAGACGTTGAAAGGCGATTTTTCACCTGTAAACAACTGCATTAACGGCACAATCAGAGAGGTTTTTGCTTCGTATCGCAACTGGTAAGGAAAAATGGATACCTTACAATAATCCAAAGCGCAAAAAATCATGCAGGAAGCCCGGTGAACCATCAGCATCCTCTCCAAAGCCGAATATTCATGACTCCAAGCTTATGGTATATATCTGGTGGAATCAGCTGGATGTAGTGGATTATGAACTACTCTAATCCAACGAAACTCTGATTGGGGAACGTTACTGACAACAATATTAGGAATTGAGCCAAGTGTCAAAGGAAAAAAAACGATCGCAATATACCAAAAGAACTGGCAAAGTGATTTTTCAACATGACAACTCTCGGCTACACGTTGCAAAACCCGTCAAGGAAACGCTAGAAGCGCTTGGATGGAATGTCCTACCTCACCCAGCGTACTCACCAGACATTGATTCTTCTGATTATCACTTATTCCGATCGACGACGCACGGTCTGTCTGAACAGCGCTTCAATTCTTATGATACCAAAAAATGGGTGGATTCGTGGATAGCCTCAAAAGATGAGTCGTTCTTTCAGCATGGTTTTCATATGGTGCCACAAAGATGGATGAAAGTAGTGGCTAGCGATGGATAAAATTTTGAGTAATCAATTTGTAACCATTTTTTTACAATAAAGCGATATTTTTATCGAAAAATTCCTCAAAATCAATTCAGACACCCAATAATACTATCTATTCCAAAAATTTTAAATAAAACACAGTTTTACATATATAACCAAAAACAATACACAAACAATATTATTTTTTTAATGGGATACAATTTACAGGGTGTTATGAAAATCGTTTAATATATCGAAACTGATAAATACTTATATGAAAATATATTATAGAGAACCAGTGATAAGAGCATTTCCGTCTGATAGATGACAAATTTCCTGAAACATCCTAAAAAAACTCTTTAGGTTATGTTAGCATTCCCGTTACTGGTAAGCTTACTATAATCATTTCGAATTTTACATTTTTAATGTAAAAAAAAATAATGATTGGTACTGCGAGCATTAATTATCCTTTAAATAAAGATATTTGAGAAGTTTCAGTTGATTCGACTTGCTGGTTCAAGAGAAAAAAAATTATGAAATTTGCTGAAAATTTATAGGTTGTAATGGAGACCTAATTTGATTAATAACATATATCATTTATCATGTAACGATAAAAGAATGATAAAAATTTTATATAACATGCAACAATGCTATCTTGGGAATGTGAAATTTTTGGCACAATGACACTATTCAGTATAAATCACTACTAAACCAAATACTTTATTTTTGCCCTCGATGCGCGTTTCGCAAAACATGTTAGCTTCATCAGTAACGATGACTGACCTGACAATCATCGCTACATGAACCTGAACTAACATGCTTAGCGAAACGCGTGTCAAGCGCAAAAATAAAGTGGTTGGTATAGTGGTGATATATATTGAGTAATGTAACGAAGCCTGTAGAAACTACACACCAACTTTTATTCACTTCTCCTGGTTAAATTTCCAGTGATAAGTAATAATACTTCATCATGTGCAATGAAAATACCTAATCTGTCGTTATGGCTTTATAGACGTGGCAATACAGCCATTGGAAACGTTTTGCGCATACGCTGCTCCAAAAATAAGATGCATTTATTTTTTACGTGTTTCACTACATTCGGCTAAACAAAAATTTTTAAAATTTTTCTTCTCTTCACACCCTATTCATGAGGACAATGTCGCACCTTTATACTAAATTATCTGTTACTACGAAAGTTTCAATCATTAAAAAATTGAATTTGCTGTATAGACAGAAGTTAACCCAACCTAAAGATTTCATATCTCTATTTTGCAACGTTGCCACGTTTATTACTTATAATACATGTCTTTTAATATATTTTTAACAAATAATTAATATCTTTGATTGTGTTAGCCGATACTTGTTGGAAATTCATAATAAAATTATATAAAAACAACACTATGTTTTAATTTCCAATATATTTAAAGTCACTTGACAATTGTTTCACCATACAATGGCTTCTTCAGAAGTACTTCTGAAGAAGCCATTGTATGGTGAAACAATTGTCAAGTGACTTTAAATATATTGGAAATTAAAACATAGTGTTGTTTTTATATAATTTTAAATAATTAATATATTGGATCTATTCGATAACGATAATAATTAATCGTAGAATCAATAAAGTGTGCTTCTATTCAACCCAACTAGTCACCCATTTTAATATAATAGGCGTGTATATTTTTGGGTATCGGAAATATAGGGTCTACGTCAGGGGTGCTCAAACTTGAACTGCTGGCGATCTACCTCAATATTGTTAGACTACGATCGATCGACTCTGAGAGGCTGCAAGTAAGTGCGATGCAGGATTGTCGTCTAGGTAGGGTGTATCGTGGCATAGATATTAGTTTTCCGCACAATATGCATTTTTTTAGTCAAGGTAAGTGTAGGTCTGCTCTAAAATGTCAATGAAAAAACTCATAATTATTCAAAATTACGAGTTTATTGGTTCTTACAAAACAAACGAGTTCTAGTGTCTAAACTTAACTAAAGAGTGACTTTGGATGTTGAAGCGTGGCACTGCATGTCCTCAGCATACTTTTCATAAGATGGTACGTAATTACCGAGTGCTAATCGCAAGCATGATGACATATGTTCGTCAGTTAGTCGATTGCGACTTAATTATCTTCATTTCAGAAAATGCAGACTTGCACAAGTAAGTTGACCCAAACATTGCCGTCAGTTGAAGGGCGATTTGCCTTAGATTCGGATATTTATCTTCAGATATAAAACACCAGAATTTTGCATCAAATGCTGTGGTTTTGAGATGTATATCTGATATAATCTGCACTAACTCATTTTCAACAGAACATGTTAAACTGACTTGCTATTTCAGTAACTAATTCCTCAATGTTTTTACACGAAAAAGGATAACTCATAAATGATGCGATATTTGCCAATTTACTGAAATCATAAAAAACGTATTTCGAATTGGCCCAAAATATTTGATAATTCTGCCTCATAAATATCATAATTCAACTGAGGAATCCTTGCTTTCAAAGACGGAAAATTTTTCAGATCCTTTCTTTTCAGTTGATCTATCATAAGTTGCAATTTACTTTTGAATGCGTTTATTGCGCTAATCATCTCAATAATAGTTTTTCCTTTACCTTGAAGCTCCAAATTAATGGTGTTTAAATGCATTGTGATGTCTGTCAAAAATGCCAAATCAGTCAGCCATTTTCCGTTTTTCAGCATCTGAGTGTCATCACCTCTTTCGTCCAGAAAAGCTGTTATTTCGGACAATAATTCTTGAAACCTTTCTAGGAATTTTCCGTGACTCAACCACCTGACGTCCGTGTGAAGAACTAAATCAGTGTGTTTAGCTGACTCACTATCTTCCAACTGCAATTAAAGAACCGTCGTTGCAAGCTACGTGCACGGATAGAATTCACAATTTTTATTGCAATGCCCATAATCTCCTTCATGTTTAGAACTTTTGAACACAAAACTTGTTGATGTATAATGCAATGAAAGGAGAAAAATGAAGGGAGATCATCATTAGCTCGATACAACGCCACAAAACCGTTTTCGTTTCCATTCATTGCTGGTGCTCCATCGGTTGTAATGCACACTAGTTTATATATTGGTAGCTTGTAGTTTGTTACAAAATTGAAGAAAGCGTCATATATATCTTCGCCATGGATCTTTCCTTTCAGAGAATCATTGTCAAAAACTCTTCCTTAGCCAACATGTCATTGAATACCATTCGAATAAAAAGACACAGCTGGGCAGTGTCTGTCATATCGATGGATTCGTCGAACTGTAAAGAAAAGTATGTACATTCCATGATATCATGTTTTAATTTATCTGCCATGTCCTGACTCATGACTTCAACACGCCTTGTGACAGCCGGACAAGATAACTGAAGTTCTCTAATAGCAGACATAATCTCGAAGTCTCGAATGTTCCCGTCAAACACGCCTCCCGAAGTTTCTAGAAAAATCGGCGGGAATCAAAAAACGCGGCTTTTGTTTGACAAGTACCGCGCGTTCCTTTGATAAAGCCCCTTTTGCCGCTAGCAGGGGATTATTACGATAAAAGAAAGTGATGAGGGGGTTATTCTGGCTTAATTGTGGATCTAATAAATTTTAGTAGTTTATTCATTACATTTTGTTTTAGTTACCTAAAACAAAATCTGTGAATAGTTCTATATCGAAATTTTTTTTTTTCTCGAGATCGACTCAAAAAGCACTGGCGATCGACTTGTCGATCGCGATCGACCGTTTGAGCACCCCTGGTCTACGTTAATCACATTTTATATAACATACGATTATATACCCTATAGCTAAATTAAATAGTGACCGTGATAATGGCATCTAACATAGTGGCATTCTTTAATGTTTAAAGTATGAATTTTTAAACAAAATGGCTTTCATGTTTAGTATTTCAATTTCGCTCCAAAAATGATAACTTTCGTTAAGCGTGTATTTGTACGGATAGAATCCTTGCAATGCGACAATAATGAGAAAGCCGTCCGTACAACTTTTGTCAGTCAACATTTAAATACGTAATTTCATTTAACATAAAAGTACAATATACTCGTAATTGGTTAACTAGTCTCTAGGGAAATCGTTGGATCTCTGCAGCAGAAGCTATGCGACAATTGTGCGGATACCAATGGACCAGTTATAGATTAACTTTAAATAAATGACTTCTAAATGACTTTTAGTTAATGATTGAAGTATTAGATAAATTTAGTTCGATCTTGATGAACAAACTGGCTTACTGAAATTTGTCGGTTAGAAATTTTCGGCCAGTTGTTCGGTGAAAATTTCGCTATTTTTTTTTATAAGTATAGCACTACTGTTGCAGTTGTGTGTTGTAGATTAATTTTAAATAAATGCTTTCTGAACGACTTTTAGTAATTAATTAAAATATTAGATAGATTGATTTAGGTGTTAATGTACAAATTGGCTTACTGAAACTTGTCGGTTAGAAGATTTTTTGCCAGTTGTTCGGTGAAAATTTCGCACTTGTGCTGCAGTGAAATCCCAAAAACGTTACAGGAGAGACGTGTGTGCGGTAAAAATAATTCACGTTGGTATTGAATCATTGAAAATTGTACTCGGTGGGAAACACTCTCCTAGGAAGATAATTCCAAAGGGATGAGGCTTTCCATATAGAGGAATTCTTAAAAAGGGTGGTATGAGAATTGACAAGCTGATTCTCATACGGATGTGATGTATTAACGCAAGATATACTCCTAGCATGGCTCGGTCTGGGAGGAATTAAGCGGCTGACATACTTTGAACAGTTTCCAAGAGAGTACTTGTAGAGTAAGCTCCAAAATGTTCAAGTGCGTTGTTCCAAACATGTATGAGATAAATTAGAAGACCTGTTGATATTGCTTACGAATCTATATTAAATCCTTCCAAATATTTTCAAATAAGCTGATTGACCTTTTCCATAACTTTCCACGTCATTAAAAGCAGTGCGATTGGTTCGTAATTGTTCGGCAAGGTCTTCTTTCTTACATTTTTGAGGTATAGGCTGAACTGTGGCGCATTTTCAATATTAAAGAAATATTCCTTTTCTGTAGAATAGATTGGGAAGTCTACTGAAAATTAGTGTATTTTTTGGGTACTATGGCATGTATTCCAGAAGCGTCAGCTTTTTTGAGGCCTAGCGCTAATAAAGGTTAGACTAGAAGGTAACATTTCTCAGTCGAGAATAAGACATTAACAAACACGTCATTTTATTTAGGTACTTTTAATTTAGGACTCTAGAACAGATACAAAAATACAGATAATATTCCATTTAAAAACTTTCAGTGAATATTATCCCACATTTTTTTTACTTGGTGTAATTAAAAATAAGTTTAAAATGTCCACTAATGGAGGAAGAACTTTTGTAGAAGAATAATGCACTAAATGAAAAATAAACAACCAAATACTATTTTAAATGTGTTAATAGTATCAGAATTTAAATAGTCGAAATCACGAATGCGGAAGTGCTGAATTCAGTAAGTAAAGCAGAATGTCCGTATAGCATTACAGAGAATACGAGTCAAGATGGTAGAATATATTCTGAGACATGGAGATTTAAGGCCAGATAAATAAGGTAGAAGTAAAGCTAAATTAATAGTGTACACGGATAAATAGATAGTGTATACGGAAATAAGAAATCTAGCGCAGAATCGCCAAGTATATAAAGTTATATCTAAACGTAGATTAGCAGACTTTATGCAGTTTCTAATTAGACAATTCCTAATTTTTTAAATTTTTAAGATAATAGTTACATACCGTCTTTATTTTCCCAATAGCCCTTCAAAATATGCCAACAGTTGGTCAGCCTTACAAATGCGTAAATAAAGTCCTTGGTAGCCCATGGTATTCCTTGGGAATGAATATTAGAAATTGTAGTACAGGGTTTTAAAATTTCAGATCTATTTCGGATACAGAGGTTTTGGATGTTACGAAAGCATGGTCTATTGCGGTTTTCTATATGCAATTTGTTCAGCTGTCAGGCAACTCCGTTCAAGGAATTTGACGAAATTTTCTTGAGTCGTTACTTCAGATGTGTCCTGTAAAATTATATTTGTGTATACTTAATACGATCTCCAAGAGTAAATTGGCAGTTTTAAAAAATCAGTTTTCACTCTGTAAAAATTCTAATATGATAATAAGGATATTTATTACTACTACCAGATTTTCATAAATTCTAAGTTTTTAATCTAGATCTTGGCTGACTTGCTGTTAAAGTTTCTGACTCTAGATATTTATAGACATTGCGCACGGTGAGCGGCTAGAGCCTTTAGGTTTGACATAAATTACGACAAAATCGGCCATAGCAGCATTTTTCCTGATCGCTCAAAGTTTAATTTCCCGCAGAGAAGAAAATCGGATTTGCTTTTTTTTTTTACGTAAGATATGCTATTTGTAAAATTTATGTAATTGATAAATTTAAAGAAGGAATAAGAATGTGTCAGGTGGGACAAATATGATGAATACTCGCGCGTTCTAATGCGCGAATACTCTTGCATGTACATATGTTTCTATACATAATACATTCACTGAAAAACCCACATACACATCCATAAATATATATATATATAATATATATATAAACTATATATATATATATATATATATATATATATATATATATATATATTATATATACATAGTCGAACACGTATAATCTGTGTATTTTATATATACTTTTAAAAACTGAATGCACATTGAGGTACCATGCGAAGCCAACTAATAACACGTAGGCTGAAAAGTTTTTGGTCTGACACATAGATGTCGTCGTTTTCAAAAAATCCATATGATTTTTATGAAATACCAACCTTCAAACGATACGTATCAAAAAATTTTATGACATTTCGAAGACTAGTTTACAAGTTTACAGTGGTTTTAGTGACGCTACTTTTGATATTTTCAAAACGATGGAAAAAATCGAATTTTGTGTATGTCTGTGTGTTGATTAAACCATCTTTTTTGATGGAAACAATACCGTTCAAGCAAAGCAATGGTTTCATAAGTGTTACAGGGACCCTGTCCCTGCAATATTACTCATCATTTACTGGTATGCTGAATTTAAACGCGGTTATACAGACACAAATGATGCTGAACGCTGTGGACGCCAAATGAGGTGATTACACCGGAAAACATAAAAAAAAAAAAAACACAAAATTGTTTTGGTGACGGTAAAGTGAAATTGCGTGAGATAGCTGACAAACCTTAAATCAAAAGAACGTGTTGGTCATATTTTGCATGAACATTTGAGCATGAGAAAACGCGGTACCCATTTCGAACAGAGCTTTCTCATGCTCTGCTGTTCATGTAAAATATGACCAACACGTTCTTTTTTATATCTTTAGGGTGTCAGCTATCTAACGGTCATCCAAAACAATTTTTTTGATGTTTTCTGGTCTGACCACCTCATTTGGACGTTCAGAGCGTTCAGCATCATTTGTATCTGTACGACCGCGTTTAAATTCAGCATACCAGTAAGTGATGAGTGATTTTCCAGAGGCATAGTCCCTGTGACACTTATCAAGCCATTGCTTTGCCTGAACGGTATTTTCCCATCAAAAAAACAGTGTTTTATTCAACACACGAAATTCGATTTCTCTCCATTGTTTTGAAAATATGAAAAGTAGCGTCACTAAAACCACTGTAACTTGTGAGCTAATCGTTGAAATGTCATGAAATTTTGATATGTATCGTTTGAAGGTTGGTAGTTCCTAAAAAAAATCATATGAATTTTTTGAAGAGGGCGACATCTATGTGTCAGACCGACCAAAAACTTTGCAGCCTACGTGTTATATTGACTGAGGCCAGGTTGATTGCTGTTGTTTATTCGTGGTGGTGCTCTAGATCTTTCAAGCTGCGGTAATCATATTCCTGAAAAATAACTTTTAAGCGACTCATAGCAAAAGTGCGCAAGAACTATACCTGAACATCACGCAATGTGAGAATGTTAATCCGTTTATATAATTTGTTTTATTTTTATTTACCTACATTTTAAAATATTTAGTTTTTGTTTCAGTGTAAAGGGTTTCTAGACGGATACTGTCTTTACAGACTGTTTGTTTTGCTTATTTAAGTTTTGCAAATAAATTAGATTTAGTTTTTTTATCTATTATCATTAGCGACATTGGCACTCTAAAAATATTCATTTTTGAAAAAGCTACAGTGATTGCGAAAAATGTCGAAAAGTTTTTAATTAGTTCATTAAAATGGAGTTTAATAAACAAGTGTTTAATTTACCATATACTTACTAATTTAAAATAATGAAAAAAATAACACAATTTGCAAATTTCTAGACTCCAAGAACAATGAAGGTGCGTATACTAGATATACCTCCTCTAATCTATTCTTCATCTCATTAACCCCTTATATGTCTGACCATAAATAATTAAGAATAATGAAAAAATAACCCAGTCGTTACATTTCTAGATTCCATGGAACCCCGAATCTGTGTGACTTATTAATAATAATTATGCTTACAATTTGTTAATTGTGCTAATTAAAAACAATGAAAAATTCTTATAATAATATTGAAAATACAAGAAATTTATCGACCTTCACCACACTTAAAGCTATATCGCTCAGAACTAGGTTCCATTTCTACTTTAAATAGTATATGTATCATCATCATCATCATCATTAGCTTATTCCATCCATAGTCGGATGTAAGCCTTCCCAAGTTGTCGCCAATGAGCTTTGTTGTTTGCTTTTTGCATCCAATAGTGTCCCCGCTAATCAAATTATGTCGTCCGTCCATTTTGTCTGTGGTCTACCTTTGCATCGCTTATGTTCTTTAGGCCTCCACTTAACCATACGGCGTATCCATCTGTTATCATTCATCCTTGCGACAGGCCCACCCAATTCCACCTTAAAATACATATTCGTTGTATAAAATCTGTCACTTTTGATCCTCTTCGTATCTCGATTTTAGGAATACAATCTTGTAGTCTAATATTTAGCATTCTCTCTACATTGCTTTTTTGGGTTACCTGGAGTTTATTTGTTATATTTTTATTTAAATCCCACGTTTCAGTGTTAATAATGTTAATGTTAATACTGGCAGTACATATTGATCGAATACTCTCGCTTTTATTGTATTTGGGAGGTCTAATTTAAATATAGATTGTAATCTTCTGAACGCAGACCAAGCTACCAAGACTCTTCTAACCAATTCTAATCTAAATCATTTTTTGATATTTCGATTTTTTGTCCTAAATACATGAGAATAGGAGAATAGGAAAGGTACAAACCTTTCCTATTCTGTCACCTTCTATTAATAGTTCCTGGCTGTTATCTTCACTTTCGTTGTTCAAATATATGGTTTTGGTGAAGTTTATTTTTAGACCTATTTCTCTAGACTTTATATTTAATTCCGCGATCAGTGACATCATATGCGAACCTTAAGTGATTTAATCGTTCACTGCCCATTAGAATTCCTTCATTTTCCCAGTTTAAAACGATTTGAAACATGTCTTTTATAGTCAATGTGAACAGCTTTGGGGATATCGTCACCTTGTCTAATTCCTTTTTTAATTTTGATTTTATTTGTTTTTTCTTCAAGCATTATTTGTGATTTGGAATTTTTATACATGTATTCAAGAAGAGTTGTCGATTCTGCTGTTGCTTAGGGCATTAAGGACTGCTCATATCTCTACCGAATCAAATGCTTTTTCGGCGTCAACCATTGCTATCTACAAGGTGACCTTATATTCATTTGCTTGTATTGCTGTATTCCCGTCTAAATCTCGCTTGTGCACGTGGTTGATAACTGTCTAATTTGTTCGTTAATCGACCTGTTTTGATTCTATAGCATTATGTATAGTACCGATAACAGGCTGATGGATCTGTAATTGTCCAGTTTAAATTTGTTTCCCTTTTTTTAAAAAAAAGCATAATCGAGGCATTTACCCAAGATGTTGTCATTTTACTATCTATTAAGTATCTGTTAAATAGAGCTTGAAGAGATTGTTTTATCGATGCCCTTCCATACCTTATCATTTCTATAGTTATTTCATCCTCCCCTGGTTCTTTCTTGTTGTGCATATGTTGCAGAGTGTTCATTATTTCAACCGTTGTTATATCGGGAATTTCTTCAGATCCCACATCTACTACCCCGACTCACTCTATTTCTTCTTCTTTCCCGGACAATGGCGATATTTTCGTGTCAAATAGTATTTAATAATATTTCTCTGTAGCTTCCTTCATCTCTTTGATTTGTGCGATCTCTTTGTTATCGTTATTTATAAGTTTTATTATTTGATGTCTCCCCTCATTCATTTGTTGTTTAGGTGTTTCAAACTTTCGCCCTCTTTCAAAATTTCTTCTATTTTCGAGTTTCTGTACTGTCTGACGTCTTTTCTGATCTTTTTCTTTATTTTTTTTGTCTATTTCTGCCAATTCTAATCTGCTCTTTGTACGATCATTTCTTAATACTCTTTTCTGTTCCATAAGATTTTGTGTCTCTTAACTTTTGTGTTTTTCTTTTTTCGATGTGCCATTTGTTTTGTAGTCATAAGTAGGTTGTTGTGCGTATGTAACATATACTAAATTTAAAATCGGTATATTATTTTATTTGAGAGATCATGGCACCGACAGAATTGGGAGAAATTTAAAATCTCGCAGGGTAATCTGTTCACGAATAAAATACTTCCCCTTAGTGTGGGAAGTAAAAAAAAATATATTAGTGATCAAATTTACGACAATTAAAGGACTACAATATCTGATTGTTCCAAAAAAATTCTTGAAGCAGTTTGAAATACAACAATCTTGTAATTGTGCCAAAGCTTTTTTTCTCGGACAAAAAAATAATGTATTTTTCTTAACGGGATATGGGACTTGTATGTATGTTTAGTGGGCTACATCTCGATTGGTGTTGTAAGAACCACCGCTATCGTTCTGTTAAAAACGCTGTCCTTAACAATAACACAGGTCAACATTTGATCTTAAAAAAAACACACTCCTTATGGGGTTTTTGGGGTCGCTGATTACGATGAGCGGATTGGTTAACCTTCATCACATCAGATTCAAGGTCATTTGAAGGTCAAATAGAGAAAAAACCGTAGGAAAAATCTGAAAAATTTCATGCTTATGTTTTTGAGGTCCCTGAGTCCAAATCCGTAGTTTGTTTGACCTTACGTCGGTACGGCCCTTTCCCAGAGGTCATTTGAAGGTCAAATAGAGAAAAAAAATCGTGGAAAAAATCTGAAAAAATTCATTCGTATGTTTTTGAGGTCCCTGAGTCCGAACCCGTAGTTTGTTTGACTCAAGCCGCCTTTCAGAGGTCATTATAGGTCATTTCATCATCAGTTTATGTTTATTTGAAAAATATGTATGGTCATTTTGCGTTGTTAAATTTAATTTTGTTTTTATCGTACACTTGCGAAGCATACAGAGGTTAATTTACGGTACATTTTTATTGATTATATTTTATACATATCATTTTACATTTACGTTGATATATCCCAGTCAAAAATGTTTTTATGCTGCTCGGTCATTACAATGTTAAATATAAGCTAAATAATGGCAGGTAGACTGATGCAAGCAAATGTTTTAATACTGTTTAAAGGTACTTATTAGTAAAACTATATAATATTGTTCATATCAAAAATACGCTATACAAATATTTTGACTAGTTTTGTGACTGTGAAATAGACTTTTAAAATCTAAAAAAATTTGACCTAATTTTTGTACTCTCGATGTTCGTTCCATATATCTAGTAAATTTAAAGTCCAGCCCGACTGTGTTTCTTGAGGTATAAATGAAACATTGTGCGCTATGTTATGTTTAAATTTCGTTTTATAACTCAATTCCCAATACATTTGAAATTAATAATTCTAATGTCGAACAACCTTGTTATCAAGTAACCCTTAATCTGTATACTTCAATACTTAATCCTTGTCGACAAAGAAACTCTAATACCCAATACCTTTGAACCCAATAACTTACTTGTACAGTAATCCTTATATCTACTTATACTCTCATATTGTCTTATATAATACCTCAATGCGTAAGTTAACTACTAAAAATGATTCGGCTCATACTTCGTAATGAGTCTCGAGTGTCCAAGTAGATTTTCGAAATCGCGCAGTCAGTATTTAATATGAATTAAGCATAAGAGCTTTTTTTAGTATTTATCAAAGCATGTTTGAAGTACTACTCTAAACGAGAACGCTTTCGTTTCTCGTGAAATGATCTTCGACTTGCTTTTCTTTTATGAGATTTATTTGATTCTCGCTTCAGGGCTCCAGCAATAATCTGCCAACATGTTTATCCCCCAAACACCTTGATACCTTTTTTCAAATTCACTCAAGTCTTGGTGCATCCTTTCTCCATATTCTTCGCTAAAATCTCCGAGATTTTCAGGGAACCAATCAAGGTGTGAATGGAGAAAATGCAGTTTCAGACTCATTAAACACCCCCCATTTCTTTATAATTTTGTACTAAATTTCCAACAATATTTTTGTAATTAGGGTCTTTATGATTTCCAAGAAATTTAGTCGTCACCTCTCTAAAACTTTGCCATGCTGCTTTTTCTTTGGCATTCATTTTCTTCTCAAATGCATCATTTTTTAGGAGGTCTCTTATTTGTGGTCCAGTAAATATGCCCTCTTTTATTTTAGCTTCAGAAAGATTAGGTAGCACTTTAAAAATATGCATGAAAGCAGGACTTTCGTTTCGGCTCATGGCCTTGACAAGTTGCTTTGCAATACCTAGTTTGATATGCAAAGGTGGAAGTAGGACCTTATTGGTTGATATCAAACTTGGACCTATGATGTTTTTTTCACCTGGAATTAATTCTTGTCTCAACGGCCAGCCTTTCCTCACATAATGCTCATCTCGAACCCGACTATTCCACTCACAAATAAAGCACGGATAAGAAGTGTTTCCAGATTGCTGTCCCAGTAATATTGTAAATATCTTTAAGTCCCCACAAAGTTCCCACTGGTTTCGATCGTAATTCAATTTTTGCAATAGCAACTCAAAATTATGGTATTCTTCATCTAATACAACAGAATGAGCGACTGGTAAAGGGGCATAATATTTCCATTATGTAACAAGATAGCTTTTAAGCTTCTTTTTGAAGAATCTATAAACAGTCGCCAATCACCCTTCAATATTATGGCAATAGACTAGATTATTCATTTTAGTAAAATATTTTTCTGAATGGACGTTCTCTCGAACGATAGACAGAAATTTTTGTTCCTGTGGATAGACAATTTTTTTCTTTTAGCCTAGATGCTAAAAGCTCTGATCTATCTTTCGAGAGTCCCAAGTCTCTGCACAGATCACTTAATTCGTTTTGATTAAATGTTTCGGCTTCCGATATATAATTTTCCTCAACATCCGATTCCGAAATTTTCTCTTTCTTCGTGTTCGAATGTTTCATCTGGCATATCTTCATCAGTTACCACTTCTTGTCCCAATTCATTAATTTCCCTGATATGATCAGAATTTGTTTCAATAAGAACTGGTAAAGTCACAGATGTTACACGTGCATATGAAATAGAATCCTTATTCTTTCGGTTGTACCCTTTCAAGTTTGTTAAGCAGAAGTAACAGTCGGTCGCTCTGTTGGGGGTCTCCATATCATTGGCCGAGAAAATACCTGGTTGTTAATTCTATATAGAACATTGCGGCATTTATGACATATAGATTTTGGTGTGTAAGAGTTATCTAATGAGCTTGTATCAATATGATAAATTTGGTGATATTTTACTTTTAACGAATCTGA
The DNA here is from genome assembly GCA_019049505.1 of Pachyrhynchus sulphureomaculatus. Taxonomy (NCBI): domain Eukaryota; kingdom Metazoa; phylum Arthropoda; class Insecta; order Coleoptera; family Curculionidae; genus Pachyrhynchus; species Pachyrhynchus sulphureomaculatus. The sequence goes on from CM032455.1 coordinate 93,665,647, forward strand.
AAACATGCATTTCTTTTGTGGAATATACTCCCCACAAACAACACAAAAATTGTCGAGTTTAATGGAACATGACGAATTTCTTGTAGTATTTGACTCTACAGAGACCAAGTTTCCCACCAATGTAGAGCTACGGTCGCATGATGACGACGCCTGCGGGCCCGCTTTCCCACCCTGACCAGCCGCCGATTCTGGGTTTCCGGGAACCTGTCTCGTAATTTTTTTAGGAGTAGTTGCCATGACGGCATAAAACGCCGTAACCCAGGGACTTCGCCGGATAGTGAGACAACTCCGTTTGCCCACCGTCACCACGTGGAGGTGCCCTGGGTGCAACTACACCTTAATACTGGAGTTTAAAGCGAGACTGAGCTAAATTTATAAAAAAGAAGAGAATAAATAATTTCGCGAGGAATGAAAAAGCATTTTATTGTCAAAGTAAAACTCCAAATATATATACAAAGATACTTAAAATGACCACCGTATATCTTTTAAGCATAAGATCATGCAGGATTTGAACTGAATGATCCGAAAAAATAATAGATGAATTTTTTCAGATTTTTTCCCACGATTTTTTTTTCTATTTGACCTTCAAATGACCTTCAAATGACCTCTGGGAAAAGGCGTAAGGTCAAACAAACTACGTATTCGAACTCAGGACCCTCAAAAACATACGCATGAATTTTTTTAGATTATTCCTACGGTTTTTTCTCTATTTGACCTTCAAATGACCTTGAATCTGATGTGATGAAGGTTAACCAACCCGCTCATCGTAATCAGCGACCCCAAAAAACCCCATAAGGACCATACCGCTCCGAGTGTTTTTTTTTTAGATCAAATGTTGACCTGTGTAATTGTTTCTATTTTTATTTAGTCGTATAATCCTGGTTCCGCTACAGATGTAACATATGATGCTTGGTCGGCAACTTCTTTCAATAATATGTACATACATACATACATTCATACCTCGGGAATACTACATTTTTTCTGAATATGTGGCAACCCCATAGAGATAGCGATACATTCAAAATGGTTTTGGCTGTTCGTTGTTACAAAATTAAACTGGTCAGTTTAAAGTGATTGCGTTTGCCAAAACATTCTACATCATGCCCTAACCGGTTAGTATGAAAGGACCAGGTTGCCACCACATACACATAGATACAAATGTCACGTACACATAGATTTACCCTTCTGACCGTCCAAAACAACGCCCTCCGCATCAGCTAAAGCCCCATGGTTTGACGGAATACGCAGCTTCACAGAGACCTCCAGATGTCGACAATAACGGAATTCATGAGCAATGTCCACCTCAAATTCTTGGATAAAGTCACACACCACCCCCCACCCTTAGAGTCAGGAACGTTTACCGTTCCCTTCCCCGCTATGCCCCAAGCCGACTTCCAAGACCTCCGGATCCCCTACCCCAGTATTAGCTCAAGTTAACCTTAATTAATTTTAAGCTTAATTTAAGCTTTATGTTCCTGAAACGTCTATGGTCCTTCACCTAACGCCAGACGTCACTAGAACCCTCTGAGCACCTACCACAGGATTAGCTTTAAGTTAATCTTAAGTTAATTTTAAGATTAATTTTAAGTTTATACACAAAATGTCTTAAGTTCTCTCAACACATTCATATATAGTCCTTACCTAGGCTAAGTTAGTTCGGTCCGTGACATTTATACATCTTAAGATCCAGTATGTAAATACACTTTTAATCAATAATTGTATAATAGTGATAGCTGTAAACAACCTAATAGCCAATAAATCACATTAGATTTTCGACAGACCATGCCTTAACATTTCAAGGGTGATGGACAGTAACATTTATCACAGCATTAGTAATTGTTGTGGCATACAAACTACACTATAAGAAATATTTTACAACTTACAGACCTTTAGTAGCACATTAAAATATGTTTCTTAACTACCTGTCTATGCATGTTATGTTGAAGAAATTTCTTTAGAAGTATGGAACTATCCTCTGTAATATTTTTGGATAATACCGTTTTGGATAATACCGTAAATCCTGAACATTCCACCGGTGCTGGCATTTGTAATTTGAAAAAATTAAATTTTCAATTTAAACTTTAAAAAAAATTATATTAGTTTTATTTTTTTAAATATTTATAAAAAAACGAGGTAATTTGTTTTGTTTATATTTGCATCTTATTTAAAAATAAAACTAATTATCTTTTTATTTGGTAAAGATATTCTACATATTTTTAAATATCACAGTAGCTTAAGCGGTGGTTCTTATTAATTAAAAAAAAATAACCGGTCAAGTGCAAGTTGAACTTGCGCAATTAGTGTTCCGTACGTTGATTGCTTTTAAAATAAAAAATTTTGTTACGGAGGTATAAAATGATCAGATCACAAAACACATCCCAAATGAGTTTTCAACAAAATCTTTACTGAAAATTGATGACCTTGAAATTTTTGTTTTTTTTTTATATACCAGATAAATTATTAAAGTTAATGCATTCGTGATAATTTTCGTTCAATCTACACCCCGTGGAGAATACAAAGAAAAGTGCGCGCAAGTAATACATTATATATATATATATATATATATATATATATATATATATATATATATATATATATATATATATATATATTACTCGTGTTTTCACAATCTTTCATTTGACACCACGCTCGATGACCTAGTAAACAAATTTTTTTTTCGCTTCCGATTTCACCCCCCAAAACGAACCCCTTAAATAAAATTTAACTTTCAAAACTACATGGCTCTGATGAGGCCATCAATTCCTATATTATTACCAAATTTCAACTTTCTATAACAAATAGTTTCGGAGAAAATCGGGTGTGACAGACAGACGGATAGACAGACGGACAGACAGACGGACAGACAGACGGACAGACAGACCGACAGACAGACGGACAGACGGACAGACGGTCAGACAGACGGACAGACGGACAGACAGACGGACAGACAGACGGACAGACAGACAGACGGACAGACAGACGGGCAGACAGACAGACGGACAGACAGACGGACAGACAGACACCGAAGTCATCTTATAAGTGTTCCGTACGGAACACTAAAAACGGTCAAGTGCAAGTTGGACTTACCCAATTAGTGTTCCGAACTGTGGTTGCCTTTAAAATAAGAATTTTTGTTACTGAGGTATAAAATGGTCAGTGACTTCACAAAAAACATCCCAAATGAGTTTTCAATAAAAGAAATAAGAGCCCAGATTACAAACTTGTCTAGGCAGATATCGACTCAGGCTAATCAGACCAACCAGAATGAGACAAAAAATTCCTGACATGTATATATCTTAAGATCCGATTGTATTTTCACGTTTTCTCTTAGTCAGTAATGAATAATATTTATAGCGTCTTAGCTACCTAATAGCTAATAAATCAATCTAATTCAATCTAGAATCTGGTTGTAAAAGTTTAAAACAAATATCTACTACCTAAATAATTGTTTAATTATAAACAAAAAAAAATAAAATTATTTTGTCACGGTACTTAATGCTTAAAGCATTAGCTATTAGTCCCGATTCAATTCACAGCTTTCGACGAAATAAACCTCCACCATTTTGTCGACTAAATAGTTTTTTTTTATACCAGATAATGCGCTCATGATAATTTTCGCTCAATATACACCTTATGGAGACTATTCCAGATTTTTTTTTTCACAATTTCTTGAACAGTACTTTTCGAGATAGGGTGGATGGACAGTGTGCGCAAGTGTTACAGCATATTTATTTTGGAACTAGTGTTTTGACAAATTTTCAGTTGACACCCCACTCGATGACCCGGTAAATTTTTTTTTTTCTCTTCCGATTTCACCCCCAAAAACTAACCCCTTAGGTCAAAATTTAACTTTCAAAACTACACTGCTTTGAATGGGCCATCAGTTCGTGTATTTGTGCCGAATTTCAACTTTCCATGTCAAATAGTTTCGCAGAAAATCGGGTGTGACAGACGGGCGGACAGCCACCTGTGTGATCCTATCAGTATTCCATACGGAACACTAAAGATATTTAATAAATAATAGTGAAATTGTTAAAAGAAATTGACAAATCCATTGTATTAGTAGTACTGTCATTTTTAAAGAATTATGTTAAAGATTTCTTAGAGTGTTTCTCCGTAGCTTCTGTAGGTACTGTTCAGAGCCTCTGTCGACGAGACAGTGCAATGAGGATGGTCTTCTATGGCTGCAGAAGCGTCTCTCTCTCTCTCTCTCTGTCGTCATATAACCAACATGTAAGATGCTAGTGGACACGCCAAAAATTAACTTTGTGAACATACTTGTATATACGGCAATGTCATCGGAAACTCTGGTGATTTCCATTGCAGTAGGCTGTCGGTACTTATTGGTTCTCTGCTCAGTATTTAGAGGTTGCTCAAATATGTAGTTTATTATTACTATTTTTTTTTTTTAATTTGGAGATTGTTAAAACATTTTAATTTTTATTTTAATTGTATCATGTTCTTCTTTTATATGTAGCTCATTAGTATAAACGTTATTCCTGTAATTGGGCCCTGGCCTGATGGAACTGAATGTATAAATAAATAAATAAATATAGAGAACTAAAATATTTAATTACCTACATAGTAGAATTCGTTCCAAAACTCAAGGTTTCCATAAAAGCAGTATCATTTTGTTCAGTGGTATGTGTATCAATTTATGTAAGAGATACACTAGAGACTAAAATTCAGGAAATTTGCTTTATTGTTGGATGTTCATGTACCGAAACAAGTCAGTGGAACATGCCTAAATACACGGTTAATCAATAATAAAACAAGTTTAGTTTCATAAAATTTGTTACTTCCTTGTATCATAGGGAATAAAATGAACAAGTTTTTAGTATAAATTATACAAATAGCAATTCTGATTTCAACAGATCTATGGTATTTTAAATTAACATTTGCGCAAGTAAATAGCGTACATACTGAATACTAATTAAAAACTATATATACATGTATGTTTAATGTAATCAGTGCCGGGGGCCCGCGTGCCTATATGTTTAGAGAGCAACGGCTCCCTATACGCTGATCCATCGAGGCCTGATAAGAGAAGGAGGAATCCCCAAGTCGTTAATATTTCAACTGTAAATTGTAACACGTAGGCTGAAAAGTTTTTGGTCTAGCTACTTAAAACACTTTTTTTTTTGCAAAATTCGACTTTATTCATCAATATAGTCTCCTTCAAGAGCGATACACTCAGTCCAACGCTTTTCTAATATTTTTTACACCTTTCTTGTAGAAGGATTTGTCTTTGCCTTCAAAATAGGCCTCAGTTTCGGCGATAACTTCTTCATTGGAGCCAAATATCTTTTCCGCAAGCATTTTTTTGAGGTCTGTGAATAGATAATAGTCGCTGGGGGCCAAATCTTGAGAATACGGTGGATGAGAAAGCAACTCGAACTTCAATTCATGCAATTTTGCCATTGTAACCATTGACTTGTGACACGGTGCATTGTTTTGATGAAAGAGCACTTTTTGCTTGTTCATTTGTGGCCGTTTCTTTGTGATTTCTGCCTCCAAACGCAACAATAACTTTATATAATCTTCACTATTGATGGTTTTCCCGTCTCAGCTCAAAATTATTCCATACATCTCAAAATACAGAGGCCAAAAGCTAGCCAGTCCACTATTGTGTCTTTGGTCGCTTCTGGCGGCTTTCACCGGCTACTGTCCACTCAGCTGACTGCCGATTTGATTCCGGTTTGTAGTGGTGGATCCATGTTTCATCCATTGTCACATATCGCATGAAAAAATCCTTTTTATGGGGCTTGAAGAGGTCCAAATAGGGCTCAGAATCATCAACACGTTGTTGTTTGTGGTCTATTGTGAGCAAACGCCGTACCTATTTCGAACAGAGCTTTTTTTTATGCCTAAATGTTCATGCAAAATATGACCAACACGTTCTTCTGATATCTTTAGGGTGGCAGCTATCTCAAGCAATTTCACTTTACGGTCATCTAAAACAATTATGTGGATTTTTTTTATGTTTTCCGGTGTAACCACCTTGTTTGGGCGTCCAGAATGTTCAGCATCATTTGTATCTGTACGACCGCCTTTAAATTCAACATACCAGTAAATGATGAATGATTTTCCAGGGGTAGAGTCCCCGTAAAACTCATCAAGACATTGCTTAGCTTGAACGGTATTTTTTCCCATCAAAAAACAGTTTTTTAATCAACACACGAAATTCGATTTTTTTCATCATTTTGAAAATATCAAAAGTAGCGTCACTAAAACCACTGTAACTTGTAAATGTAATTTTGACATGTATCGTTTGAAGGTTGGTACTTTCTAAAAAATCATGTGGATTTTTTGTAAAGTACGACATCTATGTATCAGACTAAAAACTTTTCAGCCTACCTGTTAAGAGAGGGTTCTTTTTCTTTGAAAAGCTCCCTTCAATGTCTTTTTCCGCGTCGAAAAGAGTCCAAGCTCAATTGTAGAGATTTTTTTATGTGTCCCCCACGCTTATTAAATTTTGTTTTTTTTATGTTGAGAAAGATTTTTTCTACTAGAAGTCTCTAAAATCCGGTATTCGAGTGTGTTGTGAGTGTTTAAGTTTTAAAAATTTTTATTTTATAATTTGGTAGTCTTCTTCCGGTACACAAAAGATCTGAATATAATTAAAAATCTGTACTGGAATCAATCAATGGAAGTTAAAATTGGGCTGGAAAAGTCCGAAAGTATAAAAATAATCCAAGGTATAACACAGGGATACGTTCTCTCACCACTTTTCTTCAATCTTTATTCTGATGCTGTGTTTAATGAGGCCATCTATGAATCCATTGAAGGGATAATAGTTAATGGAACGGAACAACATACGGTATGCTGATGATATCGTTCTGTTAGCAAATAATATCAAAGGTCAAAGCCAACGGATTTGGATTAACTATAAATATAAGAAAAACTAAATGGATGGTAATAAAGAAAAATCTAGAGTCAGAATCCCTCAAAATCAGTGACAACACCGTAGAACAGGTCTCCACATTTAAATATTTGGGAACCAATATAAATGACAAGTGGGACCCCAGAGAGGAAACAAAATCCCGAATTAAACAGGCCCGAGTAGCATACATGAATATGAATACATTTCTCCGTCGCACTAGTCTGTCTCGACCTCTGAAAGAGAATGGTGAAAGCGTATGTATTCTCTGTGCTATTGTATGGATGTGAGTGCTGGACCCTTGACTCTGGATCAGAGAAGCGACTGAAATCTTTGAAATATGCATTTATAGACGCATCTCCTGAGTACAGAAAATAAAAAACACAGAAGCACTGGAAACAATTAACAAAATGAAGGAATTACTAACAACCATAAAAATAAGAAAACTCAATACTTCAGATATGTAATGAGGAGCCCAAAGTACGAATTGCTACGTCTAATTACTGAAGGCAAAATAAAGGGCAATCGATCGATCGAAAGACGACAGAATTCTTGGCTGAAGGACATGATAAGGTGGTTTGGATGTGCTGGAGTGATATCTTTCGAGCAGCAGTTTCTAAAGTTTGTTTAGCTATATGGATCGCTACCCTTCGTGAGGAGACGGTGTCGTAAGAAGGAAGTGGTCAGTAAAATTTTTAAAGATCTCCCTTTTTTTCTTTGAGAAACTTCCCTCTGATTACTGATTTTTTTGCCACTGCTCTAACAATGGTTTAGATTTTCAAAGCTTCACTATAAGAGCTTTTCAAGAGGGCCCATACTTGCTCATCGAAATTGGTGGCTCAGAACCTCTCTGGGCTATGATTTTCTATTCGAGACTTGGATTATAGCATACTAATGGTATATTTTCCTTAAGAAATAGCCGTTTGGATACATCTCCTCCCTTTCCAGATCTTGGCTACTCCACTTAACGTAAAAAAGTAGAGAAGTTCAGATATTATGTACAAATTCAGAAAATATCTTACCGTTATAAGTAATTCATTAGCAGGCGGTGTAATCTGGCCATAATCATATCCCTCCGGAGGCTCGTTACTTCTTTCGATATCCACACTGCCTTCTTCTCTTTCCCGTCTTTCTTTAATGGTAGCTCCACCGTACATTAGATCAATGGTACTAGAGCCAGAAGTTGTCGGACCATAAACAGAAGCGTTGGATCCAGTTACGTGTCCTATGGGCACAGTATATTGGCTACCTACGTTAAACTGAGTGTACTGGTAGTGTTGCAAATAAGGTCTTGCTACTGCCGATGGAGTGTGGTACGGCACCAGTGAGGGTAAAGGAGTTCTGTAACCCACTGTCGGGTAGTACGCTGGATAGATACTACCTTGGCAGTTGCATACGTGGTGCATATGAAGGTGGACGTTTTGTTGCTGGTTGGTACTGTTCTCAGAACGATTTTGGTCCATGTGATTTTTAATACAATAATAGAAACCTGTGGATAAAAACAAATAGTATCTTTTAGATTTTACTTTGAAAATATCTGCATTAAGAAATCGATGTTTATATATGCTTGTTTCTTGTGAAAGTAGTGCTTTTTTTTTCACCGGAAACTCTACGGAACCAAAATATCCACTTAGGCCATTTATAAGCCAATCTCAAAGTCCAAGTTTACAATATACCATTTTATGTTATTAATAGACCAAGGGGGCAAACCGACATTTTGACCTGTCGACTAATCGTCTTCGTAGTTGTTTGTTCTATCGGGCGAGTCGAATAAAAGGCTTTAACATTTATTTTGTGGCCCCCGTGCTCAGGAATACCCAAAATGCTATATCCAAAAATGGACTGTCGTTTAACCACTTGAATCATTTGTTCACACTAAAAAATGGACATGATCATTTAACCATATAAAATCAATAAATTGTTTGTTCTTGATAAAATAAGAGGAAACTTGCAAAGGCAGACGCCGCCAATACCGGAGGGCGAAGCTGGACCCGCTGTCGTTTAACCACTTGAATCAAATTATATAACATTTGTAGACACTAGAGTTTTTGAATTCGAAAAATGACGGTTTTCTGGCTGAAAAAAACTGTTTCAGCTGCGTCCTCCGGTATTGGTGGCGTCTACCTTTTGCATTTTCGAATCAACTTTTTTGGGCCCTAAAGCTGGGTCCGGTGTCGGCGGCGTCTACCCTTTGGGACGCTCGACTTTTTTATTGTCAACAAATGTTATGATACTTGATTTAAATGGTTAAATGACAGTCCATGTTTGGATGTAGCATCTTTGGCCTTATCTGGGCATTCCAGGCCACGGGGGTCGCAAAATCAACGAAAGGCTTTTATTCGACTTGTCCGATAGAATGAACAACTAGGCAGACAGTTAGTCGAGAGGTCAAAATTTCGGATCGCCCTCTTGGTCTATAGATGTTGGGATATTAACAAAATGATAGATAGATAGATAGATATTAATTGGTCTGGGCGCGTCGACAGCTGGGTCATTTAGCGCCCCTTGTGTATATTGAGGAAATTAGACTATGAAGTTAGTTTCTCTTAAGTAGCTTGCGAGACCTGTCTTTATTGTTTCAAAATTGTCAATAGTTATTTTCAAGCTGGAAGGAACGTTGTGTTTATCTCTTGTAGGTTTAAAATGTGTGGCCTGGATTAGGTGAGCCATTGTAAGGGGACCTCCACAGATAGAGCAAGAGGGAGCTTGCTCGTTTTTTAATAAATAGCAGTGGGAACTATAGGTGTGTCCGATTGCTAGCCTCCGCATATATACATTTTCCCTTCTTGTCATACTGAGAGAGTTCAAGGCAGGATACACTAGTGGTTTAATCGACCACAGTTTATTTTCCGGGTTAATTAGATCCCAGCTAAGTTGAAATGATGACAGATATATGTGTTCTCTCCCTGTCTCAAAATTAACAAAATGAAGAAATAGGTGATTTTTACAGAATTTTTCCACGTTGTCGAACAAATTTAATTTTACATTTTATTTTTGATGTGACAATGGTCTTGAGGCTGAGTAATAAATTAGTTAACTAAAGTTTTGTGTACGCGGAGTGTATGCACAATCCCCACAGAAAGGCATGTATAATTTAATATCTAATATGCTCCATACTACATTAGAATATTTTCTGGTTAGGAAGGCCGATAACTATGCAAATAGATCCGAAGATCCTTTTTACCAACGTCTAGGTAATGTCGGCCAAGATGTTCCACAGAAATTCTTTCTTGGGGTGTACTGGTGTGTACTGTAACCAAGTAGAATTTGACCCTGCAAATACGCGGCAGTTTTTTTTCTAAAAATTGAACATAGCGAAACCCGATATGGTTATATCGGACACAGTGGAATAGATTCCACTAGTATCGTCATTAAATTTGATGGGCGTGAACTTGCGCACAAATATGTCTCGCTATGAACGTGAAAGAGACGTTCTCAAAAGTTGATAATTTTATTTCGAACTAGAAAGCTTTATAGACCAAGAAGGCGACCCAAAATTTTGACCAGTCGATTAGCCGCCTGCCTAGTTGTTCATTTTATCGGGCGAGTCGAATAAAAGACTTTAATGTTGATTTTGCGAATCTCGTGCCCTGGAATGCCCAGATAAGGCCCAAAATGCTATATCCAGAAATGGACTGCAGTTTAACCACTTGACTCAAGTACCAGAACATTTGTTGACACTAAAAAATGGGCATGATTATTTAACCATATAAAATGAATAAATTTAGTTTGTTCTTAATAAAACAAAAGGGAACCTGCAAAGGTAGATGTCGCCAATACTGGAGGACGAAGCTGGACCCGCTTTTTCCAGCAAAAACCGTCGTTTTTCTAGTTTTTTATTAAATAAGACTGTAAGTCCCAAGTTTTGGGTCCTATGCGTCCGCCCAAGTTATTTTTGGAAAATTTAGGCCTAAATTAATAAAATATCACGAGAGCAGACGCGTCGCTTGTACCCGAACAAGCCAATGCACTTTCAAAGTTCAAAAAATCGACGTTTTGTGGGCCCTAAAGCTGGGTCCGGTCTCGGCGGTGTCCGCCTCTTGGGGTGCTCGACTTTTTTAGTGTCAACAAATGTTATGGTATTTGAAGTAGTTAAGCGACAGTCCATTTTTGGATGTAGTAATTTGGGTCTTATCTGGGCATTCCAGGGCACGGGGGTCGCAAAATCAAAGTTCGATTGACCCGATAGAATGAATAACTAGGCAGACGGTTAGTCGATAGGTCAAAATTTCGAGTCGCCCTGTTGTCTATTAAGCTCCACAATAACTGTTAATTTTGTACAAAGCTCAAATTCGACGAACGATGGAGTATTGCTCACATGGTCGGGGCTCTGCTTCCAAACATACACTACATTTGCTGGATTTTACTTAAAAGAGAGCTGTTCACCTAACTGGAGACCCAGAACTCACCAGCAACTTTGATTCCTTGGAACATCGAAGAACCGTTGACGACTTGATTATGTCCTACAACTACTTTCATGGAAAGGGTTAGATCGATTTAGCCCGGTTAATTCCTCACAGAGCGGTGCCTGCCAGGAACACACGTCGTACTAATACGTCACATCCCTCTGAGGCTCAGCTTGTCACTTCTCGTAAAACTCTTTTTAAACCATGTTTGGGGCTCTACTCCCAAAAATACATTGTTGGAGTCTATTTAGAAGAGAGAGATCTCGAACTCACTAGCAACCTTGATTGCTTGGAACATCGAAGAATGGTTGGCAACTTGAACCTACTGTACGAGTACTTCCTGGAAAGTTTTTGATGGATGTTGTCCGCTGTCCACATCGAACGAAGTTACTGTGAAAGAAACGCGTCAAGTGTGAAAAAATGGAAATTAGTGACAAAAATAGTCTTTCATTACATTCGTTAATTTCCATTAAGAAACAGCCAGAACCATTCAAAGTATATTAAAGTTGCCGGAAGATGCCGGAGGAGCATTTTTTATAGTCTGACATTTCGTGATATTCGATTTAAATTACGACATGGCTAAAATTGGAACAATTGAAATTTTTGTGACGTAACATTTGTTTTTCCTCACCGTTCCCCTAGTTTCTAATTTTTTACATTAAGGTCAGTCAATAAGATAAAATCCAATATCTCCTTTATTAAAGGCAATATAATAAAATTTTCAATACACAAGTTATTCAGGCTTTTGAGGCGAGTATTTTAAGAGTATGGTTCAGAGATATTATTTTTGAAACGTCATACTTAACAGGAATCCTTCTCTGATGCGTGTTTGTCCGGAAAGAATATCAGAGAGAAAGGAAAAAATTCCAATTTTACTTTTCTTTCGAGTCTGGTAACAGTTTTTGATCAATTTTTTTTTTATGAGGCATAAAATCTTGTCGTACAGGGGACCATTTGCAGATTATGGCTTAAAACGAAGTAATTCAAAAAATCAAGGAAATATTTCCATTAATATGAAATTTAAACCGAAATTAGGCAAATAGCACCCTGGCCACACGTAAATTAAACACTTTAAGATGTAAGATTTTAGAATGTAGTTGATACTAAAATAAAAAGAACCGGCCAAGTGCAAGTCGGACTAGCGCAATTAGTGTTCCGTACGTTGATTGTTTTTAAAATAAAAACTTTTGTTACGGAGGTACAAATGATCAATTACTTCACAAAACACACCCTAAATGAGTTTTAAACCAAGTTTGTTTCCAATCTTTACTGAAAACTGATGACCTTGAATTTTTTTTTTTTTTTATATACCAGATAAATTATTAAAGGTAATGCACTTGTGATAATTTTTGTTCAATCTACATCCCGTGGAGAATATTTCAGAATTTTTTCAAAATTTTTTGATTAGTACTTTTCGAGATAAGGGGGGGATAGCGATTTTTCGCGATTTTTTAAAAAATAATATAAAGAAAAGTGTGCGTAAGTATTACATTATATATATATATATATATATATATATATATATATATATATATATATATATATATATATTTTACTCGTGTTTTTACAAGCTGTACTCGATGACCCAGTAAAATTTTTTTTTTCACTTCCGGCTTCACTCCCCAAAACTAACCTCTTAAGTCAAAATTTAACTTTCAAAACTACACGGCTCTGATGAGCCATCAATTCCTATATTATTACCAAATTTCAACTTTCTATGACAAATAGTTTCGGAGAAAATCGGGTGTGACAGATCCAGAGATGGACAGACAGACGGGCAGATAGACGGACAGACAGACACCGAAGTGTTCTGTACGGAACACTAAACACCTTCGTTACACACAGAACGTGTAGGCAATTAGGCAACATTGCCTGTGATACGCTCGACAGATGTGCTTTAAGGTTAGACTTTGAATCTTTATAAAAAAAATTAGGTCATCTGCCAAACGGAAGAGCAAAAAGGGATTGAGTTAACAAGGGTAAGTATTTATTTACATAATAAGTAATTTGAAGTAAATATTCCAGCTAAAAAGTTTCGTATTAAGGGGATTTTATTGCTTTAAAGCTCTGAGGATATAAAAATTATATTCCCTTAGAATATTTCTTAAACATAAGAAAAACTCAAAGTTTCCTTCCCATCAATTTGTGGGGTTACTGAGTCTACGAAAGTTAAAAACCATAAATCATATTTTTTCGTTAAGAATGAATGAAAGATGGGTCTTGAGAAAATTTTAAAAATTCTCTTAAATTTAGGAGACTTTAAACCCTATAAATTGATGTAAGCCAAATTTTGATTTCTTCTTTTGCTTAGAAAACATTCTGAAAAAATATAATTTTTATATCCTCAAGGCATGCAAGAGGTAAAAAGATCACTGCTTTGTAGGATTTCTTACTGGAGAAAACCACAATTTTGTGTTTAATTTTTTTAACTTTTTCCAAAACAATGCAAAAAAACTAACTAAAATAATTTTAAAAAATCATAATAGCGCGGCTAAATAATACAATCCTGTATCGACCATAAATTTAGTAGATCGTCGTGTACATTATATTTTTTGTAAACATAACCTTTCACAAGAATCCTGTTAAATTTTCAAGTCTCTGCATGGTTTTGTGAGTGACAGACATTTAAATAGAACAACTTTTGTGATTTTACAACAATGGAAAAAATTAAATATGGAGCACTGATAAAATATTTGTTTTTGAAAAAAAAAACAAATGATGAGATAAAAGCGGAACTCAGCGAAGTTTATGGGGACTCTGCATCTTCGTTATTGACCATAAAATATTGGACATTGAATTCAAACGCAGCCGTAACAAGAATTTTTGATGAAGAACGTCCAGGTCGTCCAAATGAAGTCAACACATGAGTAATGATTGAAAAAAATCTACGCTATAGTGATAAATGATCAGAGAGTGAAACTGCGTGAGATTGCTGAGACTATGGGGATCTTAGTTAAATGCTTGCAAAACATTTTAACAACTCATTTGGAAACGAGAAAGCTTTCCGCAAGAATGTTTGGTGATGATAAAGCGCTATCAGAATGATATTTGGCGTCAATTCATAACTGTTGAAGAAGCATAGATTCAGCACAGGACACCAAAGATCAAAGAACAGTCCAAATAGTGAGTTTTCCGTGGCGAACCGGTGTCAAAGAAGGTCAGGGCGACTTTATCGGCTAACAAGGTTATGGCTATCGTGTTTTGGCATGCACGCGGCATAATCCACGTCGTTTACTTTGAAAAGGACAAAACGATTAATGGAGAGTATTACGTCAACTTGTTGGATCGTTTCAATCATGCTGTGAAAGAAAAACGTTCGCATTTGCGAAGAAAAAATTCTCTTTGATCAAGACAGTGCACGCATGCACACTTGTGGCATCGCCATGGCAAAATTCCATGAGTTAGGATATGAATTGCTTCGGCATTCACCATATCCGCCAGATTTAGCTCCCAACAATTATTTCCTGTTTTCGAATATGAAGAAATGGCTCATCGGAAGAAAAATTGACTCAAACGATGAAGTGATTGCTGCAACAAACGCCTATTTTGATGTGTTGGGAAAATCGTATTTTTTAGATGAGATAGAAAAACGTTGGACTAAGTGTATCGAGCTAAAAGGAGACTATGTTGAACAATAAAATAAATTTTACACGTAAAAGTGTTTTTTTCTTGTCAAGGCCAGGTACTTATCATACAACCTTCAAGACACACAAGAGACACAGAGAACTTGGCTTACTGAGATTAATCTAGAATTTAGAATCTTTTATTGACAATTAGAGAAGTTAATCCTATAACTTTTATACAATGAGGTGAATTAATCATGATTTATGCCTTAAAATATTTACATGTCAGTAACCTAAATAACTTAACTTAGGTAATGGGTTTCATATAAATGTGGTGAGAGAGAATTTAAGATATTTCATGAGTATAAACTTAAAATTAACTTGAGATTAACTGAAAGCTAATTTTTTGGTAGGGGCTCGGAAGATCTTAGTGACGTCTGGCGTTGGGTGGAGGTACGTAGGCGTTTCTGATTGTGAGGTTGGGATGGTGAGTAACTTTATCCAGCAATTTGAGCCGAGCATTGCTCATGAATTCCCGGATTGTGGGCATTTGCAGATCCCGATGAATTTAGGTGTTACGGACGAATCATGCGGTTTTGGCGATGATTCGGAGGGCCTTGTTTTGACCAGACTGGAGGGTGGATCTATGAATGTGTGATATTTCGCATCATGCCGGACTGGAATAGTTAAGGCTGGCTCTGATGATCATTTTGTAAATTGTTAACTTGTTGCGTCTTGACTATTTACTGGACCTTTTTAGAAGAGAGTATAGCTTGTCGAGAAGCTGATTGGCTTTGTTGGTGGAGGTGATGACTTGGTCATTTCATACTAGCCGCTTGTCATCGTGCAAGCCCAGATATTTAATGCTGTTGGAGTCTGATTCCTTGGAGAATGAGGCTTACCAGCGTGGTACTGGAAGATTTGCTAAACATGATAGCTTGACTGGGTTGATCTGTTTTCTCGAATGTTCAAACTAGGGGGCTAACATGTACTGAGGTTTAAAGGGCTGGTAATTGCTTTAATAGAATTACGAAGGCTGCTTTGAATTCGTGTAGTCCGATTTTGCGAAAATTATGCAAAAAGATAAATTTTAAACTGTGCCACGTAAAGATAGTCCAAACTCTTAAAAGTATTTTTATTATACGTGGTGTACCAAAAATGTGTAATAAAATGAGCTAGTATTGTTTTTAAATAAGACATTAAATACATTTGTGAATATTCTAGTTTTACGATCCTATTGAAGACACAGTTGATATGTACTTAAATTTAATAGGTTGCCTTTTTAAGAATAACATTTTTGACAGCCTCTAGTGACTAAACTGAATCCTTTGCGGCAAAACGGCTAGCGTAATATTATCCTAGTTTTTCATTATCTATCAAAAAATGATAACTTCCGGTTTATCGTCACAATCTTCAATTCTTAGCTCAGTTCGCTTCCGATGGAACAATTAAAACTGCCAGCTATTTTCCATTAAAACATACTATTTAGTTACTGTAGACTGTCAAATGTTAAAAATGTTACTCTGACGTACATTTTGCAAATTATATATTTAGGTGTACCCAAAACGTACATACCTAGGATCGACAGTAGAATCCAAATTCTTAATTTCATTGGATATACCATTAAAAAAACAAGTTTTTTTTTTGTTACGAATTTTTGGTACACCCTGTATAATTAATATTTTTAAAATTTATGCCTGTAATGTCTGCGTAACCTCTGAATTCGACCTTTTCCTCTACTGCCTTTAATAAAAGATTATTTTCTATATTTATCCCAATATGTACTACCGGGTATATCTATAACTACAATTACAATTGTAATACACACGATTTTTCGTTAAAATAACTTTTTAAATCTATGATTTTTTTCCTGTAATTTTTTCTGTGAATTAAAGAGCTATAATACCTAGACTTGGAACAACCTATGGGTAAAAAAAACTACATTTTAAAACTTACCTTGTATATTAGAATATAATTCCTACAAAATAGTTTGAGATTATACAAAAGTAAATCGTAGATCTAGATATTATAAATATAAATCAGGTCATCACGCAAATTTAATTTTTTTAACTTAGGGTACGGGTTTGATGAGTAAAATTATTTCAAGATTTTCGACAGAATTTAAACATTTGTTTTTGAATAAACTTTCCGTTGCTAAGATATGTCAGATAAAATATTAGGTAAAAAAGCAAAAATTGCGAAAGCGCAGATATCTGTATTTAAATTTGACAGAAAAACAACATAACATGTTTGTGACCCAAAAAAATTCAAATAATATATATTCCTTATTATAATTATACATATGGTATAACAAAGATATCTTTTAAAATTTAAAAAAATGGATTTTTAATTTACACTTTTTGATTTAGTTTTAATTATGATGTCGAGTAAAAGAAACTGCTAATTTTTTTGGCATTGTAATGATGAAAAATAGTCCGTGTACTTGGGTACGTCGGTTAAAGGTAAACCAACTCTTTTTAACTCCACCAAAAGTAATTACTGAATTACGTTTTCCTTTTAATAAAGTTTGTAACACCCTAAAATTCACATTTATAAAAATAATAATATGAAATAAGTAAATATTACCTTCCGGTTTTAATTTTTACTAGCCAACATTGTTACTGTTAACTAAAGTTAGTTTTTTTTTCTCAAATTTAACAAAAAAAAAATGGATGAAACTTAAATTAAAGCTTATGTCTGTTGTGACGATTATTTGACAGGAATAACTTACTTGGCAGTTTGTACCTTTATTGTTATTCAGAGCCAACTGATTTTTTTAAAACAAACATCAGTGTTTTGAAAATGAAATTTATAAAACTAATTAATACAATAAAATTCTCTCCAATCACTCCATATTCTATCTAGTCTATTAAAATGATAAGAAAAATATATATTTATGGCTAATATTTTAGATATTTATTAAGTAATATTTGTTAAATAATAGAGAGATTTTGCAATGCTTATTTACCAAATGCCTTTGTCCTTATCGTTATCTCAATCATGCGCAGTATTAATGAGAAGAAATTGTAAGGTTAGGTTAGCATCCATCTTCTATAAACTTAAGGGATTTTTTCATTCATTTCATGGTTAAGCACACTGGTTATTAGCATTTGATGGGTCAACACAAGTTTCTAAATTCAAGTTGTGTCTAGCAGGTTTCTATTACTTTCTTCAATGTTTCCAAGGTAATATGAATGGGCGAAAAATAAAATTTCATTTGAAATTCGCATTACATATACTATAATGCCATTGTGCCAACGATTGCAAAATCCCAATATAATCTGAACACTAATTAACTGTTGTCAGTTTTATTTGCAATAAAAGATTATTTCAATATTACTGTATTTTCTTAATGGTTTGTATATCTAAGTAGAAAAAACAGGCCCTAGCATAACAATGATGAGAATAACGAACTTCAAATAACCTCTCTTATGAGTTCCTAAATAAGGGAAATCGTTATTCTTAATAAAGGTTGCTCTTATTTTGTTTCAATACTGCGCAAGATTCAAATGCTTCAAATAAGGATAACAGCCTAGTCCTTATATTTAATTTCTTTCCTTTAATACTGCGCAAGCTCCAAACGGTGGACACATGCTTCAAATAAAGATAAAGATCTACTAAAATAAGCGTTGCAAAATATTATTATTAGAATATTTGGAATCTACACTTTTATATTGTCTGAAATGAAAAAATAATCTATTTTAATGCTTAAACATTTTTATTTTATCCCAATATTTTTGTTATTTATTTTTATAAAAATTTATATGCAGGAATTTAAATAAATAGCGAGATTTTGCAGGGGCGTCGACATGCCGAGATCAGAATTTCAAAATGGATTTTTGCAACAAACGAGGTTTAAACACGAACATATATTCAGTGCACCAACACCTGCAATCAAATAAACTTCATGTACTCGCTCTCTGTGAAACTAAGGTCAGTTCATCGACCAGCACAGTAAACCATCTTTATCCTGGGTACGACTTCTAATCCCGATTTAGGCGTAACTTTGGAATCTGTCTTTATGTCAGAAGCGACCTCTCTTGCCAACGAGAAGAGGCTCTGGAGTCCCCAAACTTTGATGTTATGTGGTTAAAAATAACGACTTAACCAACCACAAGGTTCATCTGTATCCTCTATCGACCACCAAGTGATACTAACTTTAGAACACTTTTCGCTTCTCTTGCAGACACCATCGATCATTTACAAATTAACTATCCAAATGCCGAAATTGCCATCCTGGGCGACTTCAATGTCCACAACATCAACTGGCTTAAATATTTAAATACTACCGACGAACAAGGTCGTGAAGCCGAATCATTTTCAATCAGTTCTGGCTTAACTCAGCTTATTGACGAATCAACACGGATCCCTGATCGAGACGGAGAGTTCGATTTTCACGGTCAGCATAGATCTGCCGTTAGGTTCTTCCGACCATAAACTACTTTCGACTTCGAGTACTCTACCAATCAGTGACAGAGAGGCGCCTAAACCGCGCAAGATTTGGCACAACAACTCTGCTAAATGGGAAGATCTCATGGAATATTTTCGAACTTTCCCTTGTTTAGACGTTTGTTTTCGATCCGACGACCCATCTGACTGCGCCAGGGAGGTTTCCGATGTTATTTTGGCCGGTATGGAGGCTTACATCCCTTTTTCGAAGAAATGTCCTTCCAACGGCAAGCCTTGGTTTGACCGAAAATGCAAAAAAGCTGTTGCTTTTAAACATCTTGCATACCGACAATGGCGTAAAAATCCTAACACCATAAATCGTAACGCATTTGTTCGTGCCAGGAACAGATGCAAAGAAATTATCGACAAAACCAAGGAGGTACACAATCAACGGATTAGAAACAAACTTCTCGCTTGTCCGACAATTCCAGGTCCTTTTAGTCGGTCGCTAAGGCAGTTAGTCAAAATTTCACCAAATCCACCATACCACCACTCACACGGCCAGATAATTCTATTGCAACGACACCTGTTGAGAAAGCGAACTTGTTGGCTGAACTCTTTGCTTCACATTCTACTGTTGATTTAAAAGGAAAAACACCACCTACTATTCCTATAGTGCAGTCAAGGATGCCCGATGTTGTCTTCAGACAGCGTATCATAAAGCCTATTCTGATGAAGCTAGACACCAAAAAGGCTTCTGGCGCTGACGGAATACTTGCCATAGTTCTTAAAAACTGTGCGAGGGACCTAACACCAGTTTTGTGTAGACTTTTCAACCTATCCTACACAAAGGGAATATTTCCTTCCTGCTGGAAATGTGCTATAGTTCAGTCGATACCTAAAAAAAGCAAGAAGATCCTGCCAAATAACTACCGATCAATCGCACTGCTTTCAATGATATCGAAAGTCATGGAAAAGGCTATCAATCAGCATCTTCTAAAATATCTTGAAGGATTCAACATTACTAGCGATCACCAATATGGCTTTCGTAAAAATAAATTAACAGAAGATCTTCTGATTTATGTAAGACATGTTTGGAACAATGCAATTGAACACTTTGGAGAATCTCGAGCGATTGCTGTTGACATATCCAAGGCATTCGACCGTGTTTGGCACGATGGGCTGTTGGCTAAGCTACGTTCTTATGGTATGTCTGAAAAGTTCTGTTTGTGGCTCTCATGTTTCCTCAGAGAGCGTTCTTTACGAGTGGCAGTCGACGGATTTCTTTCTAACACCTTCATTATTAACGCCGATGTACCCCAAGGCTCCATACTGTCTCCTACTCTCTTTCTTAATATAAATATATTAACGATCTGCTGGAAAAGACCGAAAATCCAATCTACAGCTTTGCAGATGACAGTACACTTATTTCTTCATTCACTTTGAACGCTTGGACATCGGCTACTCAGACGAATATCCGCGAACAGCAGGAAGTCATTCAACTTAATAAAGACCTGGGAGAAATTCTATCTTGGGGTGACAGTAACCAAGTGGAATTTAACGCTACAAAAACCCAGGCGGCAGTTTTTTCTAAAAACGTTAACGTTGCTGAACCCGACATAGTTGTGTCGGGGCACTCCATTCCTCTAACATCGTCACTCAAATTGGTGGGTGTGTTAATTTGGGAGCAAATATGTCCTGACATGAACATGTTGCAGGCATAGCAAGGAGAGCTTTTCAAAAGTTGGGAATATTATTTCGAACCAGAAAGCTTTACACTCCACAACAACTGTTAATTCTTTACAAAGCCCAAATTCGACCAACTATGGAATACTGCTCCCATGTTTGGAGCTTCGCTCCCAAACATACACTGCATCTGTTGGATTCTATTCAGAGAAGAGCTGTTCGTCTGATTGGAGACCCGGAACTGACAGTCGGCCTTGATTCGCTGGAACATTGAAGAACGGTTGGCGACTTGAGCCTACAAGTACTTTCATGGAAAGTGTTCGAAGGATGTGGCCCGCTTAATTCCTCCCAGAGCGGTGCATGTTAGAAGTACACGTCGCGCTAATTCTTCACATCCGTAAGAGGTTCAGCTTGTTACTCCTCGTACAACGCTTTTCAGGCAGTCTTTTATATGGAGAACAACATCCCTTTGGAATAATTTGCCCAGGACTGTGTTTCCTACCGAGTGCAATCTACAGCGATTCAAGAACAACGTGAATCGCTTTCTCCGCATACGTGTCGCTCCTGTAGCGCTTTAGGGACTTCCCTGTAGCACGTGTGCTAGACCCATAAAAAAAACGCTTATTTTGGCAGGCCATTGCCTTTGTCTTTAATTGAAGCATGACACAATTTCACCCTCACTATTTTAGCCCCTTATTTGTTTGAAGATAAATAATATAAATATGAGAAAACGCCACAATTTCATAATTTCTGAGTTTAACAGCTCCCTTCCACGAATAATTGAGAATAATGAAAAATAACACAATTTTCAGATTCTTCAATTCCAAGAATTTTGAGCAGGATTTATAATACGATATGTATTTAGCAATCCCTCGAACCTCTTTCTCCTCTTTTATATATTTGACTATAATTAATCAAACTTTCTTCGTTAGCACTTTAACCGCTATAAAAATTTCAAAATAATTAAAAAATAATAAAATTTTTCAAATTTCTCAGCTTTCAGAACATCCAAAAAGACTTTTGACACGATGTGTACGAAGTAACTCTTCTAACCTCCTCCCCCACCGTTTGAACAGCTTATATCTTTAACTAAAAATAATTATGTTTAAAACTTATTAACTTATATTAACGAAATAACGTGGAAAATTTAATGGCCACTCTCTAAGCTATATTGCTTAAAAAATAGGCTAAGTAACACGTAGGCTGAAAAGTTTTTGATCTAGTTACTTAAAACACGTTTTTTTTGGAAAATTCGACTTTATTCTTCAACATAGTCTCCTTCAAGAGCGACACAATCAGTTCAACGCTTCAAAATAGGCCTCAGTTTCGGCGATAACTTCTTCACTGGAGCCAAATCTCTTTCCCGCGAACATTTTTTTTGAGGTCTGCAAATAGATATAGGCGCTGGCTGCCAAATCTGGAGAATACGGTGGATGAAAAAGCAATTCGAACTTCAATTCATGCAATTTTGCCATCGTAACCATTGACTTGTGGCATTGTCTTTATGAAAGAGCACTTTTTTCTTGTTTATTTGGGGCCGTTCCTTGCGATTTCTGCCTTTAAAAAACGCACCAATAACTTTATATAATATCGGTATTGATGGTTTTTCCCTTCTCAGCATAGTCGATGAAAATTATTCCATGCGCATCCTAAAATACAGAGGCCAAAACCTTTCCTACCGACTGTTGTGTCTTTGGTCACTTCGGGCGGCTTTCACCGGTTGCTGTCCACTCAGCTGACTGTCGAATAGATTCTGGTGTGTAGTGGTGGATCCATGTTTCATTCATTGTCACATATCGCATGAAAAAATCCTTTTTATTGCGCTTAAACAGGTCCAAACAGCGCTCAGAATCATCAACACGTTGTTGTTTTTGATCCACTGTAAGCAAACGCGGTATTCATTTCGAACAGAGCTTTCTCATGCCCAAATATTCATGCAAAATATGACCAACACGTTCTTTTGATATGATTGGTGTCAACTATCTCACGCTATTTCACTTTACGGTCATCCAAAAGAATTTTGCGAATTTTTTTTATGTTTTTCCGCTGTAACCAGCTCATTTGGGCATCCAGAGCGTTCGGCATCATTTGTGTCTGTACGATCGCGTTTAAATTCAGCATACCAGTAAAGGATGAGTAGGCAAACACAGGAAATTCGATTTTTTTCCATTGTTTTGAAAATATCAAAAGTAGTGTCACTAAAACCCCTGTAACTTGTAAACTAATCGTCGAAATGTCATGAAATTTTGACATGTATCCTTTGAATGTTGGTATTTCCTAAAAATCGCATGGATTTTTTTGAAAACGGCGACATCTATGTGTCAGACCAAAAACTGTTCATCCTACGTGTTACAAGTCGGACTTGCGCTATTAGTGTTCCGTACGGTGATTGCTTTTAAAATAAAATAAAATAAATTCCTTACCTTAATTAGGTCCCTGACATCATCTTCAGATCAATATGAATTTTCACGTTTTTTTCTTAGTCAATAATGTAAAATAGTTACAGCTTCTAAGCTACCTAATAGCCAATAAATGAATCTGACTCAATCTAGAATCTAGTAGTAAAAGTTTAAAATAAATATTTACTACCTAAATATTTGTTTAATTATAAACAAATAAAATAAAATTATTTTATCTCGGTACCTATCCGTTAGTCACCAGTCATCATTGAAATTTATTTTATCTGTGGTTGGCTAAATGCAGTAATGTACAGTATATGAGTATATTACTGATTGCACCGAATACGTATTCTTACTTTATAGCTCTTAGTTCCAGTTAAATTCACAACTTTCGATGCAAAAACCTCCCATATTGTTAAGACAAATAGTTTTTGTTATACCAGATAAATTATCAAACGTAATGCTTTCGTGATAATTTTTGCTCAATTTACACTTTATGGAGAATAGTCCAGAATTTTTTTTTTTTTAATTTTTTGATTAGTACTTTTCAAGATAGACAGGGGTACAGCCCTTTTTTTTTTAAATAATATGAAGAAAAGTTTGCGCGAGTATTACATCATGTTCGGAAGCTTTCATTTGATAACACACTCGACAACGTTAGAAAAAAAATCATTTTTCCTTACAAGCTCACCCAAAATTTAACTTTCAAAACTAGATGGTTCTGATTGGGCCATCAGTACCTATATTTTTGTCAAATATCAACTGTTTATGACGAATAATTTCGGAGAAAATCTCATAAGTGTTCCGTACGGAACACTAATAAAAACCATAAGGTCCATTCCACCATCAAGTGTTATATGTGTACCAATATTGTTCGCTCTAGAGTTATCATGTCAACAAATAGATAGACAGACGGACAAATCGACGTAAAAAGTGAAGAAATGCAAAAATACACACAATACCTCCCCTAAGCAAGAGAAGTAATATATTGTTACTAACATCTTTTTAGAGCTCTGCTTAATGATTTTTTTTATTTTTATATCCATTTTTCTATTCTCTTCCCTGAGAGAATCTTTGGTTAACCATTAAATTTAAACAGATTTTATTAAAATTGAAACTCAAAATGTGAATGTATTATTTCTATAGGTAATTTGGTACAGAATATAAAAACTCTAGAAAACAAACTTCACAGCCTGTAAGTATATTTATGCTGTAACTCATAAGGCAGTTATAATGTAATGACAAAATAGAAGGGGAATTTTGCAGATATTCCACATACTACAATCTATAATAGAAAAAGCCTAGTCATACTTACAAAACTCAGAATACCTCAACCAATTGATAAAGAACTATAATAAATAGCACAGCATGAAAACATTCAGTCCATGTAACAGATCTGTCAAGATATTGCTTGAGGAATATCTTCTTCTCCTACGACAAAAAAAATATACCGACAAATAGCAGGTATAGTTGTGGGTATTACCACTATTGCTATCTGTCGCCCCTCTCTTTGAGATCTATGTTGATAAAAAAATAATGGAAACGACAACCCTAAAACCCAAACTTTGGTTTAGGTATGTTGTCAAAGAACCAGGGAACGATGAAATAATTATAGAAATGATAAGGTATGAAGGGGCATTGATAATACAATCTCTTCAAGCTCTATTTAACAGGTGCCTTATAGAAAGTAAAATACCAACATTTTGGGTAAACTCCTTGATTGTGCTTATTTTTAAAAAGGGGAACAAATTTAAATAGGAGAGTTACAGACCCATCAGCCGTTATCGGTACTGTACAAAATACTCACTAGAATTATAACATATAGATTAACGAATAAATTAGACAGTTATCAACTACGTGAACAAGCGGGATTTAGACGTGGATATAGCACCTTGGATCATCTTCAAACAATTAAATTACTAGTGAAAAAAGCTAATAAATATAAGCTCACCTTGTGGATAGCAACGGTTGACTACGAAAATGCATTTGATTCGGTAGAGATACGGGCAGTCCTTAACGCCTTAAGTAAGAGTAGAACTCTTCTTGAATACTTATATAAAAATGCCACTTCACAAATAACGCTTGAAGAAAAAACAAATAAAATCAAAATTAAGAGAAGAATTAAACAAGGCAACTTCATATCCCCTAAGCTGTTCATGTTGATTCTAGAAGACATGTTCAAATCCTTAAAGTAGAAAAATACAGGAATGCTAATGGATGGTGAACGATTAAATCACTCAAGGTTTGCAGATGATGTCACTCTGATCGCCAACACAAAAGAAGAATTACAAGAAATGCTGATGGAATTAAATAACAAGTTTCGAGAAATAGGTCTAAGATTAAACTTCAGCAAAACCAAATATTTGAACAATGAAAGTGAAGATAACATCTAGAGAGAGAACAAACAGAAGGTGAAAGAATAGGAAAGGTACAAATATTCATATATTTAGGATAAAAAATAAAAATATAAAAAAGCTACTATACAGTAAAGGGAGTACGGACGGAGTATACAAACCATCACTGATCTGATCTACAATAAGAAATCCTATAGACATAATTCGTTTGGAAAACCAGAAGAATATGGGCCACACTGAAAAAAAAACATAGATTACCTATCAAGGATAAACAAATCACATCTGTTAACTCCAAACGGGCCACAAATTAGATTTCAATAGCTGCAAACAGATAGCCAAACACAATAGCAGTCTGCGTAGGACTACATGAAAATTTATTGAATAAAAAAGATAACGGCAACCATAATAAGAAAATACAAATTATCGTAGATGCTATCAAAATAGCTAACGTTATCTTTTTGATTGATATTTATTATAGCTATTGTAGCCTCTGAGGTTATGTCGGTTAAAACCAACGATTAGTTAGTCGTCTTACTTACAGTCTGTCAAGTAAGAACGCGACCGCTTGTATTCTTGAAAAAATGTATTTCGAGAACATTTTTTGCCATCAGTATATTCTTTGGCAATTGAGTCAAAGTCCTCAGAGTATTTCCTCTGAGCTTTCTCTTTACAAGGCCGAACGGGGACCAAACGTTTTCAATAGGGTTGGCGTCCGGTGATTGTGAGGGCCACTCTAGTATCTTAACTTTCGCTTGCATTTTCCAGTCCCTGCACAACTTGTTGTGGTGTTTTGGGTCATTATCTTCTTGCAAGATCCCATCCTCGTCTGGTTGAAAAGAAAACCAGCATTTCGCAGTTGGCAACAGGGCTTTCTCGTAAATATCACACACATTTTTTTCGTATTTAAATTGTACGTAAAGAGATACAAATTGCCGAGCCTTTGTGTAAAAAAGCAACCCCAAACATGCACTTTGATTCGACGTTTAACGGTTCGCTGAACGAGATGATGGATGGCAGTTGTCCAGGCCCAAGGAGCCGTCGCATATTTCCAAAAGGAAGCTTTGTCCGTGAAGATCACGTTGTCCCAGTCTTGGTCGATGTTGTCGTGGGCCCAAGTAAGCGGCTTCGCGACGTGATTTTCGCCCAGCAAAGGTTTCTTCAACATGCTTCGGAATTTGACATAATTATCACGAAGAACGGTCTCATGGGACACATTCAAACCCGATTTTCTTAATTTTGCTGCTCCTTGATAAAACGTCAAAATTTCGGGTCACGTGAAAACAAAGACACGATTCGTTTTTTCGAATTTTGGAGTGACTTTGCCTGCCGAGCTACGTTTTGACAAGTCGTCGATATTTTTCGTCTCGTTAAAACGATTTACTCACTTCTTCACAAACAAATCGACTTTTTTATATATTTAGCGGCCGCAGAATGTGTCATTTTAGGGCCCTTTGGATGAGAACAAAGAAAGACTGCCTAGAACCGACGCGCAAACGAGTGCCTCATTTTGGATTTTACGTGATTTCGACGAAAGTTCGGAATCGACCGATACTTTTACTAAAATGCGTCGTAGATGAAGGTTCCTTCCACCAATTTTTTTGTTGAATCGCTAGAATCGCATCTACGAAAAATGAATTATAGCGGACGCGTTCTTATTTGACAGACTGTAGACCACCAATTTGCCTGCCTGGTATTTGAAATCTTGGTGTGATTTCTTATTTTCATGTTCGTGTATAGTACTACAATTACTTCTGACAGCAACCTATTTTTGGTCTGTAATTATGATTGTACTAAACAACAGTTACCACCTACACCAAACACATTATTTTTGCACTTGATGCTCATTTCGCTAAACATATTTTCTTGGAGTGGAGTTTAAGGCTGATTGCTAGTGTGGCCTCCCTAGCTAGGTCGGTTGTCAGCAAAATAGTTGGTTTTCTGACTTAAATTATAAATGTAATTACAGATCCTTGTGTATATTTTAACTTCCAAAGGCGCTATTGAGATGTGACATTACCATTGTTGTAAGATTTGACATTCACCTGATTTATCGTCTAACGAGTTCTTTTTGTTCCCAAATGACAAAAAAATGCGTGACCAGAGCTTTTTATCACCTCAAGAAGAATCCTTCCAAAACCATGTTTTTGAGGTGCCAATTTCAGAATGGAAAAACTGTTCGACAATTGGTTCGAACAAAAGTGTATAAATCTTAAAGGCGAGTATTTTGAGAAGCAATGAAACAATTTGTACCAAATTTTTTTTTCTTTCATTATTTTTGTAAAATCTTAAAAGGTAATCCTCGTATAAACATATTTCAGACCATCTATGTCATGAAAGAGGACCCCGCTCATTTCTTATGGGAAGTGGCCCTCGGTGAAATTGTCTGAAATCGAAATACGTTATTCCTCTCGAGCTCCTGATCAAAAGTTCTCATGGGCGCAAAGTCGGAAAATGGACAGTTTTTCAGATATCGGGGGTAGAAAGACGATTTTCGAAGATCTTGTCGACAACAGCGTAGAGCCGTGAGGTTGTTTATGTGCCGTTCTCCGGGGTATACGGGGGTTTTTTCGGTCGCTTCTTCCAAATCTGGTGTCAAAAATGAAATTTGACAGTTGGCAACTGTCAAAAAGCTGTCAACTCGCTTTATTTCTAGTAAAATAGGACTCACCCTAATCAAGCACCTCAACTGTGAGAGGCACGGAGACTCACCCTAATCAAACACTCCAGTCGTGAGAGGCACGGGGACGCACAGTAAACAAGCACCTCAAAGGAAACAGGAATCTACTACGTCCACGTCGTTGTTCCCAGGTAATGCTAAAAGTAGATAAAAAACCATCTGATATATATTCTGATGAACATTTTATTACAAGTGAGGTGAGTTAACATTTTGTTGGTAGCTACCAAGTTTCAAATATCATTTTTGACGCCGGAATTGGAATCACCGACCGTAAAAACGTCCCGGTGTATATTCTGATGGGCATTTTATTATAAATGAGGCGAGTTGACAGTTTTTCGACACCTGCCAACCGTCAGATGTCATTTTTGACGCCAGATTTGGAATCAGCGATCGAAAAAACCCCCGAATATCCCGAAGAACGACGCATAAACGACCTCACGGCTCTACGCTGTTGTCGACAAGATCTCCGAAAATCGTCTTGCTACCCCCGATATCTGAAAAACTGTCCATTTT
This sequence comes from Pachyrhynchus sulphureomaculatus, assembly GCA_019049505.1. Classification (NCBI taxonomy): domain Eukaryota; kingdom Metazoa; phylum Arthropoda; class Insecta; order Coleoptera; family Curculionidae; genus Pachyrhynchus; species Pachyrhynchus sulphureomaculatus. Next base: position 93,694,514 of record CM032455.1, read on the forward strand.
CCGACTTTATGTCAATGGGAACTTTTGATCAGGAACTCGAGAGGAATAACATATAGTGATTTCAGACAATTTCACCGAGGACCACCTCCCATAAGAAATGAGCGGGGGTCCTCTTTCATGACACTGAGGGTTTGAAATATGTTTATACGAGGGTTACCTTTTAAGATTTTACAAAAATAATGAAAAAAAAAATTGGTACAAATTGTTTTATTGCTTCTCAAAATATTCGCCTTTAAGATTTATACACTTTTGCATGCGTTCGAACCAATTGTCGAAACATTTTTTCCACTCTGAAACTGGCACCTCAAAAGCATGGTTGTGGAAGCAGCTTCTTGAAGTGATAAAAAGCGCTGGCCACGCATTTTTTTGTCATTCGGGAACAAAAAGAAGTCGTTAGACGATAAATCAGGTGAATGTCAAATCTTACAACAATGGTAATGTCACATCTCAATAGCGCCATCTAATAGACGTTCGTAAAAACTTAAAAGGTGGCCCTCGTAGCAACACTACTTCTGGCAACGTCCTAAACAATTGTAGTATTGCAAACTTCAAAAAGAAGAAGTACCAGGTGTACAAGTATGAATGCGGATTTTTTTTCTAAAAAAATCAAGTTAAATTCGGAAGAATGATAAAGAGTGCTTTATTCAAAGTATGCTCCATCGCTTGTAATACATTTTTTCTATTTTTCGGGCAATTTGTGAATACCACGCCAGTAAAAATATTCCCCTTTTGCTGCGAACCATTCATCGAGCCATTTTTTTCACATCTTCGTACAAACCAAGGCGCTGCTCAGCAAGTGCGTGGCCCATCGATGCAAACAAGTGGTAATCGGAAGGAGCCAAGTCTGGTGAGTAAGCCGCATGGGGTAGAACTTCCCAGCTGAGTGCTTCCAACGTGTCGCGAACTGGTTTTGCCATATGTGATGGTGCATTGTTATGAAGAAAAATGACTTTGTGTTGCCTCTTTCAGTATTCTGGCCTTTTTTCAAGCAGCGAACGGTTCAAATCGGTCAATTGTTGTTGGTAACGTTTAGTATTAACCGTTTCCCCAGGTTTTAACAGCTCATAATAGACCACGCCCCTCCGGTCCCACCAAACACAGAGTATCGCCTTTCTACCAAAGTGATTCGGTCTTGCAGTCGATGTGGATGGTGCGCCTGGGTCTACCCATGATTTTTTGTGCTTGGGATTCTCAAAATAAATCCACTTTTTATCCCCTGTAACTATACGATGCAAAAACGACTTCCTTTCGTACGGAGCGACCACACGTGGTACTCATTGACCGGTCTTCTGAATCTTTCCCATCTCTCGTAGCCGATTGGAAACAGCTGGTTGACTAACGCCCAATTGCTCGGCGAGTTGTTTTTGTGTTTGCGAATCATCTTCGTCCAACAATGCTTGCAATTCCATCTCTTCGTATTTTTTTGGTGGTTTTCCACGTTCCTTGTCTGCAACATCGAAGTCACCACTTTTGAAACGCCGAAACCATCGTTCACACGTGTCTTGCGATGGAGCATGTTCACCATAAGCTTCTCGAAGTAATCGGTATGATTCAACAGCAGTTTTCTTCAAATGAAAACAAAAAATTAATGCTGTCCGTGAATGATCTTTGTTCGATATAAATTTCGACATATTAAACACAACAACACAACAATATGCACACACTTTTCCAATTTATCACTCATGAGCGTCTGACACTTGTTGATGACACAACAAAATGACGCAGTGTCAAATCTTTATAGCACAAAACTGCATTGGTGCACCATCTGTTGTCGGAAATCCGCATTTCATACTTGTACACCTGGTAGACGAACATCTATAAATTATTTATTTAAAATAAAAGATTTTTTCCTTCTCCGTTTCTGATAAATTTTATTTTTAACTTTATGATATGACACCAATATGTTAACGACAAAACTATCACAATTTTACATATTATTTATATTATTCTAACTAGGCAGTGGATTAAATTATAACAAAACATATTAGTAACATAAACACATTCTTTGTCTAAAATAACACTTAAAGCTAAAATGATCAAACTAAAGACTGGTCGAGTCGTACTACAAACTAAATAATCGGCAAATAATTATAATAATAATGAGTTAATGACTAGGGAAATATTATAATAATAATAACAGTTATTATTATTAAAACTAGTTCAAATATATATTTAGTTTTAGTACCTAAACTTCTAAACTATATTAATAATAGGCCTGTTCGCACAGCCGTAATAATAGGGATTCGTCAAGTTTGCTTTACTTGTAAACCCTTGATGTTAAGACAATAGCTTGAAAATGAAGTTATGTATTTAAGTCCTAGTCGTAAAATTTTCAGCTGGAAACTCCTACCCAACTAAATAGGCGTTAGAACAACGAGATTATGGGTGTAGATTAACTTTTCAACTACATTTTGGTTTAAAAATCAGTATTTTTTATCGATGTACGAACAGAGCTTATACTTTTTTGTTAATTCTACAAACTTAATTCTAAAAATTATGAAATATTTTTTTAGTAATAACTAGAGTTACCAGGTAAATATGTCTAAATATGCTAACAAAGAACAAGCGCCTACGGTTGTTCGGCTCTCTACTCCAGCCTTTCCGGTCTTTTGTCAAAAATCAGTGATAATTAAAGAACAATGTTGCTAAAGATCTCCTCACACCGAAGGCATTTGGGACCTAAATTCGTCTTTACGAGCGATTAAAATACTAAAAACAACAATATTATTTGTGATGGGGAACCCTCAAGACCGCCTTTTATCATCACAATAACGTCCCTTTCTAACTAGGTGTATTCTCGTAGATCTGTATGTTCAAATAATATCCGCCAGGATTTTTCCGGAGATGACGTCTATCAAAACATATTCGTAAAATTCGGATGTTTGGTAACCCTAGTGATATCTTAGGTACGTTTTGTAATATCTTACATGTTACTTTAATAGAAAATCTGTCTGTGCGAAATCAATTTAAAATATACTTAACGTATTCGTAAAATTTTGGCGTTGTCTTGATTTTATTCTTGGTCATTATGACCACTTTTTGGTTAACGCCAAAATTAACGATTTTTTCATAAGAAACGCAAATTATTTTAAATAATCAGCAAAATTTACTCAACTAAAAGAAGCTCCTCTATTCTACGCAAATAAACACTAACATTTTATTTAGCCAAATTTATATATTAATGTCTGAAATAGCTTAAACTCATATATTTACCCTCACTAAGTTAATATTAATAGACTAAGTATAAGGCTTTTAAAGAAAAAAAAACCATAATAATTATTATTAAAGTGGGTGTCTTAAAAAAAACCATTTCTCCAGTGGATGTCCTCTGTAGATACGGTTTATTTTAAGATGACAGAATAGCTAAAGCAGTTTCTAAAACTCACATATTTCCTATAATTCAGTTAATGCTAGTAACTATTAGCATTAAAATTTTACAAAACAACTTATTGGTAAATAGCTAAAGCACTTTTTAAAACTTATCGACTCTAAAATAATTATATCCTGAAGTTATCCTTGCTTTCTAAAACATAAACATTTGAGCTCATTGAACAGATTTTTTTAGGAATAAGCATTTGAGACCTGTCAGTTCAGTTAAAGTTATTTTTGGCATTCTACCCTACAGTGAGCGTTTTTTCACAAGACTTCCTTTTTAAGAACCGTACTTCTATTTTTGGTTTTCTAGGAAGAATATTTAGAAAAAACAGATTAGTTTAAATTGTGAGTGTTTTTTAGAAAGTTTGGTAAATAGAGGATATTCTCATACCCTCAAAGAATGAAACTTGAGATTGAAAGTAATTAAAAAGATATGGATATGTATAGGAATGATAAATATTTTATGAATACAGCCTTTCATTTTTATTACCGGAACTACTTAAGTCTGACAGTTATTCAAAGGACTTCTTTCTGATTAATTTTTGTCACGCTATATCCTCTAAAATATCACGACAAATCAAATGTCTTGGTATAAATAATTATTTAATTTAATATATTTATAATTTACACTAAAATTTGTGCATTTTCGAATTAAATATTTAATCAATATTGAATATTTTTTAAAGTCATTTTCAATTTTTCATTCTCCTTTCAAATTAACGAATATAAAATAAAAATCCAGTGTAAGAGTACACAGTCTGACTTGCTCAAACTATTGAACAACTTGTAAACCAGGAATAAAGTGTTACATAACGTAACAGATTTATAATTTTAAACCATCTTTGATTGCTCTAAAGATCATAGTGAAAATCGCCCTTTATTCCTCTTGTAGCTCCATCCTGCTACCCGTACGATTAATCACTCACACACACACACAAACAAGGAAGTAGAAATGATAATAGTGGATTCATTATATATAAAAATACGCCTTCTTATTTAGACATAGAGGGGGGTTCCATAATATTTTCAAATATAAGAAAAGACCTAACATCCCCTGTAATAAAGCTTTACTGAATCAAAAAAAGCGTTTTTTTTTATTAAGTTAATTTTAGGAATTTTATTTTCTGATGGCTGCGTTGAATGAGAAGATAAAAATACAAACAATGCGCTGGGATATTGAGGCTCGGTTTAATAATTCTATGATTTTCAAAATTATTAAATACAATTAAATGTACGTTTTGATTTTTATCATTTTTACATTTAGCACAAGATTTAGATATATACTATTATTAGTATAAAGGTTATATGTCCTTTCCATACTTTTATGAAGTAATTCGACGGAGGTACCGCTTGCAGAGCGGGAATATATAGAAAGTGATATACTCATCGAAGGTAGCTAAATGACATTTCTAAAAGATATTCACTATTTTCGATTCTTGTCTGTAACAGTGATATTGGTCCGATTTCAGGGGTTCGCCTATCTCCCTAGACGCAAGTTTGTGGAATTTGGGTTTATTAGTAACTCCGAATACACCTCGTGACTTTTCCTATCGAAATGAGAGGTGTGTAGGGTACTCATCGGCACACAGGACAGTATGAGCCTGCGGAGTCCACTTTGTAAGTCGATTGCTCCACTTGCGGGGGCAACAATCGAAATTTTGATATACGTCCAAGGTATTGCTGTGTTATGTATAGTCAAGATACCTGATCTGAATAAGTTGTGGGTGCATATTGGGACAGAAGGTAAAAAGAGCTATTGAAGCCTTGATTGAGAAAAAAAATATTTTGAATAAAATGTATTTTGTTCATTATCAGCTTATTGTTAATAAATTGTTTCATTTTTGCTCGTTTGCAGGTTTATAAATATTTCAAGTTTTTCCCACTTTTTACCGGCTGTGACAATGTGTCCGGCTTTTATGGCATAGGTAAGAAGACATCTTGGAATGTATGCGCTCCAACCGCAGGTGGTGACTTTGTTCATGCAATTCAAAGAATTGATCAAGATGGTCTTAAGACATTGCATATTGCTATGTACAGCTCATAAGTGTTCTCCTGTTATGGTGTACATATGACACATTGACACGTGAAAATTAGCGGCAAAAATTAAAAAGTCTCTATACATTTTTACAGACTAAGACACAGGTTGAGGTCTGGATTTTCGAACAGAGATAAGTCTAGAACCAATAGATCTGTTCCTCTCAGATTGTTTCCTCTTCATCAGACTGAGGTTGGATGGAAAGGAAAGATAGCTGGGAGCCAGTCGATATTACTAAGCCTACAGCTGTTCGGTAGTGCCAGTGCCTAGCTAGTCAAGGTGTCCTCATTTAGTTGTGCCATTAATTAGTTCCTTCTTACCAGAAAGGGTAGAGATCTGTTCGATAAAAAACTATCTGATTTTATCCTCTTATAAAGATTGAATTGGATTGGCGATCCGGTCTGATTAGAGTTCATTTGAGGTTTTTTTTGTGAATATTACAGCTATTTTCGCAAATACGTGAACGGTCGCTATGAGGCGATACTGTTATACCTCTTAAGAGTGAACAGATTCGCTATTTTTGCTAGGACGAATCGTTAAGTTGTACTTTTTTAGCAGCTCGTCCATGGCATTATATTTTTTATTTAGTTTGTAGGTTTTTAAATATTTGTTGGGATGCATGCACTACTCGTTCCACGCACTGCAGTCATGTAAATTAAACGCTGCTTCTCTTAAATTATAAAAATGCTTTCTGAAGAGATATATATCCATGAATACATGAGGAAAATAGGCTATATTACATCTTGCTCCGATGATGGTCTCAAGTAAACGTCTTCAGAAGCTACGTTCTAGCAAATACTCGTTCTGGCAAAGTAGGAAACTGGCTTAAAACTTGGACCCTGCTGGTTCATTTTGGCTTGTATGATGTCAAGTACGTTACACACCATTCATTTGAGAAGAAAAGTCTGACGGCGCATTTAGAAAAGTGACGTAAAGAGTAGGTAAACTCCAGAAATCGCACCAATATTGTTGACCCACGGAATGATTTTTACTCTTATTTATTCACAAAGGAGCGAAAATAATTAAAATATCTTTCAGAACGCTATTTCAGCAAATTTCTGAATTTTATATCCGCTGTGGAAGTGGTGCTACCATAGCACAACTTGAAAGTGAGGTAAGGATGCGTGGTTCATCTGTGCCAAATTTCATTCTAGCACTAGAAAATGATCGATGAAAAATTTGTTTCCAAAAGATCTATAATAGTTGTCTGGAGTTGTCTACTACTAACACGTTAATAAAAAATTTTTATTACTACTTTATTGTACGCAAAATGACTATTGTTTCCTAAAAACTTTTGTTTTAAATATTCCAAAATAATTTGGTTCATGTAAAATCAGAGTAAATTGAGGAAAATTAAGGGTAAAAGACCTAGAAAGAAAATCATTGGCACTGGTTAAATTTTTTGTGTTAATAATATCAATTGGTTAAAATTTTTATTGTAAAGAATATTCATTGCTTTCATTTCTTTTAGCTCTTGTTTTTTTTTTTCCAATTTTACAGCGACATTGATATAGAAGAGGTAAAAGAAAATAATTTCTCAAGTAAAAAAAGAGAAGCCTGGTTGCTTCTGAAGTTAGTAATACGAAAAAAAAGTGTCAATGTTGCTTTTTAAACAAGTTGTATTCACATACTTTACCAAAAAATCTATTATTTTGTAAAGATACTTTATTAAATCCTAAGAAATTTTCGAGTCTCAAGTGATATGTACGAAAGTAATTTAAAAAAGATTAATTTCTTAACAACAGTAAGAGTCCTGCAATAAGAGACGTAGAGGCAACAATGAAAGAGCTTCCGTTGCATCCATCTTCATCACAGGCACAAACTTCTTGTCTACCACCGAATCCAGATCTTTGATAACACTTATTTTTGTAATGAGAATCTTCCCATCCGCAAGTCCTGATGACTCTGCTGTCTGGTAGCACTAAAAGAGAAATCATCACTTAAGCTTATACCTACAAATATAATCTTAATTAATTAAATTGCAACGTTTAGGCTTTTTACTTGAGCCTTTATAACATATAGGTAGATAGTCTATTTTTTTAGAGAACTAATTCATCATCATATGCTATTAGTGATAACTAGATATCGGATTATATGCACTAACAAATGGCAAAATATGTATGCAATATGCTTTAATAAAAAGGTCAAATATGCACTAAATATGCATGGTTTAGGGGCGTCGACGTGTAGAGATCATAATTTTAAAATAGATTTTTGCAACATACGAGGTTTAAGCTTGAACATAAATTCAGTGCACCAACACCTGCATTCAAATAAACCTCATGTACTCGCTCTCTGTGAAACCAAGGTCAGTTCATCGACCGACACAGTCAACTATTTAATCCTGGGTACGACTTCCATTCCCGATTTAGGCGTAACTTTTTGTCAGAAACGACCTCTCTTGCCACGAGAAGAGGTTCTGGAGCCCCCAAACTTTGATGTTATGTGGTTAAAAATAACAACTCAACAAACCACAAGGTTCATCTGTATCCTCTATCGACCACCAAGTGATACTAACTTTACAATACTTTTCGCTTCTCTTGCAGACACCATTAATCATTTACAAATTAACTATCCAAATGCCGAAATTGCCATCCTGGGCGACTTTAATGTCCACAACATTAACTGGTTTAAATATTCAAATACTACCGACGAACAAGGTCGTGAAGCTGAATCATTCTCAATCAGTTGTGGCTTAATTCAGCTTATTGACGAACGAACACGGATCTCTGATCGAGACGGGGAGTTCGCCAGTCTTCTTGATCTATTTTTAACCACCAATCCGGAGATTTACACGGTCACCGTAAATCCGCCGTTAGGTTCTTCCGACCATAAACTGCATTCGACATCGAGTGTCCTACCAATCAGTGACAGAGAGGCGCCTAAACCGCGCAAGATTTGGCACTACAAATCTGCTAAATGGGAAGATCCCATCCCATCCCATATTTTCGAGCTGTCTCTTGGTTACACGCTTGTTTTCGATCCGACAACCCATCTGACTGCGCCAGGGAGGTTTCCGATGTTATTTTGGCTGGTATGGAAACTTACATCCCTTTTTTGAAGAAATGCCCCTCCAACGGCAAGCCTTGGTTTGACAGAAAATGCAAAGAAGCTGTTGCTTCTAAACATCTTGCCTACCGACAATGGAGTGAAAGTCCTAACATAATAAATCGTAACACCTTTGTTCGAGCCCGGAACAGACGCAAAGAAATTATCGACGAAACCAAGGAGGCACACAATCAACGAATTAGAAACAAACTTCTCGCTTGTCCCAACAATTCTAGGTCCTTTTGGTCAGTCGCTAAGGCAGTTAGTCAAAATATCATCATATCCATGATACCACCACTCACACGGCCAGATAATTCTATTGCAACGACACCTGTTGAGAAAGCGAACTTGTTAGCTGAACTCTTTGCTTCACATTCCACCGTCGATTTTTTTCGATTTCCAAGGAAAAACACCACCTACTCTTCCCATAGTACAGTCAAAGATACCCGATATTGTCTTGAGACAACAAATCATAAAACGTATCTTAATGAAGCTAGACACCAAAAAAAGCTTCTGGCGCTGACGGAAGACCTGCCATAGTTCTCAAAAACTGTGCGAGGGAATTAACACCAGTTTTCTGTAGACTTTTCAACCTGTCCTACAGAAAGGAAATATTTCCTTCCTGCTGGAAATGTGCCACAGTTCAACAGATACCTAAAAAAGGCCAAAAGACCTTGCCAAATAACTACGGATCAGTCGCACTGCTTTCAATAATATCGAAAGTCATGGAAAAGGCTATTAATCAGCATCTTCTAAAATATCTTGAAAGATTCAACATTATTAGCGATCACCAATATGGCTTTCGTAAACATAGATTAACAGGAGATCTTCTGACTTATGTAACACATGTTTAGAAGAACGCAATTGAACACTTTGGAGAATCTCGAGCGGTTGCTCTTGACATATCCAAGGCATTCGACCGTGTTTGTTACGATGGACTGTTGGCTAAGCTACGCTCTTGTGGTATGTCTGGAAAGTTCTGTTTGTGGCTCTCATGTTTCCTCAGAGAGCGTTCTTTACGAGTGGCAGTCGACAGATTTCTTTCTAACACCTTCACTAACAACGCCGGTGTGCCCAAAGGCTCCATACTGTCCCCTATTCTCTTTCTTATTTGCATTAACGATGTGCTGGAAAAGACCGGGAATCCAATCTACAGGTTTATCTAATATCTTCATTCACTTTGAACGCTCGGACATCGGCTACTCAGACGAATATCGGCAGACAGCAGGAAGTCATTCAACTTAACAAAGATCTGGAAGAAATTCTACGTTGGGGTGACAGTAACTAAGTAGAATTTAACGCTACAAAACCCCAGGCGACATTTTTTTCTAAAAAAATTAACGTTGCTGTACCCGACATAGTTATATCGGAGCACTCCATTCCTCTAGCATCGTCGCTCAACTTGTTGGGCGTTAATTTGGGAGCAAATATGTCCTGGCATGAACATGTTGCAAGCATAGCAAGGGAATATTATTTTGAACCAGAAAGCTTTACACTCCACAACAACTGTTAATTCTTTACAAAGCTTAAATTCGATCAACTATGGAATACTGCTTCCATGTTTGGGGCTCCGCTCCCAAACATACACTGCATTTGTTGGATTCTATTCAGAGGAGGAGAGCTGTTTTCATGGAAAGTGTTCGAAGGATGTAGCCCGCTTAATTCCTCCCAGAGCGGTGCTTGTTAGAAGTACTCGTTGCGCTAATACTTCACATCCGTATGAGGTTCAGCTTGTTACTCCTCGTACAACGCTTTTCAAGCAGTCTTTTATATGGAGAACATCATCCCTTTGGAATAATTTGCCCAGGACTGTGTTTCCCACCAAGTACAATTTACAGCGATTCAGGAACAACGTGAATCACTTTTTCCGCACACATGTCGCTCCCTGTAGCGCTTTAGGGACTTCCCTGCAGCACGTGTGCTAGACCCATAAAAAAAAATTATAAAAATACCAATTTTTATTTCTATTTATGTTTATTTTTCAATCAATTAAACAATTACAAGGAATATAATAAATTGTTATAATAAATTATTATATTCCTTGTAATTGTTTAATTGATTGAAAAATAAACATAAATAGAAATTAAAATAGGCATTTTTATATTGCATATTTAGTGCATATTTGACCTTTTTATTAGAGCATATTGCATACATATTTTGCCATTTGTTAGTGCACATAATTCGATGTCTAGTGATAACATACGTATTGGAAAATATACTTCATCGGTTTCTCACCTGTACGTTTAGTCTTACAGATTTATTATACCAGATTTTAACTAAAATCAGTGAAAATCAAATCAAGTGGTTAGGCGTAGTAATTGCCCTGTAAAGTTTTTACTGTTTCGAAACCTAAGTTAAAAGTTTGACATATTCATGTAGTCCATAAAAATGAGAATGGGGTATCTGTGAGAGGTCGCCAGCGCTATGGAATATGAAGGAGAAGAAATCAGTCGTAGCTAGGAGAGATTAATCAGCTGATTAAGTAGCTATGGTAGGTTCTATCATATACGAAGGTGGCTTGAAAAGTTTTGTAAAACACAAGGTAAATAGAAGAAATAGAAATAGAAAAAAAATGTTTTGAACTGTGTAGCATACTCGTTTACAATACAGATAATCTCTTCCTTAAGCCTAATTTTTGAGGTTAAGAAACAAAAAAAAGTATCCTGGGGCCCATTTTGGAGAATAGCGTGCGAGGCCCAGCTCGAGCACTTTTGCCATTGCAACGGCCGATGTGTGAGCAGGAGCATTTTCATGGTAAAGAAGTACTTTTTTGTGCGCTTATCTAGGTCGCTTCACCTTTGACGTCCTATGCAAACCTTGCGTAAAAAAATCAGTCACTGTTTTACCCTTTTCCATGTAGTCATTTCTTCTGGTGCAATTTAACTTTTGCCAACCCACTGTTTTGACTGCCGTTTTATCTCCGGGATGCAAAGGAGCGTCCCGTTATCAGTCTTTTACAATGTTTATACAAACGACCAGCGAGTGTCGAACCATACAAAAAATTTCATCTTTGCCGACGATCTGGCGATGGCTGAGCAGGAATCCAGTTTCTGAAAGGTTGAGGCAAAGCTTACGCAGGCACTAAATGAATTATCCGCTTACTATGATGCCAACCACCTGAAGCCCAATCCAAGTAAAACACAAGTCTGTACATTCCATCCTAACAACAGAGACGCCAGGAAGGAGATGAAATCACGTGGAGAGGTGAACGACTCCAGCACTGTCCGAAACCAAAATATTTTGGGTGTCACACTGGACCGCATCCTGACCTTCAAGCAGCATTGCATGAATATGCCTTATGGTTTTCTGTTGCCAAATATGCAGCACCAATCTGGAGTGCGTTAGCGCACGTAAATCAAGTGGGATGTCTAAGGCCGACACCAACGGAGGAAACTATACCCGCTCGCCGGCATAGCTTCTACCTATATAAGCAGGAAAGTCCATGTCATCTGCTTTATGGGCACCAACCACCACCGTAGCGACTCTAATCCAGGAAAAGTTTCATGAGAAGAACGAAAATCCTAGAAGAAACACTGAAAGCTAACCGAATCACGAAGTGGAGAAATCAACTAAACCACTAGAGCTTTCAAGCCAGGGAAAAGCTACCACTAGGCAGCGAATAGCCCTACGCAGTGTGGAAAACACTTAATAGAATGGAAGCAGGTGTGCCACGATGCAAGGCCAATTTGCAGAAATGGGGGCTGCTACTGGCTGGAGTAGACGTCTGCGCCCTGTGTGGATACCCTGCTGTTCAGAGCCCATAGAGGAAGATATTATGCTAGCGAATGACAGAGCATTATCCGCTGCAAATCACTGGAAATACTGTGTTTGACCGGACACGGACTATGAAGTGAATTCTGGCATGTAATGGTGGATCCGCGGTTTGCCTACAGCCACAATCGACGTATGTACCCGTTCATATGAGACACCTACCATCTCACCAATCTCACGAAGCTTAATATAACAATCTTTCATCACGATATCAAGAGTTTTATCGATCATTTCTACAGAAAAAATCCCAATCGAGTCCTCTGAACGTTTAGCATCTGAAGTATTCATCCGGCCAGATTTAAATTTATTTTTCCATTAATAAATGGTCTCGAGTGCTGGTCCCCATGAACTTCCTTCACTTCAGTTTCTATCTGTTTATCTCTGGGCCGCACTTTTTTTAATAATTTTTTTTATTACTGCACGATACTATGCTCTATGCATTTCTATGAAACGTGTAACACCGATCACTTACGATAGCTGCCAATGAACAACGGCGCGTTGCATCTATTTGAAACTTTGAACACAACCACAACGATAATCACGCTTACCAACAGTCATGCCGCTTAACAAAATTTCTCATTTCGTAGACTTTTCAATCCACCCCGTACATATTTTTTACAATGTATATTGACTTTCTTTTTTCTACGTTGGTAGTACGGTGATATATATTTTTAGTTAAATTATCAATTACTTTATCTTTTGCTTTCACTTTGCAACAGAAGCAATTTACTGGACATTTTCACGATGTGTAATAAAAGCACAAATAAAAAGATTTTCTTGTTTATGATGAGACCTTGCAGTATTATTTTACAGTATTTAGGCTGAAGTAAAAAAAATTGCGTTTACAACCAAAAATGCTCGTACACTTCATTTCAGGTAGTAATTGTTATAGAAACACAAAACGACCGTCAGAGGACTACTGAACTATTTTAAAGGTGCCGAGAAATAGAAATGCAATTTCGGCACTTGGACAACCCTAACGAATATTATGACATCCCCGCCAATATCTCCGAAATATAGTAAAAGAGTTAATCTATACTGAAAAAATGATTAGAATTTAAAAAATCAACTTTTGGATATATTTTCGAAGACGTATCTAGACATTGGAATGGAAGCTTGAGCAGAGAAATGGTAGTCCTTGAGATTAAACCATACCGAATGGAGTGACGACGTTTCGTCTACGATTCAAAGATCTTTACAGGCCAAGTGTGACCCAGAGTAATAATCGTTTTCTCCATATGACGCAATCATACCACAGAAAATATAGTCGTCGCTAAAGAAAGACAAATACGTAGAACAAAACATCGGCGCAACACGAAGCCGGCTGGCTATCATCAGATCGTTAAAATGTGCCTGGTCGAGTTTCATAAAGATGCCGTGCATGCCGTGTAAGTAGAAGTTGTATTATATGTAAAAATAACAGGGAAAAATATGCACGATATCTTTGAGAGACTGGACGAGGTACATAATAACGATCCGGTGGTAACCAGCCGGCTTCGTTTGGTGACGACGTTTTGTTCCACTCAAATGTCTTTCTGTGGTAACACTTTTGTGCAAGAAGTTATTTTTCCCGAACATTATGAGCAAGAAGTATATGTAGAAGGGTAATATCATGGGCTCCTTGCGGAGACTCTCTAGCTTCTTTAGACGATCAAAAGCAGATTTTTTTGGTCTTTGAGTGCATTTGCAAATTTCAGTTGAGTTTAGCAGAGGTTCGCGTGTAAAATTTGCTCTAAATCATCCTCTTCCACGCGTTTTGGTTTCCCAGAGCATTCACCGTCCTAAAGGTGAAATTTGCCTTTCGAAACAGTTTTAACCTTTTTTTACACATACTACATAATACTGACAAACCTTTACTTTTGCCTCAATGGCATTTTTTGTTATGTAAAAATGCGAGAGGAAGACAGTGACACAAATATTGCTTGCAGTACAATCCTGTGTTAAATCCGACTTGAATATTATGTTTTCTGATCGATAAAAAGTACACCTAATATTTCAAAATTCTTTTTTTATCTTTTTTTTATCACCTTGCACTATAAACTACTTTGTAATTTCTTAGAAAATTTTAATCCACTTTCTTTAGAACAAGATACATTTTTTTTTTGTAGTATTCTAAGCAGGTAATGTTGGAATATTTGTAAATTTGATGTTTCTCTAACATTTTGTGTATAGTAACTGGAGGCTGAAACAAACACTTTGATTTATCTTACAATGATAGTACTTCCTTTGGAGTATTGATGTTCAGCCAGAGTTCATTGTACAATTTCTCTATTATACCACACAAGCAGGTAATTTCATAAACCTAGTTTGTAAAAGAATTGTGTCTTAGTGTGATATTCTCCAATTTTTGTAGAACTGTTAAAAACTGTGCGCATGTTAAATACTTGAAATAAGATTACTTTGTGTATACTACATTGTATATAGGGTGATGAATCCATATTACTATCTTGTCTGTGATTTATATGTTTAAAACGATTAAAAGAGTGGGTAAATTCTTTACTGTTTTATAGACAGACTCTTGGTTTCTGATGAAACCATTTGAAGATGCATCGTGCGATTGTAGGAGAAGAGTCGGAAAATTATTCCAATTTAATACTTTCATGATTTCTCAACATCTAAATATTATTTTGGGAGTTAGCTTTCCATTATTTAAAGCAGCACCACAAGATGTTTGGGATTTTATTTCATATAAATATATACCGTAATTATTTCCTTTTTTGGCAGTCTGTGCCTTTAGTATTTAATTAATAAGAAAATAATGCTCGCTATATACCTTATGTGCCTCTTACATATGTTTGTCATTGGCGAGCGCTGAGCATATATGCGGATTTTTTACAAAATTTCTCAATACATATCCAAATTACAAATACGAAACTATGCATTCAAGAGTTTTCCTTATTCCAATGTGGATGCCAAAATACAAAATAGTTTCTTAAGCAGTAACATAACCTTATACTTCTGGTTTTGATGTTATAGTACTCTATATAAGGAAAGAAAATGGAAACACTCAAAGCTGCTTTTATTTTGCCACAAATATTTCGTGGCTATTTAAAAGTCTAAAAAAAAAGAAAGATGCAGAAACCAAGACAAGGAAAGACAATCTAAAGCCGCCTACATACGATCAAGTAAGTTGGTTCAACCAGTTTTTCATGCAAGTTGGTCAAATAAGTTTGACGGTGAAGTGTGGATTATGTCGGACATTGTGATATATTGTTGTATTATTATTTGTTGTTTTTATTGCGTTACCTTGATATAAACTGTTACTGAAAGAGAAAAATGTTAAAAGAAAATCAAACAGATCAAAGTGGAGCAAAAAGCACATTACTGCCACATTAATTTATTGAACGAATTGAGGTGTGAGTCCCAAAATTGGCATAACTATATGAAGATGGACGAAGATACTTACTTATTATTGCTCTCATTTGTTTCTCCATAGCGAGAACTACAAGTTGGTGAGTTGAATGGTTTGAAGGCTGGATACATGATCAAACTTACTTGTCAAGTCATTAGTCTCCCAACAACTTTTCTGACAAATCCAGAAAGCCGTCCAATTCGTCATCAAACCATCCAACTCACCAATTTTGCCCCCACACCATCAAACTTATTTGACCAATTGGCTTGACAAGCCAAATTGGACCAACTTACTGGATCGTGTGTAGGGGCCATTAGCTACTGACTAGCTAAAAAAGAATCGAACAAGAATAAAGTCAAAATAAGTGATGTTATGAAGGTAAACAGAGATTCAGTTAAAGAAAAATGGGAACCTTAAAAATCGCTTATACGTACGAAGGAGGAAATAAACAAGACACCAATTGAAAACAATTTCGTATTCTTCTTCTTAGTGTGCCTTATCTTCTAAGTACGTTGGCGATCACATTTGCCCATCTGATTTTTATCTATTACCGCTCAAAACAGTTCAGTAGATGTCACGTTTGTCCACTGTCGTAAGTTTTTCAACCAGGAGTTGTGGTGCCTTCCTGGTCCTCGTATACCGATTATTTTTCCTTCAATTATAAGTTGCAGGAGCTCATATTTTTGGCATCTCACAATATGGCCAAAGTAAGTGCATTTACTTTCTTTAACAGCTGGAATCAACTCTCGTTCTTTTCCTATCCGATCAAGTATTTCCACGTTTGTGGTATGCGCTGTCCAAGGAACACGCAGCATTCGGCGATAGCACCGCATCTCGAATGACTCCATTCTTTGTTGTGTTGTCTCTGTAATTATTGCAGCTTTTATACCGTATAACATAGCCGAGAACACGTAGCATTTTAGCACTCTTGTTTTTGTTTTTAAGTTTAGTTGGCAGTTATAGAGTATGCTGCGCATTTTATTAAAGGAGCTTCGTGCTTTTTCAATTATTGACCGTATTTCAATATAGTGGTTCCAGTCTTCACTAATTACGCTTCCTAAGTACGTTATTTTTGTTACCCTTTCAAGTGTTTGCTGATGAACTTTAATATTTATATTTGTATTAGGACTCTTACTGATACCATTGTGTTAGTTTTTTTCGTATTCAGTTTCATTCCATATTCCTCATATGCATGAACAATTCCATTTATGAGTCTTTGTAGGCCCCCTTCACTGTCCGCTAGAATGACAGTATCATCAGCGTAGCGGAGATTATTTACACACACACCACTAATTGTAATTTCACCTTTTTTATCAGAAAGTGCTTTATTGAAGATTTCCTCCGAACAGACATTGAATGACAGAGGTGACAAAATACAACCCTGACGTACGCCTTTCTTTATTTTTATTTCTTTGGACATGCGATTCTCAACTTTTATTTTGGCAGTCTTGTTCCAGTATAAACTCGATATTATTTGTAATTCCTTGTCGTCAATGTAGCACGATCATCATTTTCTCATGATTTACCATATCAAAGGTTTTTTGGAAATCTATGAAGCATAAATAAATATCAGAGTTGACATCCCTACATCTTTCAATCAGAACGCGGATGGAGAATAATGCATCCCTACTTCTTAGTCCGTTCTTATAGCCGAACTGTGTTTGTCCAGTACGTTCATCTAGTTTTTTGTATACTCTTTGGTTGATTATTTTAAGGAAGAGTTTCAAGATGTGGTTCATTAGACGGTATTCCTCGCACTTTCTAGGGTTATTCTTTTTTGGCAATCGTATACAAATTGATGTTAATCAATCATGAGGTACATAACCTGTGTTGTATACGCTGTTGAAGAGGTCCTGTATAATGTCCATATGTTTTTCAAACAATATTTTAATGATTTCTGTAGGTATATTATCTTCTCCTACTGCCTTTTTGTTTTTAAGCTGATTTACTGCTGCTAATATTTCGTCTTTATTTATGGGGGGGGGGGGGGCGCGTTGTATTAAGCTTATTTGTATTATGTTGTCTAGTTATATTACTATACATTTTCCCTATATATTCTTTCCATCTATCTATTCTTTTTTTATATATTCAGTAGTAGTTTACCTTCTTTATCCTCTATTACTTGTGATTGCCTTTGTAACCTTAGTCCAGCAGCTTCTTTGATTTTCTTATGTGTAGTATTTCTTTTCTAATGCTTCTATTTCTGTACATTGTTCATTTACCCACATGCCTTTAGCCTCCTTTATTTCTCTTTATATTAGGTTGTGCGTTTGTATTTTATATTATTGTTGTTCTTATACTTTCTTTTTACTTCCATCGTATCCAATATTTCCTCCGACATCCATGATTGTTTCTTTTTGGTTGTATTTTGTTTCAGGTGCTTTTCCATTACTTCTTTCAGTGTTTCTCCGATGTGGTGTCATTTTTCTTTCGGTGTCTGATGAGTTCCCAGCTTGTTTATATCCAGACTTCGACCAATCTCCTCATGAATCCTCTTTTTTACGACTGCTTCTTTGAGTTTGTCGATGTTAATATTTGTTGTTGTTTGTTCCTGTTTTAACTTTTTCAGTCTAATCTTGATAGTTGCAAGCAGCATATTAAGGTCTGTAGGTATGTCTGCTCCAGGATAGGTTTTGGCAGATTTGACTATATTTCGTTGCCTTCTATTGATGGTTATATAGTCTATTTGATTTTGGTGATTTCGTATTAGTTGGATTTAAAACTAAAAGCCTAATTTGTTATGTTGGTAAAATTATAAAAGTTTTTCCTTCCAACGAGTCTCGATCTAGCTACTATGTTTCATCCATCACCCTCTAAAAATAACTTCAAGACAAAACTCATATATGTCTTTTGGAATATATTTTGGAAGTTTTGTAGTTCGGTAAAGAATGGTGTTAATATTTTTAAAATAAATACTACATGGAAACGGAAAATTAATTTCACTGTGGAAGGGCAGAGGCAAATTTTTTATAAGTAAATATCGATCTAAAAATACATTTATAGGTAAATATTTCAATTTAAACTTAGGTAATATTATTAATTAAAAGTACGAAAAATTTATTGTAAAACTTAAACGAGGTTTAAAATAAAGACCTGTCAAGTGCAAGTTGGACTTGCGCAGTTACTATTCCGTACCGTGATTAAAATAAAATAAAATCCTTACTTAAGCCACATTAATTAGGTCCCTGACATCTTAAGATCTACTATGTATTTTCACGTTTTTTCTTAGTCAATAATATATAACAGTTATAGCATCATAACTACCTAATAGCAAATAAATCAGTCTAGCTCAATCTAGAATCTGTGTAAATCTAGTGTAAAACAAATATTTCCTACCTAAATATTTGTTTAATTATAAACAAATAAAATAAAATTATATCTTGGTACAAGAGCGACTCGCCATTCTGTTACCGTAATGTACTTAAAAGTATATTATAAAACATCCACCAGACGTCAAAAGTAGTGGTTTTCATATTTTTTATACCAGATAAATTATCAAACTTAAGGCACTCGTGATACTACCCTTTGTGGAGTATATTTCAGAATTTTTTCAAAATTTTTTGTACTTTTGGAAATAAGGGAAACATCGATATTTGACATTTTTTTTTTTTAAGTAATAAAAAAAAGTGTGCGCAAGTATTACATCATATATATTCTTGAACTTGTGTTTTGACAAGCTTTCATTTGATACCCCACTCGATGACATGGCCATTTTTTTTTTCACTTCCGATTTCACCTCTTAAAACTAACCTCCTAAATCAAAATTTAACTTTTAAAGCTTCATGGCTTGATTGGGCCACCTATTCCTATATTTCTGCCAAATTTCAACTTTTTATGTCAACTCGTTTCGGAGAAAATTGGATGTGACAGACAGACAGACGGGCACTGAAGTAATCCCATAAATGTTTCGTACGGAACACTAAAAAGAGTCCACTGTAACACTTTCGCTCATTCATTCACCGATTTTGTTTTTTATTTCTAAGCGAACGCGAAGTTTTGTTCAGTTGGCAATTAAGAAATAAAATTGAACAGTGAGAAAAGCGTTTTTACTTACATCCATTTACTTCAAAGTCTATGACTTGCTTAATCTTCCTGCAAAGGCTGTAGGGTTTTTCATCTTTTCTCTCCGGGCATGGTTTCTTAAGATCGTCACTTAGTTGATGATTCAAATCTCCTATACATCTTTTATCTGTTGCACTATTGCATTCGTAACAGTTTATGGCATAACCTAGAGAAGAAATTAAAATTTTTATTTATAGGCTAAAAGTAATTTATGTTTAAAGCCTACATCTTTTTAGATAAAAAAATATATAAATTGAAAAAACTTAAGATGGTCACGTGAGTCGTTTTGCTCTAATATGCAGGATTAAGGTGTAGCTTGTGAAAAATTATATTTTAAAATATCTTAGAAACTAGTTGATGTGTGGTCGAAAAATCCAAATATTTGCAAAGTACTTAGGGTTCCATTTAAGCGACAACGTATGTTTGTCTTGTTCCAAATTTTTAGAACGCCTTTTACAAACAAGAACATTATATATATATATATATATATATATATATATATATATATATATATATATATATATATATGTATATGTACATATATATATATATATATATATATATATATATATATATATATATATATATATATATGTACATTTTAGTTGGGAATGTGGAATCGTTGGCACAATAATACTACTCAGTATATATCACCACTACACCAAACACTTTATTTTTGCACTCGACGCGCGTTTCGCTAACCATGTTAGCTTCATCAGGAGCGATGATTGAGTCAATCATCGCTCCTGATGAAGCTAACCTGGTTAGCGAAACGCGCGTGGACTGCAAAAAAATAAAGTGTTTGGTGTAGTGGTGATATATACTGAGTAGTACATATGTACATATATATATAACATATATATAAATATATATATATATATATATATATATATATATATATATATATATATATATATATATATATATATGTATACATATATATATATATATATATATATATATATATATATATATATATATATATATATATATATATATATATATATGTTATGAAATTTACTGCATATATTAAAATGAGTGATTGTTGAAAAATTTAAAAGAAAGGAACGAAACTGCATTTTACCAAATCATTTACAAATTTAACCCGTCCATGAATGGCAGTTATTGTAGCGCAGGTCTGTGTTGCCAAACATACGATTTTTTTCAATAATTACAGATTTTCAAATTTTGAGTACAATTAATGTAACAAATCACAGTTTTTTTTATTTAAAATTTTATATCATAAAATCTCGTGTGTCAAGTAATTTTAACATTGGCATTTGATGACAAGCTATTTGTGGATTCTATTTTATAGGCTTTTTAGAGTTTCTATTTGATAATGGTTGTGATTTAAACTGCAAGCCATAAATATTTATAAAAACAGTAAAAAAAATTAAGGAGTGAATACCCAGAATGAACAATTTGGAAAAAGTTATTTAAAGTTCGAAATTTTTATCGCTACTATGGTAGGGTCTGAAACTAGAAAAGGTTGGATTTTAGAAATACTAGTGGGCGGGAGTTGAGAAAACTAATGATAGAAAGAAGGAAGATCTCAAGTACCTATTCTATCTCTCCACACAGTTGTATTTTCTGGAAAAGTACTAGCTGTTATACATCAAGTATATAAAATAAAATTTAAAGTCTATTGCTATTACAAGAAAATTTCGACGTCTACTGCAGCTAAGCTAGGTGATACATACCTATCTAAAATTTAACCAATTACCAATGCGCTACGTAGTGCTTACAGTAGGTATATAAAATATATATAAAGGTTATTAACAGTCCAAAAAATGGAAAGGCTTTGAACTACCAGAGAGCCGCTGAAGCACGCTTCTGACACGCAATTTTACTACTTACATCTAAACCAAAAGCAACCGGTCGATCCAGTATGGCAAATCAACCATACACGACTAATTTATAATCATCGTGAAGATACCCTAAAAAATAGCTTCTTTCCGATGTGAAAGGCATTTGATATTTTCCCCCGTCAGTTGTTACTACAGTTTGTTTACCTGTTGAACTATTTAAAATAAAATTTATTCCACAAAATTAAACGTTTAACATCTGTTAAACGACTGAAAATACACGAAAAACCATATACTAACTTTCCAAAATATACTCCAGAAGAACTTCGAAATAATTAAGCAAAACAAGAAGACAATGGTAATTTAATTTTCATTCAAAAATGGAGGAAAATAACAAACATTTGAATTCTTTTTTGTATCGAGGGCTAATTTTGACTAGAACAACTGACTATATTGACTCAATCAAAGCATAAAGAAATTAAATTTTACTGCACAACATGTGTTAAAATTTTTACGTTTTAAGTGATGTTTTAATAAAATTCGAGGTAAAACTTCGTTACGAGGGCTTTTCAGAAAAAGGATTTTTTTTTTGAATAGCCTTAAAATTTTGAAAGACTTGCGAGAAAATATCGGGGGGAAGCCGTTTTTGCACTTTTTTTTTGATAAATAAAAATTAACCTATATCACTGACAACTGTTGATAACCACTGATCGAAACTGTCAGTTGTTTTCGGAAGAATAGGTTCCGTTCACACTAATGGGTGAAATGTAGAGGTCAGTCTAATCTTTTCAAAAAATTATTAAATTTTTGGTAAAAGTTCGATACGCGGTTTTTTCAGAAAAAAAAGGAGATTTCTTTTTTGGAATAGGCGTAAAATGGCCTAATTTTGAAAGATTTATGGGAAGAAATCGGGGGGGGCCGTTTTTGGTAACCGCACTAACTTAGCACGTACATAATTTTTTCATATTAAGGTAGGACATTTTTTTTCATTATTTAATGTGTTTTCTACTTATTGGTTATTTAGTTCAGGTTAGCAAAAACGGCTTCCACCCGATTTCTTCTCGTAAATCTTTTAAAATTAGGTCATTTTAGGCCTATTCCAAAAAAAAACCTCCCTTTTTTTTGAAAAGCCGGCGTACCGAACTTTTACCAAATTTTTTCCCATTATAATCTAATCTTACCACAAAATTGTTTATTGTCATTTTTTGGGTACAATTTCGGTACGCGGGCTTTTGAGAAAAAGGAAGATTTTTTAAAAATAGGCTTGAAATGGCCTAAATTTGAAAAATTAATGAGAAAAAAATCGGGAGGTAACAGTTTTTGCTAACCTGAACTAACTGAAACTAACCTGAATTAAATAATCAGTAATTATAAAATACGTTTAAAAAACCTTGTGATTTGTTCTTTTCGTGTTGTTTTCTGCAAAGAAAATTTCCCAGCAAAGGTCCTTATTGGTTGGAATTTTACTATAACTGTAAATGAAACAAAATTATCTCGGCGCATGCGCATAAACGCACTGAGTTCTCCCGAGCAGTTTCGATCAGTGGTTATCAATGGCATAATAAACTTTTGTACGCTTACATATCAATGTTTATATGAAAAAAAACGTGCAAAAACACAGGCCTCTCCCCGATATTCTCTCGTAAATCTTTCAAAATTAGATCGTTTTAAGCCTATTCCAAAAAAAAACCTTTTTCTGAAAAGCCTGCGTAACGAACTTTTAATAAATTCGATATTGGATTTGGAAAGATTTAAAATTTTTTACAGTCTATTGAAATATAAAACTTATGTAATTAATTGTTGGGGTTACGAAAGAATTATTTTAAGAGGTAAAAATTGTTATATTTTCTTTTTATTAAATTTATTAATTTTTTAAAGTTTTTTGAATAATTGGAAGTTAAGTGATAAGAAATTTTAGTGCATTAGATTCTCCTATGGCTTATTTTAGACAGATTATAGGTTTGAAATAGTAGTTATTCTTACAATAAGAAACAATTCCGGGATAAATGGGTTATAATTTTTAGTAAGTGGTCATCTTTGGATAAACATTTTTAAAAGATGAAAATATTAAATGTTTTTATATATTATTTTTTTAATAAATTTATTGGGAAAGGTCTCGCTAAATCTGACAACACTGTAGATGGAGATGTATGGTTCCCCAGTGGCAGTGTGAGAAAAAATATTCATATCATATTAATTCATCATATTTTTAGGGTGGATTTGTTCCCTTATTATTGAGATCCACTATTTAAGGTGAATTTTCTGCATCGGTCTTGCTACAAGGAGCCGCCAGTTCCAATATATGCAGCGAATTCCATAACACCTGGTATGTATATATATATATATATATATATATATATATATATATATATATATATATATATATATATATATATATATATATATATATATATATATATATATATATATATATATATACTATACATATGAATACTGGAACATCCCTATAATATATATTATAAGACCGACATGCAGAAAATTTACCTTAAATAAGACCGACTGCAGAAATATATATATATATATATATATATATATAATAATATATAATAAATAAAAAATAATAAAGTAAAAAAAATCGATCCTAAAGAAAGTATGAAATAAATGAAATGAAGATATTGTCGTTGGTACGCCACTGGTAAACAAAATAGCTAAACAATATGGCCGATTGTTAACAAGAACGTGACATTTACAGCGTTGGCGATTTAATCCAGCGCAGGCGAGTTGTACGAACAGCGATAATACACTCGCGCCTGAGCTAGTTCTAACAATTGAGACCTTTCAGGTGCGGGTTGTGCATCGTGATACATGCAAAATGGACGAATTGAGACACGGCCAAGAATCCGATGCCAAACGCTGATAGCACACCTGCAAAGGCGGCGCGTCGAATTACTACATGAAAATAAACAAAACAACCAAAACATATGGTCCAACACAAATAAAAAACTGAGTTAGATGCATAATATAAACAAAATAGCAATAGATTTGAGAATTTACAATAAAACTAAAAACTAAACAGTGTTAGTGAAAGTAATAAATAAAAGATCTTAAGAAATTACACGTGTAAATAATATAACTAATATAATTAGATAAAACTATTAAATAAATACATGTAAAAGAGTAAAACGTAGGAATAAGAGAGAGGGAGAGAAAAAGCGATGGATGCAAGAAGAAGGCTACTACGAGATTAGAACATAAGAAACAAAAATTAAACTTTGAATATGCTACTCAAGTACCTGATTACATCAAACTGGATTTTTTGCAGTGTAATTTTTCCCAGTAAACCTGATTTCAAAAAGCACACCCAAAATAAATAATAATTTCCTAAAATACCTATTCAAAAAAGACAAATTCGTCAAAGTCATGAAAGACAAAGTCGGAGATGACTAAAAAACTCAATACATACACAAGGTTTAACTACAAAGCAAATCATCCGCTACTTAATAGAGTAGACTGTATTTGTAAAACTCAGTCGTAAGAAAATCTTGTTTCACCAGAAGTGTAATAACAAAGATATTTCGAATTTGACTTGAATTTGAGGTGCAGGTTGGTTCAGCGGTAAAACCTTTCAAGTCAAAACAACAGTCGTCAATGGATCTATAAGGAAACAATTAACATTTTTAAAATTGAAACACATGGTTGAGTAATTAATAACTGGTTCATTTAATTTAAGTTCCTAATGACATTATAGTACAAACTTATTACTGTAAGATGTAGAACATCTTGACGTGCAACATCTTACTTTGCAATTTAAAAATGAACTATAACACAAGTCTGCAAAAAAAATTGAGAGCTGTTTTGGTTTTTTTGCGTAATTCTTATGTTTTTGGGTGTACTGAATCCGAAAATGACTTTCTTTTTGTCATAGAACGTCACGTTTTCTGACAATGTAGGTATCTATGTTAAACAAGTTATCATCTTAAAATAAAAGATAAAAGACTAAAAAATTTTTTTTAAATTTATAATTACGTAACAAAACTTATTTTTTATCTAAAATACATTCATTAGTAAGCACTAAACACATTTCTTTTTCCCAGTAAACCTGATTTGGTACATTTTCGCTTGTAGGAAGCATCTGGAAGGTTTCTCTGAAGCGTCCAACAGTAGTCTGCCATCATTGAGACGCTCCATCTTAATGGTATCTTTTTTCCAGCTCCTTAATACCTTGGTGAAATCGTTCACCTTGCTCTTCACTCAGATCTTCTAAATTTTCTGGAAAGTAGTCGAGGTGGGAATGAAGAAAATGTACTTTTAAACTCTTTAGGCAACCTAAAGCTTGAAATGCTTTTAACATTCTTTTGACGATTTGTTTGTAGTTATGGTCTTTGTTATTGCCTAAAAATTTCTCTATGACCTCTTTAAAGGCTATCCACCCTTCTCTTTCAGGATCCGTCATGGTTGTGATGAATTGTGGATCAGCCATAAGCCGTCTAATATCTGGTCCAACGAAAACACCTTCCTTCAACTTTGCCTCCGAGAGGCCTGGAAACTTTGATATTAAGTATTTGAAGCAATTTCCATCTCTTGGAAGTGACTTTACAAATTGCTTCATCAATCCCAGCTTTATGTGAAGCGGTGGTAGAAGAACTTTATGAGGAGGCACCAAAGTTTCATGCAGGACATTCTTTTCGTCAACTTTAAGCTCCCTCGGAGGCCAACACTTTTTGGTCCAGTGATTTGCTCGGTCTCTACTATCCCATAGACACAAAAAGCAAGGGAATTTGGTAAACCCAGATTGTTGTCCGAGCAACATGCCCAAGATTTTTATATCACCGCACACTTGCCAACCGTGGTCTTTATATTTTAATTCGCAAAGAACCAATTCCAAGTTCTTGTAGGTTTCCTTGAGGTGTACGGAATGACTGACAGGAATGGAAGCATAGAAACCACCATTGTGAAGCAGAACTGCTTTAAGGCTTCTTTTTGAAGAATCTATGAAAATACACCACTGTGCTGGGTCGTATGAGATCTTAAATGTATCCATCAAACCTTCAATATTGGTACAATAAACCAACTCGTCCTCTTGGGCAAAGTAGGAAGTGAACTGCTTCTCACGATATCTAAACCAGGAGGAAGACACTTCCGGCAAAAGTAAATTCCTGCTTTTGAGCCTTGATCCAAGCAACTCAGCAGCGTTTTTGGAAAGATTCAAGTCTCTTACCAAATCATTTAGCTCGCCCTGGGAAAACAATTTCGGACTGCTGTCATCTTCAAATTGAAAACTTGACTTGTCATCGGGTTCAGGTACCGCACTATCTTCGTCAGAACTTGGAATCTCTTCCAAGGTAGCAGGGGCCTTGGGCACTGGTATTTCGGCCCCATGAGGGATGGGACGAATAGCTGATTGCAGATTGGGGTATGAAATGGACTGCTTCCATTTCGAATTATACCACATTACACGAACAAAAATAACAATCATCACTATGGTTCTTTTGCTCGCGCCATACCATAGGAATCGCATATTGGAAAGCTTTTTTCTTGCCCTTAAACCAATTTCGAAGGTCTTCAACACATCGTTTGCAGACCTTATGAGGTGTCCAAACTTTATCCTGATCTCCAAGTTTTAAGCCAAAATACGTGAAGTATACTTTTTTTACAAAGTCAGTAATATTAAGTTGTTGCTTTAACACCATATATTCGCCACAAATATAACAGAAACTGTCAGACGAATTCACACACTTCCACACAGATAACATTGCACTATATTGAACCAAGATCTATAAAACAATGACGAGTTAATACGTAATTGTACCGCGCCACTTTCTACACTATCGGAGCGAGCACGTTCTGGTTACAACGTTTATGTTTGTTAGTTTAGCTCACACAGGGCGTTCTTTATTTAGAAAGTAATGATAGTTATAGCCTGCATACATTTAAAAACAGTAATCAAAATAAAATTGTACCTATTTATTTATGACTTCAAGTTAGCCCAAAAAAAACCCTTTTTTATAATAAAATTTTGCGTTTTGCAAAATAACCTGACGTTCTGGAATTTTTTGAGTATTTTTTTAGTTTTCAGAACACCTAAATACATAGAAATCAGTTGAAAACATCTAGACAGCATTTTTGTTGCAGACCTGTGTAATTTACAAAAATAATTTATGTTTCAAGTGAAGTTAAATATCCTAAGTAGTTTGAATTATTTTCTCTTGTATCAAAACCTTACCGTTCAAGACACTTACTATTTTTTTTTTTCGTATTAGCTCCATATACAATACAAGCTTTTAAGTCTTTAGACTTGTTCACCTAACAATAACTATTACAATGGATATTTTTAAGCCAAATATATTTTTCCAACTTCAGACTCTGAATATTTTCGCCCTTGTTGCTTTTGTTCACATATGGTTCCCAATTTCCATGTTGTGTGTTTTAAGTCCTTCATTACAAGCTTAGGTTTTATAAATATGAACACTTTTATGACGACGTAGCTCTCTCCATAAAAAAAAACCTTTAAAAAAAACACTACACTATCCAGATGTGCATCGATTTGAACTGTCTAAAAGCGCATTAGCACGTCCAACAGGAAATTCTGACAAGACATGGAATAACACCAAAAGTTGGATCTGCAATGCAATAGATGCTACAAATTTAAAGGTATCGAAAATAACGAAACAGAAGCATTGAATATCTGAAGAAACGCTGCAATTGGTAGCACAAAGGCGACAAGCAAGGAAAAGAAGCAGGAGCTGGATCGAAAAACAAGAACATATCTCCTGTCTAAACAAACAAATTAATCAATTTAGCAGGAGAGATAAGAACAAACATATTAAAGAGATATGTACACATTTGGAACAAACGCAAATCGTCAAGAATCTCGGGAGCTATTTACAAAGCAAAAATTTTTTCCAGGCTGCAAACCTAGATCATCAGAGACGCACAAGGAAGGATTATTACTAATTCCGAAGGTACAGCAGATATAGGAAGTCATACTACCAATCTCTCTGTCGCAAAAATGAAGAAGAAAACGTTGAACTTCCTCCTTCGTTTGAAAGCGAGCCTGACATATTAAAATCTGAAGTGGCCGCACCCATGAAGAAACTAAAAAGCAGAAAATCCGGTGGTATAGACGGTATAACAGCAGAAGCGCTGAAAGAACTGGCTAAGGATACCGTAGGTCTCACTCATACAATTTCTCGGAAAAATGGACATCTGGTAAATGGCTCCAAGACTGGAGTAATTTTATATATGTCCCTCTGTAAAAAAAACGGGTTCCCCTACGGAATGCGAGAATTATAGAACCATGTCTCTAATATCTCATTGTAGTCCTCCTTACAGTTATTAATGAGAGATTGAAGCTTTTCCCGCTGCCTCAAATCTCTAAAGAATAGTCGAGATTTAGGCCTTGAAGAGGCACCCGCGAACAAATTCTTAACCTCCACCAAATAATTCAGAAATTCGATATAGAAATATACTTATGCTTTGTAGACTATTCGAAAGCATTTGATTTAGTTAAGCGAAGCACCATGTGGAGAATTGTAGCAGAGATGAGAGTCCCTGACCATTTAGAATGGCTTCTTAAAAATCTGTATGATACTCGTAATACGAGTAGTACCTCCACAGTACGTGTGAATAACATCTATTCTCAAGAAGTGAAGATTGAAGGGTACATAATGTCGCCAATACCTTTTAATATATATATTATATATATATATATATATATATATATATATATATATATATATATATATATATATATATATATTATAAAGAATGCATCATGCGTGAAGTATCTGACGAGTGGCAGCGAGGGAGTGGCAGGGGGGTCTAGAATATTCAACTTTAGATATGCCGAGCAACCTCGAGAGAGGAGCTTCAGAACGTCATGAAAAGCCTCAACACTGTTAGTGAGAGATATGGCCTTAAGATAAATGGCCGGCTACGAAACACTTCAACTACCTCGGTTCACTAATAACGAATCAGGGTGGTTGTGAAGAAAAAATACGAAGGCGTCTTGCTATGACCAGAACCGCAACTCTCTTGTCCTCAAAGATCTAGAAAGGCAGATATAACTGAGATACTGGACTGCGACTATAAATAACACTAATATTGCCAATCGCCTCGTATGCGGCCGAAACGTGGACCGTTAAAAAAGCAGACGCCGATCGTATCAATGCATTTGAAATGTCGGTATACCAAAGAATGCTTCGGATACCATAGACTGCACATTACTCAAATACCTCCATCTTAGAAGAGCTAAACATCACCAGACTCATAATATGTATTAAAAAGAAAGAAAAGCTAATTGTGGAGGGCAATGTCGACGAAAAAAGATCGAGGAGAAGGTCTTCTACGCGCTGGTCAGACCAAATTGAAGCTTATAACTAGTCTCACCTTCCCAAAAGCACTCCAACAGACAGAGAAGCTTATGCTACAACAGTAGCACAATTGTCATGATGTTACCACGCTCTTTTGGAGGACGATGGACTGAGGAGGATGACGTACTAACGGCCAAATCCATAAATAAGTTAAATTTTATGTCATTACTTTTAGGATTTTCTATACAAGGTAGCTCCTACGTCAATTAAAAGTTATTTTCTAATTTTTTTGCAGAAATAATATTAGAAAATACTACTTTTTATTGTTTTCTCACTATAAAATACCAATATCACTTTTTGTATATACAGTCAGTCCAAAAGTGTCCATACACCACCTGCTTTCTATATTATTTTTCTGTTATGTTTAACTAATTAATTGGAACTGTGAGACAACATGTTTAAATTAATATTTGAAATTTAACCAACGAGGATTAATATTAAAAACAACTACGGAACATTTAATTTAGAAGTTACATCATTGTTATAAAAATGTAAACAAAATTAATGTAAAAAAGTCTCCACGCACTTAACAAATTACCAATAATAGTTTGACGGAGTTTTTAACAGAAAATAACAACTTCGTTTAAATTAATATTTAGTGGGATCGCCGTTGGCCTTGATAATCTTCTGTAACCCTTTTGTCATGGTTGCAACCAGCTTTCTAGTAAATTCTGCTCCTATTCGTTCAATATTCTGTTTTTTAATTTTTCTTCTCAATTTGAAACGTTATGTTTGCGAACACGCCGTTTAAGTTGCTCCCATAAATGCTCGATGTGGTTAACATCGGGTG
This sequence comes from Pachyrhynchus sulphureomaculatus, assembly GCA_019049505.1. Classification (NCBI taxonomy): domain Eukaryota; kingdom Metazoa; phylum Arthropoda; class Insecta; order Coleoptera; family Curculionidae; genus Pachyrhynchus; species Pachyrhynchus sulphureomaculatus. Next base: position 93,725,085 of record CM032455.1, read on the forward strand.
ATTGCGGAGGTGTATGAAGCTGCTGTCGCACATTATGGAATATCCATTCTCACACCAAATTTGCGGTATGTTTCGGATCATTGTCCTCTTTTTTCGAGTGCTAATTTTTGGACACTTTCTTGTAAATTGTCTCTCAAAATGTTCAGATAAACATGCTGAACCACGGTACCATTAAAAAAAAAAAAATTTCCAACCCCTCCAGCGGACATGCATCCCCCTTTTTGCGATTAGCTTCCGAAATTAACGGCTTCTTCCTGGCTACACACCCCTTATAGCCTGTCCTGTGTAAAAAATTTCTCACTGTCTGTGAACAAACATTTTTCGAAAATAGTTCCCGTACTTCTTCTTTTAATTTTGGTGTACTTTTCTTGGGATCTATAATTATATTTGTCTAACAATACTGGCCTCTTCACGTGGAGTCAGTTCCTTGGGACGACCGGAGCTTGGTCGAATTTTGTAGGAACCCATTGATTTATACTGGTTTACAATGTAGTGAATAGTAACATGCGACTTTTTAACAATTTTTTCTATATTTCTGTACGATTTTCCATCTTTCCACAAATCAATTATGATCTTTCAAACTTGAAATGGAATTTCACAATTTCTCTCGCTCATTTTTAATACTGCTTTGAAAACCCACTGCAAAATTACTAACAACAAGTGACAGATTATAAAGTATAGCCGAAAATTATTCATTTGTTTTCAGTTTAACGAGCAATAGATAGCTTGATAAAATGCGGCTGATTATAACGTATTTTTTTCAATGCAGTTCTTGAGTGTATGGAGACTTTTTTGATATTAATTTTGTTTACATTTTTATAACAATGATGTAACTTCTAAATAAAATGTTCGGTAGTTGTTTTTAATACTAATCCTCGTCGATGAAGTTTCAGATATTAATTTAAACATGTTTTCTCATAGTCCCAATTAATTAGTTAAACATAACAAAAAAATAGTATAGAAAGCAGCTGGTGTATGGAGACATTTTGGACTGACTGTATGTATTTGTAAATATGAAAAAATAATTTAAATAATAATTTTAATATACCTACATACATAAACAAAAATTAAAAACCTAACGTAATAATATAGAAGTTCTTAGGAGATTTTAAAAGTAGCTCCAACCTTCCTAACTTTTAAGTGTGAAATTTTTTGACTATGAAAAGAAAAACAACACTCAAGATAAATTGAAGGTATAGTAGCTCCTCAAAGGATGACTATGGATATGGAATGACTAGTTGATTTTTAGTTAGTCCAAATAAATAGATAAATGTCTGCTAGTAGACTAAGAGGGCGACCCACCTACTCCAGAAGTAGCCGCCTCATCACCAGCGGACTTCAGCGCCACCTCGACACCCTGGACTCCTGGTTTGACCGCTGGAGGATTAAACTCAACCCCGCCAAGACTCAAGCCATTGTCTTCACCAAGGGCAGCGGCACTTCTCATGGACATTTCCAGCTCCAAGGCTCCCGCATCCAATGGGCCAAGTCCATCAAGTACCTGGGCGTCCAGTTCAACCGACAACTCGTCTGTAAGGAACAGGTCTGCACTGAAACCAAGAAGGCGAAGCAACTACTGGGCAAACTCTGTCCCATCCTGAATCGCTCCAGTAAGTTGCTGCCACGGACCAAGCTTCTGGTATACAACACCATAGTAAAGGCAATACGCCTACCCCACTTGGTGCCAGCTCTCCAAAACAAGGAGAGCTCAACTTCAAGCAGTGCAGAACAAGGCCCTGAGGATGATCATGGGAGCCCCATGGAACAAGAGGAACCTACAACTCCATAGGGACCTCGGTGTGCCTACCGTAAAGGCACACATGAGGAAAATCCAACAGAAGTTCCTGAGAAGGCGTCCCAGCACCCCAACCCACGCATCAGGGACGCCTTCCGACTCCCACCTCACGCCAGCCGCCAGTTCCCGAGACCGTCCAACAAGCTGCTCTTAGATGAAGACGATGACCCCCTTCGTCCGCCGTGACAAGAAGATTGTCAACCTAGGTTAAGTTATAATTAGTCCTAGTTTAATTTACTGTTACGTCCTAGTTTAAGTTAGCGTAAGTCTTAGGCTAAGGTAGTTTTAGTCTTAGTTTTAAGTCTTAGCATTAAGAAATTCATGTATATATAAACACATTTCCTAGGTTAAGTTAATATAGGATCACTAGTATAAAAGCTCAGGTTAAGTTAGTATAAGCATACATTCATTATCAGAAATTTTTATACTTTCAAAATTGTAAGAAAGAGGCTTTGCCTATCTTGGTATTCAATAAAGACAATGAGAAAGAGGGCGACCCGAAATTTTGACCTGTCGACTAACCGTCTGCCTAGTTGTTCAATCTATCGGGCGAGTCGAATAAATAACAATGATTTTACAGTCCCCGTGTCCTGGAATGCCCAGATAAGGCCCAAAATGCTACATCCAAAAATGGACTGTCAATTAACCCATTGAATTAAGTACCATAATATTTATTAACACTAAAAAAGTCGATCACCCCAACGGACAGATGCCGACAAGAGAGTTTTTGGCTGGAACAAGTGGGTCTAGCGGGTATTGGCGGCATCTACCTTTTGCAGGTTCCCTTTTATTTTATCAAGAAAAACCTAAATTTATTGATTTTATATGGTTAAATGTTAAATGTCCATTTTTTGATCGACGTTTTTGGGCCCTAAAGCTGGGTCCGGTCTTGGTGGCGTCTGCCCTTTGGGGCGCTCAATTTTTTTAGTGTCAACAAATGTTATGGTACTTAATTCAAGTGGTTAAACGACAGTCCATTTTTGGATGTAGCATTGTGGGCCTTATCTGGGCATTCCAGGGCACGGAGGCCGCAAAATCAACGTTAAAGGCTTTTACTCAACAGCAGACGGTTAGTCGACAGGTCAAAATTTCGGGTCGTGCTCTTGGTCTATAGCGAATTCCCGTCTAGTGTATTGTTTGGCCAAATTTTCAAGTTGTATTAGATGTCACTGTTTGGTACACCATCTTGTAAGAAATTTATCTGTAACACAGCATTGCTTAACATCTCTTGTGTATTTAAAATTACACACTTACATAAATAATAAGAGTATGACCTAAATATTGGCATAACTATAAATAAGCACATTAAAAATTCTAAAGATAACTTTTAAAATATGGGATTATTAAATAATAGTAATTACAGATTAAAATGATAACAGTATCTTATTACAATAAGCTTACTATAAGCCATAAGCTTCATATATTAAAGTATAAAACTAAACAGATACATTTAAGTTAAGGGAAATTAATTTAAAAACTTCTATATAGGAAACAGATCTTATTCATAAATGATTCACATTGCATTTATTCGGTGATATTATAAAAAGATTTATGCAAAAACAATCTCACAACTGCTGACAGATATTCACTTTAACCGATTAAGGAATATCATTAAAAATTTTAATACATTATCTCGACAATAAATCTATAAGGAAGAACACTTTATTAGCCCTTATATAATAGCGGGGCTGGTAGTTCATATTCCTAATTCATAAAATAACTCCCTACAAAAATCACAATTTTTGCGCAATAATTCTAATTATTATTCTTGGCGGTTATAATAAATTAAAAAATCAAATTAAATGACTAGTAAGTGACATTATATGCAATGAAATTAAAACAAAAAAATTGATTTAACTGAATTAAAAATATAATTATGGATGGATTCTACGAACAACTGTACACACATTAGATCTATTACATTCAATGGAACAAACACCGGTTTTAATTTTTAAATAGTAAAGTAAGATATGAATAATAATATTATATATATATATATATATATATATATATATATATATATATATATATATATATATATATATATATAAAATAGAGAGAAAGTAAAAGTTGCCGTATCTAACAAAATCCTAACATATGAAACTAGATGGGGAACTCGGCAAATGGGCAACAACAGATGTTCACACTATATTCATTTAGCCCAATATTTCGGTCCTAGGTTGGGACCTTCATCAGGGCACAAACTGAAAAAGAGATAACGAAGCAACCAACAAGGAAAGTTGGACAAGGAAAACTATTATTGTTAAGTTTAATTTCTAATTACTAATTTTTAATTTGTAATTTTAATTTCAATCTTATAGTTATTGATAAAAACTTATTGTTGTTTAAAAGTATTGTTGTTCTAAAGAAACGTAAATTATTATTATTATTATTAAGAAGAAATGTCAAAACAAAATTGCAAGTGACTCACATGCAGTGTGCAAATTAATCTAACAAGAATGACCATAAATAACAATTGCCATAACAAAGACCAACACTGAAATAAAACAGCCACTATTCACTAACATATTAATTTAAAAATATGGCATTTACAGCAAGGATGCCATTAGAAACCTTGGATGCTGAAAAATCAAAATTAATTAACCACCTGCCATCTGAAAAGAGAAATGACAAGTTTGACAAGGCGCTGACAAAGGACAACCACCTGACAGATGTAAGGGTTCACTCAAAATAAAAAAGGAAAAAGGTTGAATAACCAGGAAAGAACCGGTTAAGTACAAATTAGGTACTACGTCATAGAATGGAATTTTGGTATAAAAGGAAAAGTACCCAATGGGAACAATTTTTCAACCGTATGGAAATTAAGTGGCATAGGGAGGAAATGGCTTTTTCTTCTTCTTGAGAGGAGAATAGGGGGATTGGAAAAGGAGCTGAAAAGTGAAAAGAGTTTTTTTTAATTAGGCATATACTAAGCAATTTTAATAAAAATAGGAGTGTAATTGTGAAGAATTTCACGGGAACCATGAGAACATGTACCCAAAGAAGGGACACCCAAAGGGTAAATACGTAGCAGGAGAGAAATATAGAATGCCGAAGACGAAGAACTATGACGAGAATGACGACCCAGAGATATTATGTGGGGAAGGTAAATCACAAGAGAGGAGAAAAACTATATATGTTGCTCAAACCGTCAAGATCAGTTCTTTTATTAATGTTGTGGGGATTTTCGTTGATATAGCACATCTCAAGAAATTCTCTTTTAAGACGGTTTTTTTGGAAATGAAGAATCTTTGGTTTTCTGAAATTGAAGGAATGTTCATTATCGACAGAGTAGATCGCCAGTGCACACCTTTGAGGATGACATTTGGTGTCACTTTTATGTAGTTCGTTGTTAAAAATTCAAAAAAATTCCCGTAAACACGTCAGTAATTATCGGTATTATTTATTGAATAAAGGAAAACGAAATTAATTAAAAACTAGTGCGCTGATTTTGATTGTACCATATTTTCGTTAAAAATTTGATAACCTTTTTATCTGCTTTGCAACAATTACATCCATAATAAATTTGTGCTAATATTATTTTATTTTGAAATTGCAACATTACTTAATTATTACGTACATAACATAACAACTAAACATATGGATTAATGCTAACTTTATTCCACAAGTTCTTTAATGTATCCACCGTCCCTTTCTAAACAGGTGATTGTTCTTCGAGAAAAATCTTTTATTACATCTCTAATTACGTCAGGAGCTATAGCTTCACATGTTTCCCTAATGACTCTCTCAAGATGAACAACATCTTAAAATGATAAAAAAAGATAAACCTTTTCTTTTAAGTAGCCCCATAAAAAAAGGCTAGAGGGGTGATGTACGGAAACCTAGGGGGCAAGTAAACTGCACATACCTCCCTATTACTTTACCGTTAAAAATGTGGAGGAGATAATCTCGAACATTCCTCATACTGTGACATGATGCACCATCATGTTGGTATCATATACGTTGTCTTTCAATTATTGGCGATTAAGAAACTCATGGAACTCATTATTTAAAAATTCTAGGTATCCTTCAGCATTCATATTATTTCGAAAAAATAATGATCCAACTATTCTATCTTTAAAAGTTCCACACCGTACATTAGTTTTAAACGAATATTGGTCTCAAGTTTGGACATTGAAGTTAGGATTAACATCGCCCCACCAGCGATAGTTTTGACAACTTACTGTCCCATTAGATGTAAATGTCGCTTCGTCATAGAAAAGTATTTGTTTTGCCATAAACCTATTATCTTCCAACTCTCCTTGAAACCAAGCACAAAATTCAAATCTTCGTTCAAAATCTCCTGCTTTTAAAGTATGGGTAAATTTGGGTTTGTACGGTTTAAATTTATTTGATCTTAGAATTCTCGTAACTGTAGTTTTGTTCACATTCATTAAAGTTGATCTTTTCCGAAGTGAATCTTTTGGCTTTTCTACTTCCAACAGCATTACTTGATTTTGATTATCTTCATTTGAAACTCATGCCCAATGTTTCTTTTTAAACTAATTTTCAACACTTCCATAAATCTTGAATTTATTTATTAGATATCCTACAGTTGTGAAGTGTACAGTTTTATCAGGGTGTCTATTATCAAAGATTTCTGCTGCTTCTCTAAAAGTTTTATAATTATCTCCAACTATGAGAACAATTTCAATTTTATTTTCAACACTCAATGTTACTGGCATTTCTAATTATTGCAAATACAGGCTGACGTTAGCTTTGAAGGTTATTGACATTTGTTAGGTATTTTCAAAGATATGTTCATTTATTTTCAGCCTAAAATTTGTAGTGATTTCGTTTTCTTTTATTCAATAAATGATCCAACAATTACTGACGTGTTTACTAGAGTTTTTTGAATTTTAAACTATAAAGGATACAAATTTAAACGTGAGCATAATTTTTTAATTAACATTTTCAATTAATATTCTGCTCTGTATTTAAATTTAAACACGCTTTACTCTTCATTACAAATCAATATTTTTTATTTTCTCTGTATACCATCAAATACTCGTATTTTGCTACAACTTTTGATGCTTGATTATAGATTTCCATGTGATGCAGAACTTTTTATCAAGAATAAATTTTTTGTAATATGTAAGATAAACTTTTTTCTCCCTTTGTATAAAACTTTTTTGGACACAGTGTATATATATATATATATATATATATATATATATATATATATATATATATATACATACATATATATATATATATATATATATATATATATATATATATATATACGAGGCTGGTTTGAAAAGTCCGTGCAAAAATAAAAACTACTTATGTGTTTGGGGTAAATCTTTTTTATTTTTCGACATAGTCTCCTTTTAGGCTTATACACTTCGTCCAACGATGTTCTAGTTTGTTGATCCCTTCCGAATAATAGGATTTGTCCAAGTCTGCAAAATATCCATTAGTGTCTGCAATCACCTCCTCGTTTGAATAAAATCTTTATCCCGCCAGCCATTTCTTCAAATTGGGGAACAAATAGTAGTCCGAGGGAGCCAAGTCTGGAGAATAGGGGGGATGTGAAGCGAGTTGGAATCCTATTTCCATTAATTTTGCGACCACAACTGCTGAGGTGTGTGCTGGTGCGTTGTCGTGATGGAAAAGGACTTTCTTGTGGGCCAATCGCGGGCGTTTTTCTTGCAGCTTGGTTTTCAAACGGTCCAATAACGATGAATAATATTTACCTGTAATAGTTTTACCCTTTTCCAGATAGTCGATGAGGATTATCCCTTGCGAATCCCAAAAGACAGTCGCCATAACCTTTCCGGTCGAAGGAACGGTCTTCGCTTTTTTTGGTGCAGATTCCCCCTTGGTAACCCATTGTTTAGATTGTTGTTTGGTCTCAGGAGTATAGTAATGTATCCATGTTTCATCCACAGTGACGAAACGACGCTTAAAGTCCTCCGGATTCTTCTGGAACAGCTGCAAACCATCCTTGCAACAATTCACACGATTCCGTTTTTGGTCAAGCGTGAGCAATTGCGGCATCCATCTTGCAGATAGCCTTCTCATGTCCAAAGGTTTATGCAAAATATTATGTACCCGTTCAGTCGAGATGCCCACAGCACTAGCAATCTCACGCACCTTAACTCCTCTGTCATCCATCACCATATCATGGATTTGATCAATGATTTCTGGAGTCGTAACCTCCACAGGCCGTCCAGAACGTTCGGCGTCACTTGTGCCCATATGGCCAGTCCGAAAATTTTTAAAACCACTTATAAACTGTTCTAATCGAAGGTGCAGAGTCACCATAATGTTTATCAAGCTTCTCTTTAGTCTCCCGAGGCGTTTTGCCTTTCATAAAGTAATGTTTAATCACCACACGAAATTCTTTTTCGTCCATTTCTTGAAAATCACTCGACTTCCTTGATTCACACGAATGCCAAACACAAAGAAATAGACCAATATGGCTGAAACTTGGTGTGCGTTCATTCAAGAGATGCTACTAACTAAACATGACCTCGATACGCGCCGGTGGTGCCATCTCTCGGACTTTGCACGGACTTTTCAAACCAGCCTCATATATATATATATATATATATATATATATATATATATATATATATATATATATATATATTCATATATATTTAATTTGGCATCGATGCCAGACCAAATATCCTTCCGAAATTTATTTACTTCGAAGGAAATCGAAGATTCTTTTACAAAAATTGGAAGGAAATATTCTTTTAATTAAAGAAGATTCTTTTACAAAAATTGGACAAAACTATCCACTTCTGATTTTTCGGGTAAGGTAATTTTAGGTTACTTTTCCACTAAGATTTAGAGCATATTATTTATGTTGAAAGTAATGTATTTTCTGAAATAATTCCTTAATTGTTTAAATTTTTTTTAAAAATCATCCACCATTCATTAAGAAAGGATCTAACTTCAGCTAAAAAAATTTCGAAAAAAAAATTGTTTATTTTTTCAGTGGGTAAAACATATTTATAAAAATACATATATATATATATATATATATGACATAAATTCCAAATATATATATATATATATTTTTATATATATATATATAAGGATATATATATTTCGGCTTCGATACTAGTATATATTTAGCATACATATACATAAGCCTACTTGGCGGCTATATATATATATATATATATATATATATATATATATATATACACATATATATATTTATTAACAGGGTGTTATGAAATTCACTGCAACATGAAACATGAAACATATATATGACTCGTGAGGAAATCATGTAGAAGGATCTTAATACTTTTTTTTTAATTTCGAAATTTTTTTAAAAATTAAAAAAAAGGGCACCACTGGATATAATCAGCCCAACATTCCCTTTCCTGAAAGACCGCCAAGCGCAAGCTTGTGCTGCCAAACAAACGAAACACCCAGCACATAAAATTAATAATAGAAAACCGTCATTGTAAGAACTAGCGCAAGCGCAGGCCTGTGTTGCCAAACAAACGATACACACAACACATAAAAATAATAATAGAAAACACCTAGTAAAAATAATATTTAACTATAATTAAGAAAATTATTTATCAATTATTTGAAAAGAAATAATTCCTTGGTAAAGCGCGAAAACTGGATTATTGCCCATTAACAACTGATTTTGACTTTTATGTTAATAGCTGTTTGGGTTTGGGCAAAATAAAAATAGAGTTTCAAATAGATTTTTCTCTTAACTTTTCTAAGGATAATATCTAAATGGTAAACAATTTTCTTGTAAGAAATGTGAGCTTTTTCTTAGTGCTAAAGTGAAAAAACAAAGTAGGTTTAAAAACGTATTTGTTTATTATTTTTATTTACCTTAAATGTGCAAAAAAGTTGTGCGTGACACACATTTATAACTAAACCAACTGTATCCACGAATACTTCTACTACACTACTATTCTACATTTTCTACAAATTTCTTAATTAACACCACTAGGTTAGTCTATGGAAATTTTTAAAAAAACCTGCAATAACATTGATCTTTACCTCACTTTACCCACGACATATTGCAAAATTTATAAACGTTCGCTGTAAATAAATAAACTAAACGTGAATTTGACGTTTTGTTAGTGGGCGTGGTCACTTGGCCAACCGCCAACCAGAGGAGAGTAGGGCAAATCGTACCTCAGCTTAAAAAATCATTAACGTCTACAAAAATATTTAACGTTGATGACAGTGGATTTACCACTGTTCAGAAAAAAAAAACGCAAAAAGTCTTAGGTTTAAAAAGGAAGGAACAACTTGGAACACTCACGAGCGAAGAAAGAGGAGTTAATATGACAGCCGTGTGTTGTGCCAGTGTGGCTGGATAGTTTGTGCTATCAGTTTAAATTCAAAAGAATGAGACAAAATGCTGAATTGGAGAATGGCACACCTTCTGAGAGTATTGTCACCATTTCAAAAACTGGCTATATTACCTCAAACTCGTGTCCTTGATTGAAATAAAATGCATTCGAAGAAGCTGGAAATATTGAACATAGCAAAGGCTAATAAGATAATAATGTTACAACTGCCAGGTCTTACGACTCACAGGCTTCAGCCACTGGACATCTCTTTTTTAAACCTATGGACAGTTATTATATTCAAGCAATAGAAAGATGGTTGAGGACAAATTCAGGTCGTCAAGTAACGGAATATCAAGTTCTAAGTTTATTGGCAGACGGTTACCAAAGAGCTGTTATCTTTGGCACCATTCTAAACGAATTTAAAGCGGCTGGAGTTTGGCCCGTGGACAAAAACGTCTTTCTCGACCATTAATTTAAAACAGCAACATATGATCTTCAAGATACCCAACTCTCCACTACCGACAGAGTCAGTCGACGCCGACAACAAATCCTGTATTATCAACGACATTGTAAGCAACCTCAACAATCCTTTCTTGTCACTGGCTTTTTACAATGAAGCAAATAAAATTTTAGTTAATTACTTGTGTTAAAATTTTTATTTATTATGATAAAATATTGAAAAATTAAACGTATATAATTAATTTTTTGGTGTTAGGAAGTAATTATTTTAAAAGGCAATAATTTTTATATTTTTTTTTATTAAATTTATTGAAAAAAGTCTAGTCAAATCTCACCGCACTATAGTCCTGACCTTCTAGTTTTCGATCGGTCCTATTATGACAATATTCATGTCATCATTTCTTGAGGTTCGATTTTTCCTTTATTATTGAGAGTTATTTAAGATGAATTTTCTGCAATCGGTATAGCTACAAAGAGGCGCCTGTTCCAATATATACAGTGAATTCCATATCACCTTGTATATATATATATATATATATATATATATATATATATATATATATATATATATATATATATATATATATATATATATATATATATATATATATATATATATATATATATATATATATATATATATATATATATATATATATATATATATATATATATATATATATATATATATATATATATATATATATATATGTATATATATATATATACATGTATATGATTAGAGAGTGAACAAAAAGGTCTTAAAGTTCTTAGTAACTGTAGTTTTATTCTAATATCGAGCTTTCGATGCCAATCCGTACATCATCTTCAGGACCTAGAAGATTTAGAAAAGAACTGCATAGGCCAGAGTACCCTCTGAAGGAATATACTGTAGTTTTAAAAGAAGAAGGGCAGAAAACACTATCATATTTTTTAAATATTTTAAATCCGAGTAATAACTCGGATTTGAAATATTTAAAAAAAAAGCAGGTGGTTCTGTTCAATGAGAATCTGATCTATATCAATTGAAGGAAAGGAAGTGTTAATACATGATTTTAAACAATAATTAATGCAGAACTTTTTCTTATACATATACATTAACACCATCGGTCACAACTTTATTTATTTAATTGTTAGAATAAAAGAGAATCATAATTAGCAATTATTAAAATTTTAAAATTATATTATCATATTAAAATTATAAATTAAAATTAGCGAAGAAAACGTGTTTCAGCCATTTTGAAGTCCGTTTAGTGATTTTTAGTTTATACGAATGTAACTGCTATCAAAACCTTAACCTGCATATTGAGGAAAGAGATTTTTAAAAAGCCGACTTTAAATCGTTAATTGGGATGAAAAATAAACCAGCGGATATCAGTAATTTACAAAGTATTAAAATTCAAAGAAACTTTGGTATAAGCATCACTGGTTCTAATTTTTCTTGTGTGTTCTTGAGACAATAAATACATGTAAATGGAGCCTTTGACGTCTTTTTTTAGTTAAGACTATTATGGCAATTCTTTATATAGCTCATTTCCAGAAAATTCTGTCTGAATATGTTACTTTCAGTGTCCAAAATAAAGATTTTGTTGTAACGGACTTTATGAGCATATTTGTCACATATTGGCGCAAATTGATCGAATCCGGTATGAGTTTACAATTGCTTTTATGTAAAGCGATTTTTTTAGATAATTTTTGTTATGTCTAGCCGATGTAGACTGACCAACATTCAGATTTAATTCCATATACTACGTTTTATTTTTGCTAAACATCAATTTTATCTTTTTATATGAATAGTAACAATCAAATTTCTTTGAGTTATACTGGGGTATTTTAACGTTTATGCCTCTGAAAAGTGCAATAATTGATTGTTGATGCTACATTATTTGAAATATTTCTTTGTCTAGGTTTATTGATCTGTTGGAAAGTTTTTTTTTTATAATAGATTTTAGATACTTCTTTGAAATTAGGATGTTTTCTAATAATTTCAATTTTTTTTCTTTAAATGTAGGGTGACAGATTCTGTCAATTCTGTTCCTTAGTGCTGTTATTATGTTTAATTTTTGTTTTAAGGGATGATAAGAGTGATAATCTTCCTGAACTTTTCTTTCTATACCAGTCTAACTTTATTATGGTGTCAGATCGAACTTCCCGCGTGTCAAGAAAAGGAACCGAGTTGTCAGATACTGAAGTTTAGCACTGAAAGAGTTAAAGATATCGAGAGAACTTCATTCTCAGGTAAAGATACCAATAAATCATCTACATATTGGAAAAGAAAGGGGAATTCAAAATTCATCCTCTCGACGATAAAGTAACTTGTTCATAACCAGTGGTGGCCGAGATTGGGAAACTGCCGTAGTTATATTGATATACAAAAAAGGAGAACTATAGGCCAATAAGTCTTCGACTTCCGAAAGGCTTTTGACACAGTGGAATATTGGGCAATTGAGAAAGCGTCACGTGAGTCGATCAAAGGTATATTAACTTACTGACAAAAATTAATGAACAATCAAAACTAAAAGTGAGATGACACGAGGATACCAAAGAAGTGAAAATAAAGGGAGGCGTGAGAAAGGGAGATATCATATCCCCCAAAATATTCACCCTGGTACTAGAAGATATCTTCAAGAGCCTTCACTGGGAAAACAGGGGACTTAACATATCCGGAGAGAGACTCAAAAACTTAAGATTTGCTATAACATCGCATTTTTTTATGGGTGTAGCACACGTGCTACAGGGAAGTCCCTAAAGTGCTCCAGGAGCGGCATGTGTGCGGAAAAAGCGATTCACGTTGTTCTTGAATCGCTGTAAATTGTACTCGGTGAGAAACACAGCCCTGGGCAAATTATTCCAAAGGGAGGATGTTCTCCATATATAAGACTGCTTGAAAAGCATTGTACGCGGAGTAACAAGCTGAACCTCATACGGATGTGAAGTATTAGCGCGACGTGTATTTCTAACATGCACCGCTCTGGGAGGAATTAAGCGGGCTACATCCTTCGAACACTTCCCATGAAAATTTTAGAACAGACTCAGGTCGCCAACCGTTCTTCGATGTTCCAGCGAATCAAGGCCTTCGGTCAGTTCCAGGTCTCCAATCAGACGAACAGCTCTTCTATAAACAGAATCCAACAAATACAGTGTGTGTTTGGGAGCGGAGCCCCAAACATGGGAGCAGTATTCCATAGTTGGTTGAATTTGAGCTTTGTAAAGAATTAACAGTTGTTGTGGAGTGTAAAGCTTTCTGGTTCGAAATAATATTCCCAACTTTTGAGAAGCTCTCCTTGCTATGCCTGCAACATGTTCATGCCAGGACATATTTGCTCCCAAATTAACGCCCAACAAATTGAGTGTCGATCCTAGGGGAATGGAGTGACCCGACATGACTATGTCGGGTTCAGCAACGTTAACTTTTTTAGAAAAAACTGGGTTTTTGTAGCGTTAATTCCACCTGGTTACTGTCACTCCAAGATAGAATTTCTTCCAGGTCTTTGTTAAGTTGAACGACCTCCTGCTGTCTGCGGATATTCGCCTGAGTAGCCGATGTACGAGCGTTTAAAGTAAATGAAGATAAGTGTACTGTTATCTGCAAAGCTGTAAATTGGATTCCCGGTCATTTCCAGCAAATCCTTAATGTAAATGAGAAAGAGAGTAGGAGACAGTATGGAGCCTTGGGGCACACCGGTGTTGATAGTGAAGGTGTTAGAAAGAAATCCGTTGACCGCCACTTGTAAAGAACGCTCTCTGAGGAAATATGAGAGCCACGAACAAAACTTTTCAGACATACCATAAGAGCGTAGCTTAGCCAACAGTCCATCGTGCCAAACACGGTCGAATGCCTTGGATATGTCAAGAACAACCGCTCGAGATTCTCCAAAGGGTTCAATTGCGCTGTTGCAAACATGTGTTATTTAAGTCAGAAGATCTCCTGTTGATCTATGTTTACGAAAGCCATATTGGTGATCGCTAATAATGTTGAATCCTTCAAGATATTTTAGAAGATATTGATTGATAACGTTTTCCATGACTTTCGATATTATTGAAAGTAGTGCGATTGGTCGGTAATTATTTGGCAAGGTCTTCTTGCCTTTTTTAGGTATCGGCTGAACTGTGGCACATTTCCAGCAGGAAGGAAATATTCCCTTTCTGTAGGATAGGTTGAAAAGCCTACAGAAAACTGGTGTTAGTTCCCTCGCACAGTTTTTGAGAACTATGGCAGGTATTCCGTCAGCGCCAGAAGCCTTTTTGGTGTCTAGCTTCATTAAAATACGCTTTATGATACGCTGTCTGAAGACAACATCGGGCATCCTTGACTGCAATATGGAAAGAGTAGGTGGTGTTTTTCCTTGGAAATCGACAGTAGAATGTGAAGCAAAGAGTTCAGCCAACAAGTTCGCTTTCTCAACGGGTGTTGTTGCAATAGAATTATCTGGCCGTGTGAGTGGTAGTGTGGTGGATTTGGTGAAATTTTGACTAACTGCCTTAGCGACTGACGAAAAGGACGTGGAATTGTTGGGACATGCGAGAAGTTTGTTTCTAATTCGTTGATTGTGTGCCTCCTTGGTTTCGTCGATAATTCCTTTGCATCTGTTCCGGACACGAACAAAGGTGTTACGATTTATGGTGTTAGGATTTTCACGCCATTGTCGGTAGCCAAGATGTTTAGAAGCAACAGCTTCTTTGCATTTTCGGACAAACCAAGGCTTAGCCGTTAGAGGGGCGTTTCTTCGAAAAAGGGATGTAAGCTTCCATATCAGCCAAAATAACATCAGAAATCTCCCTGGCGCAGTCAGATGGGTTGTCGGATCGAACACAAATGTGTATCCAAGGGAAAGTTCGAAAATGACATCGAATTGAAAGAAATGCTCCAAGAATTACAAATTGAAGCAAAAAAAGGTAGGTTTAGAGATGAACATCACAAGAACCAAACTCATGACGATCGAACAAACAACCAATAATGACGCAATATCCATACACGTGCAACAAGTGAAAAGGGTGGATTTATATGTATATTTGGTTCAGGAAGTTACAATCGGAAAAGTGAATCAAGAACTGGAAGTCAATCAAAGGATATGCCCGGGATGGACGGCTTACAGTAAAATGAAACAAGTCTTTCAGTCTAAACTGACTTTAAAACATACAAGTAAAGTATATAACGAATGTACTCTACCAGTAACAACATATGGTAGCGAAACTTGGGTTCTGACACGGAAAGTTATTAGAAAATTGCAAGTTCACCAGAGAGCAATTAAAAGAAAAATCCTAGGTATATTACTTAGGGGCTGCAAACCAAACGATTGGATCAGGGAAAAAAACGAGTGTCTACGACATAATTGAAAGGATATCTTCCCTCAAGTGGAACTGGGTTGGCCATGAGGCCAGAAATTGGAACGGAAAAGTGACCAGATGGAGACCATGTGGGGGAAAAAGAAGTACTGGCAGACCTGAACAACATTGGTATGACGATATTTAAAGATCGGCGGGGCTAAATAGGCACATATGGAAGCACATGAAAGAGGCCTATATGCAAAGGATATAGAATAGCTAGAAGAAAAAGAAGAGATATCTTGAAATTGCAATTATATTATATAATAAAGTATAAATTAATACATTTAATTGTATCTCTTATTTGTATCTTTTAAAGACATATATGGAAAAAATGTTTGTAATATAGTAGTCTTTCTTTAGGTTTTTTCTTTCACAAAAAAATATTTGCTCCTCAAGAATATTTCAATTATTTAATGAGTCTACACTCTAGAGTCTTTTATTAACAATTAGAGATAAGTGTAGTTCATTCGAGACGAGCAAAAAGACATCCGACAATAATTCTAGTTAAAGAATATTGTGTTGCACAACGTGTTTCGTACAAATTCTTTTCTAAACTGTTTTTGTTTTCATTTCCTAACTAGTTTCTAAATATACCTCAAAATTTCTAACAAATGTCTTAGAATTAGAACAATATTGTGTTAAATATTAGATATTAGAACAAATTGTATTAATTCATTTTCATACTTTATTTACATTCAAAATAATATATTTTTTATGTCAGCCATATGGGAACATCCTTGTTTATATTATTAAATTTACGATTGTTGCTTATTTGTCATAGTCTGAAAAACTGACGTCCAATGGCAATCCTAAAATAGCTTATTAGATTATTATTATATTCCCCTTTTAACTGATAATATGTTTTTACTTTATTACAGTATTATATAACTAGCCGTGCCCGCGGCTCCGCTCGCGTGGACTTGATTCACCATTATCGTCACTGCTAATTCCTTATGTTACCTAACGTAATAAAATATAGCCTATAACTGGCCAGAGAACATATGCATGAATTAAAAAAAAAAACACGTAAATCGGATAAGTGGTCCTCTAGTGATAAACACACTAACGGACAGACAGACAGACAGAGAGAGACGTTACATTTTTTATATATTATATTCTTTGTTTCATGATATTGTTCCATATTTAACGGTTTAGGCAGCGTATTGCAAGAGAGGGCGCTAGCGGCAAACTTTTTTCCGACTTGATTCACTATTATCGTCACTGCTTATTCCTTATGTTACTTAACGTAATAAAATGTATCCTATGACCTGGCCAGAAAACATTATATATATATATATATATATATATATATATATATATATATATATATATATATATATGAATTAAAAAAAAAAATAAAAAAAAAAACACGTAAATAAGATAAGTGGTGGTTCTCGAGTGATAAGCAGACTAACGATAGACAGACAGACAGGCAGACAGAGACAGAGAGACGGTTGCATTTTATATCTTATAGATAACCTGACCAGAGAACATACGTATGAATTAAAAAAAAAAAACACGTAAATCGGATAAGTGGTTCTCGAGTGATAAGCATACTAACGGGCAGACAGACAGAGAGGCGTTGCATTTTATATATATTATATTAGTTGCTACATGATATTGTTCCATATTTAATGGTTTAGGCAGTGTATTGTAAGAGAACACGCTAGCGGCAACCTTTTTTCCGACTTGATTCACTCTTACCGTCACTGCTTATTCCTTATGTTACCTAATGTAATAGAATATATCTTATAACATGGCCAGAGAACATATGTATGTTTTTAAAAAAAAGCACCTAAATCGGATAAGTGGTTCTCGAGTGATAAACTCACTAACGGACAGACAGAGTGACGTTGCATTTTATATATATTTTTATAGATTATAGACTAAAATTGACAAGCTTGTATATACTATTCTTTAGTGTCGCTCTGTATATTTTTTTATTTGAATTTCAAAATAATATCATTTGCTTTAACTATATGTTTCTAGCGCTTTAATTATACTGCATTGTACTAAATGACATAGGACCCTATATATTGATTTTTAAAGAAACATGCGTATATTCAGATTTTCCCTAAAATTTGCCAATTTAAACGAAATGTTCTATAAAATTAAGGAAATTATTCCTAGAAAACCGCTTTTAAACTTAATAATAAAAAAATTAAATTATTAATTTCCTCTAAAATTAATTACTAAATTGATTATTTTATTGTTTAGTAGTCGAAAATTTTCTTTTCTTGTATACAAACAATAAAACTCGGTATATCTGTAAACTTGTTAAAAATAGAAGCCTTAAAAATAGTTCACTTCGCCTTGCGTTACACTTGAACCTTTTAAATAATGTCATAGATAATTAAAAACTTACTTCTCTCGATGCACACCGTTGCAAGACACAGTAATCCAAAACAATATTGTAAACTATTCATTATAAACACTAAATTTATATAATTTAATACTAATTAGTCAAATAAAGTAATGTTAAACGGACTTGGTCTAGATAAAATCGACAGAAATAAGCTCGCGAACTAGCATAGAGCCTGTGCCGAAGTACGAGTGGAAGTGCGCATGGTTAAAACAATTTTTGAACGGAAAAGCCTTATTGAGAATCATACGAATTTTTCATGACCTTTTTACTAATAAAAGAAACGTTATTGTACGTGTTTGTATTACTAGATTTACATTACGTCTAAATGGTAATAAGAAATAATAAAATTGTTGAGTTATACGGTAAATACAAACCGGCGTGACACTATTTATTACTCACGGCATGTATGTACTAAAATAGATTTAGTTTGTTTATTTCAAGAGCATTTTACCTTCGTTCTAGTCGAGGATATTTAGATTTCAGAATTCGAATTCAGATAAATAAAGGGATTACATACACCTCGAATTTTCAAAAATTAGATTTTTTTAAGGATTTTTTTTCTCTTTATTCGAAATTTTGAGATAATTCCATTCTGTGACGTTATATCATTAAATGTGATCTGGCGTTAGATTGGGCTGCTGCCTGTTTTCAGACACTGTCTGCAATATTACTGAGTCAATTTTTAATATTTTTTAACCTTAATAACTTAATAATTACTGTTTCCTACAAAATGTCCAGAGGTCTTTTTAATTGTTCTAATAGACAATTTTTTTTATAAATAATTAAATATACATGTTTTGATCGAAAATTGCATACTAGAGTTTGAAACACCGTCATTTTTTATTTTTGAGAAAAAAGACTCCTTCGATTAATTTTTATTTTTGCAGATTGGATTATTTTTTGTGAAGTTATCCTGCAAACAAGGAGGCGCCATAGTTTTCATCAGTGGTCCATTTAACCTGATAAAAAATAATGTTAACTTTTAAAAGATATTTAAAAAAAATTTTTCTTATTATAACTCTTAAGATATTTTTTTAAACATACAAACTTTTTGCAGCGCCAAGGTGTATGTAACCCCTAAAGTTTGTTACTTCCCTTATTGTCTGAGTTGGGAATGTGGAATCTTTAGCACAATGACATTACTCAATATATATCACCACTACACCAAACACTTTATTTTTGCACTCGATGCGCGTTTCGCTAATCATGTTAGCTTCATCAGGAGCGATGATTGTCTAAAGCTAAACTACAAATCTACCCTATTTATACTTAGCCTAACCCTTGAATTACTCAGGCAGAACGAATAGCATAGGCAAGCCCTTCAGTTCTGGTCAAGTAACCAGTAGAGGGAACTATAAAGAATAGGCGCTTTGTCTTTATTCAAACTACTTTTACATTTTATAATTTTCATACTTTCGTATGCGTTCAACAATCTCCTATTAGATACATTTTTAATTAATTTTAGGTTATCTAATGTTACAATATGAACAGCTTGAAGGGCATGTTCGGCAATGCTAGACTTTTCTTTTCTACTGTATTTTAGGTGTGCTAAATGTACTTTAAATCGTGTTTTAATTGACCTTTTAGTTTGCCCAACATACTTTTTGTTACAATCATTACAACTAATTTCATAAATTCCACTTTTCTCACTCTTATAGACTAAAGTGAGGCCTACCTTATTTGAGTCCCCTGCTATATTTGGGATTATATGGTATGGAGACATACTTGGTGTTATTTTCTTCGTGTGTAAAAAAGGTGGAATTCTGAATATTTAACCTGAACTTATGTCTATTTATTAGCTCGTTTACTAAGTCATCGTCATAACCATTAACTCTAGTTATATTTCTAATATGATTCCTTTCATTATCTATGGGGTTGCCAGTATTAATTTTTGTGAAAAAGCTGTGAAAACTTCTGCTAAAATATATCAAGACACTATTTTAGAGAACGTTGTGAAACCCCTAAATCAAACTGTTTTTAAAAATAAGCATTGAGTTTTCAACAAGATTCCGCACCAGAACACAAAGCTAAAACAACACAAGCTTGACTTCAATAAAATGTACCTTCTTTTATTACTACAGAAGACTGGCTAAATACTTTAGATTATAAACTATGATCTCTCTTAGAGGTTATAGTTTGCTCTAAAAGACATGCCAATCTTGACTCTTTAAAACGAGCTTTAACAACATCGGTGGGCAATTTTGCGTTGGATCAAGTACGTGCTTTCATAGACGAATGGCTTAATCATTTCAGGGGTTGAATAAAAGCAAGAAGGGGACATTTTGAGTAAACGTTAAATTAACTCTGTCATTATGAATATATAAATTAATTCCATAATAATTTGTTTTAATTTTCAGAATTAAATTCATTCTCTTTGTAGCAGTATTTATACTGCTACAAAGATACTACATATATTATCCAAACTTGGATGGGATTTACGATCAGTCAGTAAAGGCGGCGTAGGTCTAATATAGTAGTTTTTTATACTTTTAGTAAATATATGCTTCATCCAAGTTAGCCTCCGATCGAGGTAAGTGCTTCGTCTCACTGTGGTATTTGATGACTATTTAACATAACGGGTGGGATCTTTGTATGACAGTATGGCTGTCATCAACATAAGTCGCGGTTATAGCATTAATTGAAGTTGGTAAATCAGCAGTGACGGTGAAGTAGAGAGGAGTATTGGTAGGATGGAGGAGGTCTGCTCATTAAAATGTGTCACTAAGTAATATCTGTCTTGAAGGTATGACCTTATTATCAGATAATAGTAATAGTAAAACTTTCGTATTTTAAATGGTAATCCAGTGTGCCACAACTTATCAGACGCTTGGCTACTGTCTAATAATTAAGCCAAACCTGTTCAATTGTGCCGAGGTAGTTTCTAAATCCAAACTATTACCTTTTCGACTTTAATGAGAGTTTCTAGTTGTATTTGGATTAACTTTTTTAGTATCTTGGACATAATTGGCAACAGACCAATCGGTCGGTAAGAACTTACTTCCCTTGGTTTGCCTGACTTAAGAGTGGAAAAAAGAGAAGTATAATAATTATATTTTATATATATGTTAACTGTTTTAGGGCTTTGTTTGGTAACTCAAGTAGAACTTCAGTTCTTATCCAGGTAGATGCTCAGAGTTCAATACTTTGATTTATTCTCTTATCTTCGCAATTTTTAAAGAGTTTAGGGGTATTTCCAGTTGGTAAGAAATAGCAAGAAAGTCCTGAATATTCTTATCGTTATAGCCAATAGTCTCAGCTGAATGGGGTTTAAAGACGTGTTCTTGCTAATTGGCAAAAGATACATAAAATAATATAATAAAAACAGGCACAAATAATAAGTAGATCTATAATTAACTTAGATCACATTAACGATAATGTCTAGTTCTGAATAGCCTCTAGCTTCACAAAACGTATCTATGTTATATTTATATATTAGATATATAATATATTCTACTTATTTTTGCCATATATTATATATTTTTCGAAATAAGTTCTTTTGAAAAGTTGATTCGATAATAGAAAAAAACATGACATGAATAATATAATCTAATTACATTTAATCAAGTTTTGATATTGATCAATATCAAAAGTTAAGACCCCTCCCCCAGCCCAAAAAAAACTTCACCCTTATTTGGAATATAAAAAAATAGGCTCTGATTTTTTCAGTTTCTTTCCTAATAGCTTCCAGATCGTTGGAGTAACATAAAAACTTCAAAATATTGAAATGTTTAGGATACGAACACTTTTGCTACCTCTGCTAAGAGAGGTATTATATTCGTATTAAAATCGCCTTTTGAGATCACTATATTTCTTCACGCTTCAGATCTAAACAATATATTTTTTCATTTTTGCTGATCGGCCGGTTTCTTTGTCTGTCTGTTGGCACAATAACTCTAGAACGATATAATATTTGGCCCACACGTATTACTTGGAGTGGAAAAGGAATTTTCAGTTTTTGAATAATATTGCTTTAGAAAAATGGGGATTATATATTTTTATAGTTTCCATAGTAATATGATAATTTTCCTTAGTTAAGACACTGAAAAAATTTTAGGTACTATTCTTTCTACACAAAGATGACAGGTGTTAAAGGGGTGAGGGAGTGGGTCAAGGAGGTTCTTCAAGTAGAAAAATCTGAAAACTAGGTCAGATTTCGGTTGTAAATATCCATCTATTGTCATCATATCATGAAGTAATTAATATTTAAGATACTAAGTTGTAATGGTTGAATTAAGTTAGTCTTTAGCATGGAAAAGTCAAATTCAGTTTTTATTTTAGAACTAACACGTAGTAATTAATATTTAAGATACTGAGTTTTAATGTTTGAATTAAGTTAGTCTTTAACATGAAAAAGTCAAATTCAGTTTTTATTTTAGAACTAACACGTAGGATGAAAAGTTTTTGGTCTAGCTACTTAAAACACATTTTTTTTTTTGCAAAATTCCATTTTATTCATAACATAATCTCCTTCAAGATCAATACAATCCATCCAACGCTTTTCTAACATTTTTATACCTTTCTTGTGGAAGGATTTGTCTTTGTCTTCAAAATATGTCTCAGTTTTCCGATGACTTCTTTTCATTGGGGCCAAATCTCTTTCCCGCTAGCATTTTTTTGAGGTCTGCGCTGGGAACCAAATCTGGAGAATATGGTGGATGAGGAAGCAATTCGAACTTCATTTCATGCAATTTTGCTATCGTAACCATTAACTTGTGACACGGTGCATTGTCTTGATGAAAGAGTACTGCTTGCTCATTTGGGGCCGTTTCTTTGCGATTTTTGTCTTCTAATACGCCAATAACTTTATGTAATATTCGCTATTGATGGTTTTTCCCTTCTCAGTATAGTCATTAAAAATTACTCCATGCGTACAGAGGCTAAAACCTTCCCAGCCCAGTGTTGTGTCTTTGGTCGCTTCGGGCGGATTTACAGGATTCTGTCCACTCAGCTGACTGCCAATTTGATTCCGGTGTGTAGTGGTGGATCCATGTTTCAGCCATTGCCACATATCACATAAAAAATCCTTTTTATTGCTCTTAAACAAGTTCAAACAGCGCTCAGAATCATCAATACGTTGTTGTTTTTGGTCCATTGTGAGCAAACGCGGTACCCATTTAGAACAGAGCTTTCTCATGCCCAAATGTTTATACAAAATATGACCAACACGCTTTAGGGTGTCAGCTATCTCACGCAATTTCACTTTAGAGTCATCCAAAACAATTTTGTGGATTTTTTTATGTTTTCCGTGTAACCACCTCATTGGGGCATCCAGAGCGTTCAGCATCATTTGTGTCTGTAAGAACGCGTTTAAATTCAGCAGACCAGTAAATGATGAGTGATTTTCCAAGGGTACAGTTCTCGTAATACTTATCAAGCCATTGCTTTGCTTGAACGGTATTTTTTCTCATTAAAAAATAGTGTTTAATCAACACACGAAATTCGATTTTTTCCATTATTTTGAAAATATTAAAAGTAGCACTAAAACCAATGTAACTTGTAAACTAATCGTCGAAATGTCATGAAATTTTGATACGTATCATTTGAAGGTTGGTACTTCCTAAAAATCATATGGATTTTTTGAAAAGGGAGACATCTATGTGTCAGACCAAAAACTTTTCAGCCCACGTGTTACGTGTTCGTCAAGGAACGATTGGGTAAATTACTTTTGCTATTTTTAAAATTTTTTTTAATGGAATAAAAAATAAAAGAAGGGGAAAAAACCATAGAATCATAAAGCAACAAAAGTTGATTGTAGCGGACCATATTCAAAGTTTACTGGTTGGTTTAAAAAAAATTACACCGATAAGACAGGATTTGGTAAAAAAATCTTTCAAGATATTTTGATTAAAACGTTTATGTAAGAAAAATGTAGACATGTTTGCTATTTAGTAATATACGTCGCATTTTGATAGTTTAGGTAGTTGCTGAGCAATACATTTAAAAATATTTTTTAAAATTTCTTTTTGCATTTAACTGAAAATCATTCAAAAAGCATTCGACAAAGTATGGATCAACGGCTTGTCGTTAATTATAATACACAATCTACCATTATATACACTAACACTTCTACATAGCTACTTAATTAGACGAGAGTTCGGAGTTGGCAATTCCTTATCAATACCTAAACGCACTATAGCAGGTGTCCCGCAGGGTTCTGTACCATCACTTTTTAACTTACATATAACTGATCTTCCCAAATACTCATCCACAAAAATATGATTATTGGCAGATAATGCGCTTATTTATGTACATTCGTATTATCAAATGTAGCTAGAGCGCACATCGGCATCATTTAACTAACATTTTAACTAAATTATTCCCAAGGCTAAAACTTTGGGCAATCAGCGAATCAAAATGTGAAGGCATAATACTAACCAGAAAGTTTACAGATAACAAGATAAATGTTCCTATTAAAATAATTGACACTCAGATACCCTTCAGAAATAAGCTGAAGTATCTGGGTGTCATTACTGACAAAAGATTAAGATTTCACTCACATGTAAGCTAAATATTACAAAAGCATTCGTGGCAATGCAAAATCTATATGAACTTATATGGCCGAACTCACACATGGATATATGAAATTAATTGATGATCTATAAACATATAATAAGACCGTTACTAATGTATGCCGCACCTGTATGGTGCAATAAATCTGATACACAAAAGAAGCGACTACAACGTACATAAAACAGAATACTAAGATGCGTAACATCAACTGGACGATACATAAGAATCAACGAACTACACCAAATGATTAACATGCAAACGATAAGACAACACATTGAAGAAATATCTAACAATATTTATAAATTCAAAGCACAAATATCCACCCTAACACGTAATATTACACAAACTAGACAACTAGATCATCCCAAAAATAAACCACGGTACCACAGATTACCATTATTTCGAGGGTCCGTAAAATATAAATACAAATATAAACATCAAAGAAATATTAATAAGTGATCAGCAACGATCATATAAATTGAACAATTCATCAAGGTAAAATTAGGTTTAGGTTTAAACATAATCTATTGTAAATTGTTAATAACTTGTTAAGTGTTAAACAGATTTTAAATTAAATAAATAGCGAAGTGAAGAATACAGTGGAAATAAATAGTAAACCAAAATAATAATAATAATAAATAAAATAAACCAACATAAAGTAAACCACCTCCTATATATGGATGACATAAAACTCTACACAGCTGAAAGAGCTCCTCAAAATCACAGAAACATTCACCTTAGATTTCAATATGGAATTTGGTATAAGTAAATGTAAAGTGCTCCACATCAACAAGGGCCAGTGGAAAGACCACCATGAGACAGAAACCATCAACAATGAAACACTCGATAACGTGCTCGGCAAAGAAACATACAAATATCTAGGCTTCCATCAAAGCAGCAAACTCAACCACACTCGCATCAAAACAGAGCTCAGGACCGAATTTAAAAACAGACTCACGAAACTTATAGAAACCAAACTTAACTCCAAGAATCTCACTAAAGCTCTCAATACGTTCGCTATACCTATACTCACATATCCATTTGATATCACCAAATGGTCACACACAGACATAGAAAACATTCGCATCCTTATACAATTCACCAAATACAGGAAATTACACCACAATGCATCGAAAGAAAGACTTACCATCGAGAGGGCAGGAGGAAGAGGAATCATAGATATAAGATCACTACACACAAAACAAATACAAGCATTTAGGAAATTCTTTCACACCAAGCAAACCCGCCGCCACACAGTAAACACCTGGTTACAGGATGGGCAGCTGTTCCCTACCATCCAGTATATAGTCATATTAACCAAAAACTAACAAAAGCATATCATCAAAGACCCAACTATTACAGAAGACAGATGCAGGAAATGCCACTAGCGTAAAGAAACGATCGAACACATAACAAGTGGATGTAAAATATTAGCCGGAACGGAATACACAGCCAGACGACAAACACTACACAATATACAAACTCATAGAAAATACACACTAACATCCAGACTTGAAAATAAAGATTACACGCTCTACTGGGACATCAGTATCCATACAGATAAAACAATCCACGCTAATAGACCCGATATTACTTTTCAATACAAAGAAGGAAATGTCACCTATCTAATTGACATAGCTGTCCCCAACGATACAAACATCGAAACGAAATATACAGAAAAAAATCTCCAAATACACAGACCTTGCAACAGAAAACAAAAGGTTATGGAAAGAAGAAAAAGTCATCATTGTCCCCCTCATCATATCAGCCACAGGCCTTACACCAACAACATTCACACCACACTTGGTACAATTGGGACTCAACACAAACATACACAAAAAGATTCAGAAGTCAGTGATTTTGAAAACATGTAACATTGTCAGGTCATTCCTTAATAGCCAATCATGGAACCACATTTACCAAATGTGAGAAAAAATAATAATGATAATAATAAATAAATAAAATAATAATAATAACTAAATAACAAAATAACATAAAATTAGCAATAATCTAAATACAAAATATGTATTGTATGATATTATACATTGTCAATAATGTAAGTAATAAAATGAGTGACTAGTAGTACATGGAAATGAGAGGGAGAGAAAGAGAAAGGAATAAATGCGAATGAGAGAATGAAAGAGATTATAATATAGAATAGCTAATAATAAAGTCAAATCAACTGACTAGACAAACTATTTTTTTTTGTATAACTTTTCCCAGTAAAAATTAAATAAATAAAATATCATCAAAACGAATAAAAAAATAAGATACACTTTTTCAAACAAACAAATATGCAAAAATCACTAAAGATACGTTCTTAAATGGTTAGAGAAATAGAATAAACACTATGTAAACTTACCAAAAATGGCCGAATATCAAACGTGCCGAAAGGTTAAACGCAACAAATGAATATGCATGTAACTGTATGTTGTGTTTGCCATACACTAAGTTAATAAGTAAACCTATTTTTGTACTGATTTATGAATAACTAGCCGTGCCCGCGGCTCCGCTCGCGTGGACTTCACCAGTATCGTCACTGCTTATTCCTTATGTTACCCAACGTAATAAAATATCTCCTATTTTCCCCTTATCTCTCAATATTTCTCTTTATCTCCCATTATCTCTACATAATTTCCATTATCTAGGCTTATATCTGCTCATCTCCCATTATTTCTTCTTATCTCCCATTATTTCTCCTTATCACCCATTATCTCACCTTATCTCCCATTATCTAGGCTTATCTCGACTTATCTCTCAATATTTCTCCTTATCTCCCATTATTTCTCCTTATCTCCCATTATCTTACGATAATTCCCTTTATCTAGGCTTATCTCTGCTTATCTCCCATTATTTCTCCTTATCTTCCATTATTTATATTTATCTCCCATTATCTCACCTTATCTCCCATTATCGAGGCTTATCTCGACTTATCTCCCATTATTTCTCCTTAGCTCCTATTACCTCACCTTATCTCTCATTATCTA